>OU898284.1:117486978-118086978 GCA_918026665.1 Diabrotica balteata | reverse complement strand
TACTTGGGAACGATAATCATAGAAAATAACGATTATACTGCAGAAATAAGAGTCAGAATTGAAAAAGCACGTACTAACTTCGTGTAAATGAAAAAGATTTTATGCAGCAAAGATCTGACATTGGCCCTCAGAATAAGGCTAATTAAATGCTATGTACACAGTGTACTCTACTATGGAGCTGAATCATGGACATTAAACCGCAATACAATAGACCGACTTAACGCGTTTGAAATGTGGATATTTAGAAGATTATTAAGGATTCCATGGGTAGATAGAGTCACGAATACAGAAGTGTTAAGGAGAATAGGCAGAGAGAGGGAAATGGAAAATACAATAAAAGAAAGAATATCTCTAATATGTAATGAGAGGCACAACATCTTGAGACTCATAATTTAAGGAAAAATAGAGGGTAGGAGAAGAGTAGGAAGATGACGTATTTCCTGGTTGAAGAACCTGTTGCAGCTCAAGGCAATTGTACAGAGCAGTTGCCTCAAGGTCAGAATAGCCATGATGATTGCCAACCTTCGTCGCGGAGATGGCACTTAAAAAAGAAGGTTATTTTTTTTGTCAGGAGAGTTTCTGGACACCCTATATATGACCTGTAAAGCTTTACATATAAATGAGTGTTAATAAAATCGATTTACCGGACTGGAAATTTAAAAAATCATGTAATTCTAATAACATTGTTGTATATTTCAACAAAATATAAAATAGAGTATACAAATATTACTACAGGTATTTTCTTAACTTAAAATTAACTATAGTCTTTGGTTAAGAAATCGACCAGACACTTTACGACGACCTTTCGTGAATTACATTTAATGTTCTTCCCTTATATCCCAACACTTTTTTGCTGTTACATTTGTAGACCCTCTTGCGTTAATCTAAAATAAATCAATCTCGATTTTTATCCCCGCAGTTTTTGCGGTCCTATTTGTAACGTAGTATCCCAATAAATACTTTGTCCAGTCAATGATGGAGCTTCATCGAAGATAGTCACGCAACGATTCTTGTACGTCCTCGTAGGGTTATAAACGACAGCGATATTTTATATGTTGCTGTTCGTATGTACTTAATATCTCATAAATATCTTTTTGCCATTGTACATAATGAGGCTTCTAACGATCAATTTTTTGTCGTGCTATTTCGAGTGTGATTGAGTTCAAGATGGATTACAACTCATAAATAGCTGCGGTCGTCTCATGTAATATACATATAAAAAATAATGTTATACGGCATTTGTTGTATATTTATTTAGGAAAGATAACAGATAGTCTGTTAACATATTGTTTTAAGACAATACTGTTTGTTTTTAAACTGTATGAAATCAGACTCAAATAGATTATTTTACAAGTAGTATGGTATACAGACCCAAACCCTGAAATCCAAAGTAAAAGTTATTCTCCAACACCAAATTGTTGTATATTATATGGTCCCCATAAAGTTCAGTAAAAGGTTACACTATTTCGAGCATCAGGTTGAGGTGTGAGTGGTGGGAGAAATTAGTAGTTTCTTACGTTTTCCGCAAATATTTAGAAAGCTATGTGGTTTAGTATCTAACAAAAGATCTAAATTTACAGTCATTATAGCACAACAATCTTATCTTTTTTCCCCAGTGAAACAATCGTTTCACTGGGGAAAGTGGCCAATGGGGTCTTTACAAACTTCATTGTTTGGATAATCTTGACGCAAAGTAAGCCGTTTTTTGGATTTGGGAGGTTCTACTTCAGTTATGGATCTGCTTGGTGAATTAACATTTGATAATGGTCGGCTCCTTTTCTTTGGCAAACTATTATTGCCCACCTTGCATAAATTTTCTGCAGTATATTGTTTGAAGTCAAATTATGGCATATAATTTTTTTGGCGCCACAGGATGAATGCATTCGCAATGCACCCTTCCAACAGGTGAAAAAATATTTTCTTGTACCATTTTTTGAACGTAACTGAATCCTGTAGAGCCCTAGCATGGAATCCAATAGGAATCCACGATGTTCTTTGGCTTCTCGAAAATAGCGCTCTCTGAAAGTAATAGGAGAACTACCTACGTATTTGGAGAGCATGGTAACTAGTTTGTTGTCATACAAAAAAACACAAGAGATTTCTACTTCATCTATAACAGCAGTTTTCTCTACCATAGTACCTCGACCATGTTTTTTAACTCTTTTTGTGTAGGCATTTGGCAGTTTGCTACTCTGTTAATTCTAGCTGTCCCTAAGGACAGCAAACCATTTTGTGAAAGATAAACTTGTAGGTTAGGGCTGTTTAAACCAATTTCAAAACATAAAATTTTTGTGCCGTGGGATTGTACTAGCTAGTTTTGTAACTACATTTCCACTTGCTCGAAAATCTGATGCACCCTTAGGTATAACATTACTTTGCTTTCCATCAAATATATCAAAATCGTAGCTGAATCCTGAAACTCCACTAACTACCATATTTTTGAATCCCCATTTCTGAGGTTTCTTATGATTGTATTGTTTTCGTAGGTATGATTTGTTCATCAATAGAGAGATACTCTTTTTTGGGAACTAATAATAATTGTTCACGTATGTTCTCTACGAGAGGTCTTAGTTTAAAAAGTTTATCGTGACCGGATAAACCAGCTTGTATAAACTTATTGTTGTCATTGAAATGTAAACATTTCTTAATCTCTTCCCACCGATTACAACTCATAGTTTCGTATAAAAGTCGTTGGTCTAAACGTGAGTTCCAGTAGAGTCTACTAGAAGGTAATTTTAAAATTAACATAAATACGCTGATACCAATAAATTGTTCAATTTCATACTTCGTAATGTTGCCGGGTTTGTTGACGTTATCTTGCACTGATTTTAAATTTGACCCATTAACTATTAACTTCAATAAGTCGTCCTTAAATAAGAATTTAAAAAAGTCTAAAGCATAATCATTTTCATAATAACTCTTCAATTTTGATTCCTTCCATAATATTTTCTCTTTCTTGTTTTAAATGTAGATATTGATTTATTTTTGTCTGCTGGTTTGAGTCCTATTGAGGTAGTTGCCCTTACATCGTCAACTTCTGATTCAGCATCAGATGTCTCTATATCAGAATAATCAGTTTCAGATACTACTACGGACTTAAGACGGTGGTTTGTAGACGAAGAAGTTAAATATTTTTCTTCTGAATCAGTATAATCATCGTCGTTTAACCCTCCATCACTGGGAATAGTGTTCACATATTTAGAACTGCGATAAAACCTTTGGAGATCCATTTCTGAGAACAAATGATATCTACATAAATTACTCTTCAAATGCATACAAATCCATATACAGATTGAACCAAACTAAAAACGGAACATACAATTTAATACATGTCTGTTTGAACTGCATTTGAAATAGTGGACCAATATAAAACTTGGACAAAAATAAATCCATACCTGGGTATAGACATTGTATAAAATATCGTTCAACTATCTGTCTCACAACAATGTTGTTTGCGTAAGACGGGTTTTTCTAAGGAAACGATAATAGTTCAGGAAATTAATGCTCGAAAAAAGTTAAAACCTCGCAATTTTTTCTTCCTGCATGTATCCAGTTGAAATTTTAGCAGAAGGTAGGTGATAGCCCAAGGATCAAAATCTATATCGAACCGAAGTGCGCTGAAGGGTTTTAGGGGTGAAAACTACCCCTAATTGTCAAAAATTATAAAATAATATATTAAACCTGAATATGGGTAAGATTTGGTTTGAATTAGTTACATAATAATTATTTTATACTTTTAAATAGAGTTCCATCATATTTCAACCCTTAAAAAGCAACCCTTGTTAGAGATTAATGTAAAAAAATTACTAATTCTAAAAAAATGATTTCGCCTTGGATCGATTTGGATAAAAATTTAGGATTTAAGCTCAATTCACACCGCTGCTTTATAGTTTATGTCATGTCGACGAACCCTGATTGTTCTTAGGGGTGAAAACTACCCCTAATTGTCAAAAATTATAAAATAACATATTAAACCTGAATATGGGTAAAATTTGGTTTGAATTAATTAAATAATGATAGTTTCGTGCTTTTGAATAAAGTTCCATCATATTTCAACCCTTAAAAAGCGACCCTTATTAGAGATTAATATAAAAAAATTAGTAATGCGAAGAAAATGATTTCATCTTGGAACGATTTGCATAAAAATTTGGAATTAAGCTCAACTCACCCTCTGCTTTATAGTTTATGTCATGCCGATGAACCCTGATTGTTCTTAGGGGTGAAAACTACCCCTAATTTTCAAAAATTGTAAAATAATATTATAAATCTTAAGATGAGTGAAATTTGGTTAGGATTAGTTAAATAGAGATTTTTATATACTTTAAAATACAAATTCATACATTTTCAACCCTTAAAAATCAATTGTTATGAGTGCTATCGGTGAAAACAATTTTTTGTCAAAATTTTGCAACTTTTCAACTTTTGAAAATCACCCTTTACAACATTGCAGTTTTTTATAAACTAATTTATAAGATATAAATTGAAAAAAGTAGAATTAAATACAAAAAAAATTTATCAACATAAAAAGGCACCATATATTCTTATACATTTACATAAATAGTTGAAAATATTTACATTTATAGGTAAAACAATTATAATATTAATCTTATTCGTCATCAATTACATCTTCATCGTGATCTATGTCTTCCTCATCTTCAATTATTGGTGGACTATTATTGCACCCTTCACCTGAGCACCCAGAACAAGTAGAGTTACAGTATAAACCAACTTTTCTGCACCCACATAAAACACCGCATCCTTTTTTGCATTGGCAAAAAATAATTTTCAAAAGTTCATCGAGTGCAGGTTGTTTGTTCATGCGTACGGGTAATAACAAACCATCTTTGGAATACCATCCCCAATCTGTTGCTCTGATATTTTCATTGCCAAGCCATAGACATATGAGCAGATGTTTTATTCTGTTGTATGGGATTTCAAAATAAGAACGCTTAAAATTTCGAATGTATAACGCGCCACTAGCTAATATACCGGTTTTGTAGATTATTATGCTCCGAAATGTACTGTACTATACTAATGGAATTTTCCGGAAAAAAATTCACTGTTTTTTTTAACGTATTTCCTTTAATTTTTAACGATAGAGTGTTTCTTCAAAAACGATTTGTTGAGGTTTTTAAGAGCTACAAGGATCTGTGAATTAAATCTTTTTGGAACCCTTGGTTTTTAAATGGGGTGAGTTTAAAGGGCTCGAAAAAGATGGTGCTTTTTCGAGCATTGATATTTTTTTCATATATTCAGTATTTTCGGGCATATTTAAAAAAGAAGGGTAAACAATATGAAATTGTAAATCATTTCTCGCTTTAAGCTGTACTTTTTCTAACACAAAGCATTTTAAATGGGTCAAACTTCTTGGACGTATTAACAATACATGTACAAAGGGAATTGCAGAAGGGCGAAGATCGATTTTAATTATGGGTGAGTGGTCATCGTTTTTTCGTAAAAAATGAGGTATTGACCTTATTTTCATCATAACTCACTCAATTTTTGAGCTAGAGTCTTTTTTATGATATGTCTATTTATGCTCTTTAAAAAAGGTTTTGTAAGTTTTCTTCCAAAAATGCATCATTTTCCCGATACTTATTTGACTTTGAATCTTTCAAATTTGGCATTTGAAGAAAACCGCTGAACATTGATAGGCCGTATTTTGGTTCCTATTATATCGCAAAAACATTTTAAAAAATGAATTGTATTTGTCTTTTTAAAAGCTACAAATTTGTTCTCTACAATTTTTTTGATAAAATGCACCATTTTCGAGTTATTCGCGAAAAATCGATTACAAACGTGGATTTTTTGTCTAGAAGTTGTTACTTTCAATCGCGAATAACTTGAAAAATATCATTTTATAAAAAAATGTATAGCACATTTTTTGTTTAGAATCACTTTTTTAATCGAAACCTGTAGTTAAAACGTAAAAAAAATTCACACCCAGAGATGGGGTGGCAACCACCCCCTAGGCTTTGGCGCACTTTGGTTCGTATAGATTTTGATCCTTAGGCTATTACCTACCTTCTGTTAAATTTCAAGTCAATCCACGAGGCACGAAAAAATTGCGAGATGAAATACTTCATTTTCTGGACTATAACTGGTTTGACAGCATAAATCGTAGATTTATGTGTAGCTTTCAATTTTTATGAGTTCAGAATCCAGCAGCCCGCTGAAATATGGGATTTTTATAACATAATTATTTGACAATCTTTTATTGGCCAACCACCTACAGCAGAATTGAGCCGAAATACATTATATTCCTATGTTCCGAATTTATTTCGTTCAATCTGTATGGCTTCCGCAAAATCTGTATATTTTATACGATAATGCATAAGAAGCCATATATGGAGGATCACTAAATGTAGGTTTCTCTGACAAACCCAAGTAAATAATCACTAAATATCATCTAACTTATAAAGAACAAACACTAATTAGACATGAAATAATAAGAAAATTGATTACTTACTTGTAAATCGCCTATGTTTGAAGATAAATTTTTCACTTGTTCTAAAAAATTGCAATGCACAGCACGTTGTAACTAGCAGACTAGCTAACACTTGCCTAGCAGAGTTGCCAGATTTTAAAAATATATAGAGGTTTCCAAACAAATGTACGATTCACGTTATGCTATGCCTGCGTATGTGCTAAACTTTATACTTACAAAAAAAAAATATTAAACTACCGAATCCATATAACATGGATTGCCATGCGGTAGACGGTTAAAATAATTTTCCATTTTTCTTTATTTTTCTTGGATAATAATAAAATATACAAAGTGTAATATTTTGCGAATTTTAAGAGTGAACATATAATTAATAATGCCTTCCTAATAACTCATAATTTTTTCAAAAACACGCGAAAAATTTGAGCAAGGAGTTCTAAAATTCTTGTTGACATACCGGTAAAAATAAAGCACGACGTAACAAATTAAAAACTTTTTTTTGAAAATTTAATAAAAACTCTTTCAGACTTTCCTAAATTAAACAACATCGGCAAATTCTTTATTAAAATTTTTATTGGTCTTGGTAAAGTAGGCCAGTCAAATTAAACTAAGTTTGACACTTTTTGTAAAAAAATCAGGATTCAAAAATTAATCGAATTTAAATATTTATAATTATATACACTTTTCTGATCAATCAAATTATAAAATTATACTTATTACTTTTATTAAATATTGGAGCACGTAAGACTGGAGAATCATAGCGTGATTTGTGTTGGATTCAGTTACATCTATATACTACTGATATTCCTAAATTAAATAATGAATGATAGTCATCTTTATAAACATCACAACACCGCCAAGTTAACTTGGAGACGAAGATTATCAAGAATTTGCAAGTTTATACTAATAACTAGACTTAGGCAAATATGCAAAATACATATATAGCATATTTTACATATATTATGGAAATATCTGGGGATTTTCCATATTTATACAAAAAATTGCATAAAATGCAGTAATGTCAATTAACATCTAACCATATATAATGGTTTTTCTTCTTCTTTTGGTGCCTATCCTCTGTGGTTTTTAGCCATTAAGTTAGTCCATACAACCTTGTTGACAGCTGCTCTAAATGGATGTATGGTAGTCATTCCTGCACACTGTCTGATGTCCTACTGCGCCCTTGAGATATTTTGCCTTCTAGTTTGTCTTGTAAAATTAGTTGAATTAGTTGATACTTCTCATTGCGCATCACAAACCCTAAGTATGTCATCTTTCTGATTTTCACGATACATGTAATTTCCAGATCTTTATTCATACGTTGGATCACGGTGTTGTTTGTAACATGATGGATATAGGAAATTCTGAGCATGGGACGGTAGCACCACATTTCGAAGGCTTCTAATCGTTTGGATATTGCCTGTCTAGGCTTCGACTCCATATAAAAGGGTAGAAAATACATGGCATCTCAAGACTCGTATTCTTATATCATTGTTCAGGTGCATATTACATAAAATCTTCCTGAAGCGATTGAAGACAGCTCTTGCCTTTTCTACAAGACATCTTATTTCCTATGCAAGGGTTCATTATTAGCTGTGAATTGGTGCTGTGTTACGTCCTTTTTACTTACTACAAGAATTTTGGTCTTCTTACAGTTTAATGTCATGCCGTATCTATCATAAGACGTTCACCGAAAAACAAAACTCCGGATCTATAAGACAATAATCAGGCCCATAGTAAGTTATGGCTGTTAAACATGGGTGGTGACACATAAATCTGGCAATGTATTAGATGTGTTTGAATGAAAGAAAAATATTACGTAGGTTACTGGGCCCAATAACTGAAAACAACAACTGGCGAATTAGAGAAATATACGAGCAATATAGCGATCCAACTGTAGCACAATACACTAAACTGCAGAGATAACGGTGGGCATGGCACGTGGTCCGCATGCATAAGAATAGAATCCCCAGAAAATTACTAAATGCAAGAATGCACTTTAGGGCCTAATATCTGAATATAGTAATCTAATATGTTATTCCTTTTGTTATAGATACATGGTTGAACCATCCTGTTAAGGACAAGAACCACTAATCAAATTTTTGATGGATATTAACTGCCAAGAAGGATCAATCAAATTCATCTTGAAATAGGAAAACAACAACGCACCATCATTTCTGGATGTGTCAATCACAAAAGCGGATATAGGATTTGCAACCAAAGTTTTACAGAAATCCAAACACCAGCAGATTTTAAATTATTACTCAAACCAGAATAGAAATATCAAAAAGGAAATCATCAAATCATTATGTGGTAGAGCCCAGCTGTATATAGAGCTATATGTCAGTACTTGGGAACTTTGATCAATGAAACCAATGATCATACTGTAGAAATAAACAGGCGAATAGAGACTGACAGATCAGCATTTATACGAATGAAGCCATTCATAACGTGTAAAAATCTAAATTTGGAGATCAGACTACGTACAATTCGTTGTTATATACATATTTTTAATATTATTATATGAAGCTAAAACTTGGACAATAAAAAAATGTAATTTAAAAAGAATCGAGGCTTACAAACTCTGGTTATACCGCAAAGTATTTCAAATATCATGGAATGATAGAATTACAAATCAACAAGTACAGGAGAGGATTGGTAAAGAAACAGAACTAATAACCACTATCTTCTTCTGAATGTGCCCTATCAAGTCCCCTTGACGTTGGCGATTAACATGGCGAAACTGTCTCCGTCTCGAGCTATTCTAAAAAGTTGCTCAGCTTTCTTTATTCCTGTCCACTCCCTGATATTCTTCAACCAAAAGGCCTGCTTTCTACCAATTCCTCTGCGCCTTCGATTTTACCTATCATAATAAGTTGAAGAATATTATATCGGTCTCCCCTTACTACGTGTCCAAAATAGGCCATCTTTCTACATTTGATGTTATCAAGCAGCTCGCGAGCAGCATTTGCTCTCTCAAGGACTGCCACATTTGTCAGCATAGCCGTCCATGGAATTTTTAGTATAAGTCTGTGCAGCCACATTTCAAAGGCCTCCAGACGATTAATGGTGAATATTTTTAATGTCCATGCTTCGACACCGTATAAGAGGACTGACCAAATGTAGCATTTAACCATGCGATTACGAAGTTGAAGTTGCAAGTTATCATTACAGAAGAATGACCTCATTTTTAAAAATGTCGTGCGGGCTATCTCGGTTCTACATTTTATCTCTTGATCTGGATCTAGTTGTTCAATAATATGGCAACCAAGATATTTAAAACAGGACACTCTTTGGATTATATGACCATCAACATATAATCGTGCATCTTGATGTGCTAAACGGCTAAATACCATGTGTTTTGTTTTTGAAAAGTTTATGTTTATGCCAAACTATCTTCCCACTGTATCAATGGCATTTAAAAGGCATTGTAATCCATTCATGTCATCACTTAAAAATAACTGTATCGTCTGCATATCTGATTGTAATTCATCAGAATTCCATTAACTTTCACGCCTCATTCCAAATTATGCAGCGCTTCTTTAAATATTCTATCTGAATATAAATTAAATAACAGTGGGGATAGTATACAACCCTGTCTGACACCTCTTTGTATTTTACATATTTTCTGTTGATTTTCCGTTATATGCAAGCCGTCGCTGTTTGACTCCAGTATAACTTTTCTATGAATCGTATCAACTCCTTTATCTTTTAATATTGTAATTAATTTATGATGCTGTACTCGATCAAAGGCCTTTTCATAGTCAATAAATACAGCAAAGACGTCTTTCCTTTGATCTCGACATTTCTGCAGTAATACATTTAGTGCAAAAAGGGCGTCCCGAGTTCCCAGTTCATTTCTGAAGCCACTATACAAACCAGAAAACTGGAATATCTAGGCCACGTGATGAGGGGTCCAAAATATGAAATTTTGAGACTCATAATACAGGGAAAGACTCAAGGAAGAAGATCTGTTGTCCGAAGGCAGAACTCATGGTTAAATAATCTACGTGATTGGAATCAATGCAGATCGATTGATTTGTTTGGAGCAGCATGTTCAGCAATATAAATAGCCATTATGATTGCCAACCTCCGTAGGGAGACGACACTCTAAGAAGTCTAAGAAGAAGAAGAAGAGCTATATGCTCCAACAAAAGTGCATTTCAACAAACCTACAAAGACTTTAAAAACAAAAATTCCTTTGAGCCAGAAATATTCAAGATAGGTTTGTTGGTCTTTCATGTTCGATTTTCTATTCAGCCCTCGCGTTTGAACGACCATGAGAGATCAAAATGACGTCATGACGCGGAACTGTGACATATTGTATTAAATTTTATTATATATATATATATATATATATATATATATATATATATAAAATATATATATAATATATATATATTGTTATGCTATTTAAATTGTATTCTATTGCTTATTTAAGAAAAGATCCTGTCTATATTTATTAAATGATCTAATCTCCAATTAATCACAATAAATCAGCATTAATTAATTACAATCTCAGGCTACTTAACTTGTACTAATTACCTTTGATCGTGGATTCAAAATATTTTCCAATTGGCTTCCTAAATTGGGATAGGTAATATGACCTGAATAAAATACACAGAATTTCAACTGAACTATATGTGAGATGTCCTTTATTTTAATGAAATTTTATATAACAATCAATGCTGTAATATTTGCAATATAATACTTTAAATATATGAGAAGTTGTTTTCTATCATGGACCCAAATGTTATTTTACATTGATTTTTAATATGTGTTATAACTAAGCTCTCTTTATAATTTTTTTCTTTAAATGACCGCAAAATTAACTGTCTCTATTATTTATTCAATTTATTTACTTAATAAATGAAAACCACACTCCTGCTCTAATGAAAATTGACTGACCTTTCGTTCTCTGCCGTTGTAATTCTATGGCCACGCCATAAAAAAAACCTTTCTCTGCTTCTGCTCCTATTGTGGTCCAGATGACGTACACCTTTCTCCTATCTGTCCTTGTATCTGCAACCCAACAACTCGTGTAATTCTATGCAGCCTCCTTTTGAGCGAATCTCCGCACCTGTTTATAACTTCAAATGTTTCCGGCTTCGTCTGATATTAATATTCTTATACCCTTTGTTTTTCTATATCTCTGTACCCCGTTCCTCCACACTGATCAGCTTTTACACAGCAAATAAACACACCCGATTAATTACGTCTTCGGGACTTCAAACAAACACAAACCACAAAGCTCCTTCCTTCTTGGGCGACGAAAACTGACTAACTAACTTTTTTCCTCTCACCTATCTCATAGCCACAACCACTACCTCCGTGCATTCAAAAATTGACCAATAAAAATCATCCACCTCTGTGACGTATATCGTTATCAACCAACTCTCTTTATAAAACGTCATTCGGGTAATTCCAGAAAACAACATTCTTTAATTATTCTAACTAAATCTATCTGCTTTACAAATATTTCTTACTAATAGCTACAAACGATACCTGTTTCTCAATTCAATGTCTTTTGTTAATAAACTTTTACCGATATAATCTTTCGGGGAGAAAAACCACCGCAAATCCCGGTCTATTGTTTAAACACTGTCGATATACACTTTTATTCTGGGTAAATCCATTTCACAATAACTGACTTATTAAAATTTCTTATCGATAATAATTGAAAGTCTTGTCTCTGAGGCCTAATGAACAATTCTTCGAACAACTTAAAATACATATTATTGTCTTATACAGGATGTTTGAAAATTTATATGCCCGTGTCTTTATGAAATATCAATTAATTTTAATTTTTATTTAAGTAATAAAATTTGTATATCGGTTTTTATTGCATATGGACATTCAAAAGTACAACAATATATATATATATATATATATATTATATATATATATATATAAATATATTATACTGATATATAAGATTACTAAATTAAATAGAGACTCTTAAGTTCCCGACTTTTCAAACCAATTTTGCTTCAGTTCGACCGGTTTAACTGTGTCTCCTGAAAAGCATCAACACTTCCTCGTCCGTGATTTCCATAAAAAATAGCTACTCTATCGTCGAGCCGCTGGCATAATTAGACCGCGGATTTTTTTGATGTCAGCAGCACTCTTTCTACTTAACTCCTACAAACTTCGAAAGAAGTCAATATTTCCCCCGGGATTTACATGAAAAAATACTCCATCGGGGTGATTAAAATGCACCGCACTTGATTTACATAAAATTACACAACCACCAGGAAAATACCAGGTAGTTACACTGGGAAGTGTTGATGCTTTATAGCGGCAAAACAATTTTGCATTATTTATGTTTTGCGGTGTTCGTTCGATACACACTGTAAATAGTAGTTAGCAGAACCGATACAGAGATGTTACATCTATTATCTTTTCTGTATTTTCTTTATATTGTTTTGAAGCTTTCTTGTGGCATTTTAAAGTAATTACTATTTAAATAGGAATAAGCCACAATAAAAGATTAAAATAAGTTTATTGACATTTTATTTTTCACTTTGGAAATCGTTCTCAAAATCTGTATTCTTGATAAGAAGTTTAAATAGAGATAATAGAAATGGGTTTTAACAAGAAGATTCTAATTATAAAGTAAAGCCATTTTTAAGAAGAACACTAAGGTAAAACCGGGTGAGATGCCGCACCTTTCTTCTCATATTAAAAAAATGAACATAGGTTTAGCCTAAAAAAAATTCTAATCTCCAAGTTATTCGTTGATACATTACTTCAACGTATATCCTATATTAATAAATGTTGTGTAAAAGGATTTTTCGTGTATTATCGAAAAACTAAAGAAACTTACTTTGGCCATCTTACCCCCCTGGGTGGGTAAGATGCCGCACAAGGGTAGGGAGAGATGGCTTATGGAAATTAACATAAAAAAACAGTCTGCACGTAAATTTTTATAAAAATAAAACACTTACAATTTATTTGTTAGTTTTAATTTGTTTTTTCAATTCTGCACGGCCACACATATTACACCTTACTTCATACAATGTGCAGGTTTCATGCATCCATCTAGCACACTTGAGGCACTCAAGCCAATCTGCGTTAGATGTTGTTGTGTTTTAATTTTCTGTCTTCTTTTTGAGCATATTTTTTTCTTTTCATAGCCTCTTACATTTGTATTCTTTTTTTTTATTACTATTTTCAGTTTTCTTCCCTTTCGTTAATTTCTTTTCTTTATCTTTTTTTTTTCTCTCAACAAGAGCCAAGCGTTTCTTGGTTTTGTCAGATATTACTTCTGGCGCAGTTAACACCTGAAGCTAACTGTTTTTAGCCAGTGCCTCCCATTTTTTAGCATCTCCGAAGTAATTTTATCTTTTCTGATATTTTCCCATTTTTCATTTGTTTTAGGGCGGCTCTAATTTTTAATGTTATTATTTCAGGGAGATCCTCTGAGGCCACATTTAAGATATGTTTTGTTGGTATACTGGTGTTTGGAATAGTAGAAGTATACAGCTTCTTATTTTTCTTCTTCTTCCAATTTTTCTTTACCTAATTTAATTTATTCCTGCTACCACAAATTGTATTATTAAAAGAGATATTAAAACATTATTGTGTCCATGACAATTAATTAGATATCGGTGTGTTCTAATTCTAATTAATTAGATGAGTAACCGCAACATAATTTTACATGAAAAGACGGGCACATTTTATTTTATAAATAAATGTCTATTCTGCAGATAACTACCTATCTGTCAGATAGGAGAATATTTATCTGGAGATGAACAGACCGGCACGTTCATGCAAGAAGTTTATTATTTTTAAAAATTGGCTGCGAATTTGGTGATCGGTAAAAAATATAATACAAAACTCGAGCTTTTCCAAAAAATAAATTGCCAAACTGGAATTACGCTGGTTTTATATGTAGGAAGACAGAAAAAATTAAGTGGAGTGTTTGTAGATGCAATTGATTGGATCCCCCGCATTTACACTTTGTATTTTTCTGTAAAGAATATTTTTCTTTACTTGTTTACCGTATTCGTAAGCCAATTTTTGGTTCTCGAAGTATTTACTATTTTGTAAAGAAAAAAAACTTAACGTATTTCACATTCCAGTCTTTTTTGTCATATATTAATTAAAAAGACATTTTTATTACAATCACAAACTCCCTTTTTATTAGTTTGAAAAATATCCGACGAGCAGGATTATATCCAGCACCATTTTTTGTTGCGTGCAGTTTCTGGGTCGTTAATAAGGCTAAAACAATATTTTACCAAGTTCTTAAAGAGCGAGTCGAGCACACAATTTTTAGTAATAACAAATTTCGAAGCAATTTTCTTCCGGCATTAAAATACCACCACCAGCAAGTAAATTAATTAGCAGCATCGTGACTGTCCCTTTAATAATAACGCCAACAAAATCCATAGGCGCGTTTTGTTTTTCTGGTTCACTGACATCTTGCGCCCAGTTAGAGAAAATATTGTTTTACAGATATTTTCTTGTGGCATTTTAATGCAAATATTAGTTTTATTTAAATTATTTTAAAATATGAGCTGATTCTGGATAAACATAATATGAAAAATACCTTTTATGTCATGCTAGACTTCGGCAAATATGCATATTGCATATTTTGCATATTGTGCATATTTTATGCAAATATTTCATATTTTGGCATATTTGTATAAAAGTTTGCATAAAGTGCATAAAAGTTCAGATTTTTATACTGTATTTGAAAATTTTTAAATATACCAATTTATTTCAATTCTTGTATAAAGTTTTGTAGTCATTTTAATCAAGAAATAATCTAAGTACGTAATCTCTACAGGTACAAAACATTTACAATTTCAAAGAAGATCAATTTAAGTAGCCCTCAACATTCTTAGAAAGTCTCGGTCACTGAGGCATTCAGTTATTGGATAATCGCTAAGGGTTCGCTCATTTGCATTTTATGATCTAATCCCCAAATCTATCTACAATTTATTGTATCTTAACAGCAGGTAAACGGCTAATAGTTTTGTTCCTAATTTAGGGATTTTCCAAAATCTCCCAGTTTATTGAATTAGGTACCTAAACATTTCTAATTTGATGCTCAGATTTGTAAATCATTTTTGTTTTGATATTCAAAGCGTAAACACTCGTTGTGCGTAACAAAAAGGAAGATTGTGATTTTATAATGCCTAAAACAACCAGTGCTTCAACTTGGATTAAACCTTATAAAGAGCTGTCTATGGATATGGGAAAAATCTACTGTTCAGTCTGTGGCAAAATTGTACGTATCTAATATTTTCTATTAAATATCTAATATTTCATACATACAGGGTGTTTCCAAATGACACTTACAACGTTTGACTATAGATACTTCTCGAAAAATTGAACAAAACGATATAGTTAATGAGGGGTCAAACTTATTTACTTTTCGAGATACAGGGTGTTAAAATTAAAAAAAATAATAAATTCTTTTAGTTAATAAAAACAATAACTTTAAAACCAATAAACGTATTTACTTGAAATTTAGTACTCGTAGGTTGTTTTTAAATGTAAAATAGCTTCCTTTAGTGAGAAAAAATTGTCCATGGTACAATACAATGGTGTGTATTTAGAAAAATTTTTCACCTTTACTTTTTTTATGAAGTCAGCTATTCTAAAACACAATTATTTTTATTATAATTGAATTAACAAAAAAAACTTTTGTTGAATTTTAAAATAAGTTATATGATGTACTAATGGTTAGTAACAAAAACTAATTTGTGGATTAATACTGCATTTAAAACACTTAGCGAGTGTTTTTTTTTCCAAACCAGTTATTTGATTAACCAAAAACACCTTGTACCTATATTTTTATATTTTAAAGGTTGGGTTAAAATAAAGGTTTTTATTTTTATTTATAGATAGCATGTGAGAAGAAATTTTAGATAGACCAACATGTGAGAACTGCTTCCAGAAATGTTTCCAGACTACTTCAAAAAAATTAGATGAGCAAGAAACTTTTAATGAAGACTTGTGTCGCGCATTAGTGTCAGCAAACATACCGCTTTCAAAATTAGCAAATGTAAATTTTAGTTCGTTTCTAAAAAAATATTGCAAACTTAATGTTCCAAGTGATCGGTCTCTAAGAAGAAATAATGTGAACGGGCTATACTCGTCGGTGTTAATTAATATTAAGGAAGAAATTGCAGATAATTATTTTTACATATCTGTAGACGAAACCACTGATTCCTCAGGAAAGTATATTGCTCATTTATTGATTGGTGTTCTTAAAGAAGATACCTTACCAAAATCTCATCTTATTTTATGCCAGCAACTTGAGAAAACAAATGCTTTAACAATTTTACGTTTTATACAAGAAACATTAGCAACTTTTTTTCTTCCGACAACTATTCCTTCTAATAAATTACTGCTTATTTTATCGGATGCTGCTCCTTATATGGTGAAAGCAGGACAAAATTTAAAAATATTTTTCCCAGATTTAATACATGTTACTTGTGTAGCGCATGGATTAAACAGATTTGCAGGGAAAATACGAAAAAAGTTTCCTCTTGTAAATACCATGATATCCAGTGTCAAAAAAGTATTTCTTAAATCTCCTATAAGAATTCAACTTTATAAAGAAATGCTACCTAACATTCCTCTTCCACCACAACCTATTTTAACGCGATGGGGAACATGGTTAGAAGCAGCTAATTTTTATGCAGATCATTTTGTTAAAATAAAGAACATAATTGATACGTTAACAGATGAAAGTTCCCAATCTCTTTTGGATTCTAAACAAACTTTTCAGAGTAACTTGCTTCAACAAGAACTATCATTTATAAAATTAAATTTTAGTTTTGTTTAAAAAACAATTACTCAGAATCACCAAAACTGTCATTGTTCGAAAGTACAGCATTAATAAAAGAATTTGCGTCATGTTGTCGGAACGTTATAGGTAATATTGGAAAAGATATTTTAAAAAAATTTGAAGCTACTATGGAAAAAAATAAAGGTTACCATATTCTTTCTGAAGTAGTCAGTGTTCTAGCTGGAAATATTTCGGAAACAATTAATTTAGAACCAAATGTTTTGGTTAGTTTGAAAAATGCTCCCGTTACATCAGTTGATGTTGAACGAAGTTTTTCCATATATAAAAATATGTACTCAGACAGAAGCCTCAAGTTTTTGTTAGAAAATTTTGAACACCACTTGGTCATTTATTGTTACCATAATTCTAAATAAGTTTATTCATACTTAAAAATGATGTAGTTACTTAAAATGAATGTAAATCTTAATGAATAGTAGGAAATATTTAGTTATGTACACTTCTTTTTTTAAATAAAATTTTTTTATTTATTTGTATGCATATTTTGTAAAATATTTGCATATTTTCGGGTAAACACGTGCATATTTATGCGCATATTTTCTACATTTTTATTTGCATATTTGCCGAAGTCTAGTCATGACATTTCTGTCAAACAGGCAACATGGCCGGAGAAGAAAGTGCCGCGAATTGCGATTTGATTAAAACTTGTAAAGGTTGCGAAAGAAATCTTGTTACCACTATTGTGAGATGTGTAACGTGTAAAGCAGTTTTCCATCCATCTGGTGCTCTAAGAGTAGCTGGCTTGGTAGTTGTTGGCAAAAATAACTTGGTGAAATGCTGTGCTATAGAAAGTGAGGTTATTCCAGAACAAAACTTTAACGAAAACATTAGAATGCTGCTAGCTGCGAAAGAAGAATTACTTAAAAGTAATTACTAACTTATTTCCGAATTAAAAGCTAAAGAGCATGTCCTATTAGAAAATATTAAACTATTAAAAGAAAATAGATCTTTAATAAACGTGAACACTGGCAACGTTGCAAATAAAAATTATAGTTCTGCGGTTGCTACGCCAATACCACAGCACAGACACAGAACGTTGCTTTTAGGCAGATATCAGCTGACGAATTAAAATCTAAATCAAATCAAAACAAAACATTAACCAAACGCATCAACAAAATACAGAAGTTAATAGATAGAGCTTAAACGCTGGTGTTCTGCATGCTCATACGGCTAATAAAATGCAAGAAATAATAAATTTAGGCCACACAGAAAATTATGAAGGAGAATGGCAGCAGCAGCATAGAAGGAGATACTGCAAGTTTATGGTTGGGAATAACTAAGAAACCAAGGATGTGCAGTCAGTACCTAAGTGTGTATCCCTTCATGTAACTAGGCTTGCACCAAATACGACCACAGATGACTTGAAGCGGCTTTTAGACTCCAATTTTAAAGATGTTCGGTGTGAGTCTCATCCATCTAAACACCCTGAACTTTATACGTCAATGAAAGTTACCATCAGAAGAGATGAACTAAAAAAAGCTTGGAAGAGGGAAGTATGGCCATCTGGTACCCTCGTGTCTCATTTTTTAGTAAAAACGAGGATGACAACAAGGCAGATGGACCATCAGAATCAGAATTAATGATACAAACACTGCAGACTCAAAATCTAAACATTTTCTATCAAAATGTACGAGGCCTACGCACTAAAACAAGCGACCTATATACCAATGTTCTTATTGAAGATTTTGATATAATCCTATTAACTGAAACATGGCTTATATATGGAATCTCCAATGAAGAACTTTTTGATAATCGCTACCATAGTCTTCCTCAAAGATAGCGCCAGTGGCAATACATTGGGTCGTGGAGTTATGGTAGCATTAACAAAGAAATTTATTGTAGAAAGTATTAAAGTTAATTGTAATATAATTGTTGATTGCTTGTTACTTAAGGTAAAGTTTAAAACATATTCACTTTATGTCTCCTGCGTATATATACCTCCTGGTGTAAGTTTAGATATTTATGAAAAACTTTTAAGAACTTTATAACCAAGTATTGTCAGAAAATATTAATATTATCATATTTGGAGATTTTAATATTCCTGGATTCATTAACTTAAGTTGTGAAAAGAGCAGCTTGCTTAAAGAATTTCAAAATCTAAACAATTTAAATCAATATAACACAATTTCAAATTGTAAAAATAAACTGCTTGATCTTATACTGTCAAACATTCCATAACCAATCTAACTAGGTCTGGGTCTCCTTTGGTACCTGAAGATTGTTATCACCCGGCATTAGAAATGTTGCTAGAATATAAAGATAATTTACATTCTAAGATAACAAAAATAGAAATATCCAGCTTATTTTAGTATAGACCTGATTAAAAAAATTAGACAAAAAAACAAATTAAGCAAACATATAAAAATAAGGAAAGCTATCGATAACAATAAATTCAAGAGTCTTAGAAATACTATTAAAAAGCAAATCAAAAATGAATTTATGCAGCATCACAATAATATTGAAGATAACATTTTGCATGACCCAAATAATTTTTGGACATTCATAAGAACTGGGAGACAAACCAGCGGTTTTCCTCACGAGATGTCTTTAAATGATCATACATATACAGGCCTTCAGGAAATTGCCATGGCTTTCTCTCATCATTTTAGCTCAATTTATCAGGTATCATCCACACATCAGATTAGTTCACAGGGATCTTTTAACATTTCAGTTATTACTGAGGAAGATGTGAAGGTTAGTATAAAAAAATTAAAGCCAAAAAGGCCACTGGTAGTAATAATATCCCTGCCTTCATCTTTAAAGGATGCGCTGATATATTTGTAAAAGCATTATCACATCTATTTAATCTATCTTTTAAAACTAACACCTTTCCAGACAAACTCAAAGAGGCCACTATTACTCCAGTTTTTAAATCAGGTAATAGAAACAATATAGAACACTATTGTCCTATAAGTATCCTTAATTTCCTTTGCTAAAATATTTGAATCTATTCTCTATGTTGATATACTGAAAAATTTTGAAAATGAATTTGCTCCAGAACAACATGTTTTTTTGCCTGGGTTATCCACAATTAGTAATCTGTGCATTCTGTCTATTTTTGCTAGTGAGGCAATAAATAATAAACTCCAATTAGATTTAATAATGACTGACTGCTCAAAGGCATTTGATAGGGTTGACCATGGCATTTTTTATCGAGATTGGATGAGTTTGGTTTTTCGCATGATGCTTGTCCATTTATAAAATTGTATGTGGAATCAAGGTTTAAACGAGTCAAAATTGGTAGGTGTTTATCAGATAAATTTCAGGCTACATCTGGTGTCCCCCAAAAGGAGCAACTTAAGGCCTTCGTTTGTCTTAAGTTTTGTCAACTCACTACCACAATCTCTTAAATTTTCTTCTAGTTTGATCTATGCTGATGACTTTAAGCTTTTTAAGACTATAAATACTTCAAATGATTGTCAGTTACTACAGGAGGACCTGACCTCAGTTGTGGAATGGTTTAGGGACAACAATATGATCTTGAATATTAAGAAGTGTGGAGTCATATCTTTTACTAGCAAAATCGACTAGATTCAAAATAATTATAGAATTAAAATGAAAAATGAATTGCGTTTCGAATTTTTTTTTTTTTTTTATTTAGAATTTCCGCATCAACCATTAAAGGTTATTAGCGGGTTTTACAGATTTTACAGTTGTTATTACAAATACAAATTTACTAATTACCAATTGCGTATTAAATTATACAATAAATTACAAATTACAAAGAGATACATATAATATAACTTAAATTTTGTGTAGTAAACGTATGTCCTTAAGGAATTTGATTGTATTAGATACATTACTGTTTAAAATATCTTTAAGTTTCTTTGCTTCTTCTGGTACGTTGTTGATGGCTCTTTCGTAGGAATAAAGAGGACATTCAATCAATACATGTTGAACAGTTATTTTGCGTTTCGAATTTGTTTTACAGATTAATTATAGAATTGACAATTGTGTAGTATCTAGGAAAACCAAATGTAAATATCCGGGAATATACCTACAGGCTAACATGAAATTTAATGAACACTATATAAATATTGTTAATAAGACCTACAAAATATTGGGATTTGTAATAAGAAATTCCAAACACTTTAGTATAAACACAACCAGTAGACTAAATAACTCTTTAGTCAGACCAAACTTAGAATATGCATCAGTGGTATGAACTTCTGAAGCCAAAGTTCATATTAATCTTATAGAAAAGATACAAAAAAGATTTCTAAGGTATTTATACTTTAAGAAATACAATGTATGTACTCACCCTACGCCATCAAAAGAGTTGCTTCAAATATTTGGCTTGCAGTCATTAGAGTAAAGAAGAAACATGCATTGTGTTGTGTTTATTCATAATATCAACAATCTTAAATATAAGACATGTGGTTTCATCAACTTTATTAGGTTTCATGTGCCAAAGGTCAACCTAAGGGTAAACAGTAATGACCTATTTTCTTGTAGTCCATTTAATTCTTGTGCAATAATAAACTATATGCAATATCAGTGTAATGACAATAAAGAACTGTGATATAGACCTCTTTACCTGTAGTGTAAGGGATATTAAAAAATGTTATGAATAGATAAATAATGGACTCAATTTTAAAGTTTTATTAACTTGTGTCTTTTTTTATTGTGTTTTACTTTCTGTGTTTTTATTTTGTAATTGTGTGTATATTGTATTTTTTGTATGTATATTGTTATACCAAGTCATGAGCCCTCTTACATGTAATTACTATCTAGGTGGTGTTTGTAAATTTTAATTAATAAATAAATAAATGACTAAAAAAATCTATTATTAAAGTTCCTACCAAATATAAATGTTTGATAAACAACAAGATATTTTGCAGTTCTCAATCTGTTGAATCAACTTAATAAATGTTCGCTGTACGTGCTAAAATGATATCTCTAGAGAATTTTCACATTTATTTAAAGAGATTGTACATTTCAAAATGCGTCGATTACTGATCGTCAGCTCTACGCCTTTTTTTCCAACAAGCATTATCAAGTACATCGAAAACGTTTTGTTCATCACGCTCCTTTGGATTTATAATTGGCTTAACGATCAATATCGGAGGTGTTTGTGCCCTGTTTTGATGCAATAGGAAAGGTATTTTAACCTGCAACCAGTGAACCGAAATCTCGCTGCTCTCGGCTGCATTCAAAACGCTTTTTGATCACATGATTGCGATGGCTCGGTTGTTCTCTGGTTTACAAATAATTTCGCCGGCGCTACATGCCGGTTCAGTTACACATTTTCAAAAATACCTATGTTCGATGTTCGTATTCAACAACGTAAGCTAAATAATTTTTGTGAAACTATTAAAACAGATAGCTGTGATTCTCACACGTTCGTATTATGTCACATGTTAGGATTCGATACCCTTTGGATAGCCGTTTTGTTAATTTTTTCTATTTTAATATAATTTTTATCCCTCCTCTTTTATTTAAATAGTTTCGCGATACAGTTTCTATATATCATTATTTTGCGAAGAAGATAGATTATGTATTAAATCATGTCATTTATTCAGGATATTAGAAATATATATCAGCTGTATACCAACATGTACTCGTATATCAGTTTTCGCTAACTGGTGTTATCAGATCCACTTAAGTCTAGCTGTTAGAACTCGAGATTGATTTTTGTTAACTTTCTTTTCAGGTAAATCTGAGACAAACAGCTCTAATCTTTGAAATCTAAGTTGCTCGTTACCTGGCACATCTTGCTCTGGCTCTGACACCATTCTGCATTTACCATGTAATTCTGGGGAGGTATACAGTACAACGCAGTATCAGGTTATTAAAGCGCACAGTTCAGCTGTTTCTGATATCGCACAAGAAGAGCATGATGAAGTGAACACAAGCAGCTCGGATGAATTCATTCCCAGTTCCGAGTCATCTGATTCTCATACGAGTTCTGATCATTTGGTGAGCAAAAAGAAGTACAGTAAACGAACAGAAGTCCATCCGCAGACTTTATTGGGGTACATACCTTGAACAGAAAATGTAGAAAAAGGTAAAATCAAGATGAAGGCCAATTAACGAAAAAACGAAAAAGATAGCCAGAAAAGTGGGAAAAACATATCAGGAAGAGTCTTAAAGCTGCAGTAAAACAGTATCATTCATCAAAAGGTAATCTTAATCCTGCTAAGCATATAAGAGAATCTTGCAAATGTCAGCGAAAATGTAATGAAAAGTTTACTGAGCAAGAAAGATTATGTATCTTTGAGTTTCTATGAACTCTCAGCTAAAGCGCAAAACCAATATAATTGCAAATAATATCGCGAAGGTAACAAAGAAGGTTAAGCGGTTAAGAAAATCAACAGAAGAGAGTAGAAGAAAGTACTCTAGAAGGTCATTTTTCACCAAAAGCCATGACAGCAGGATAGAAGTATGTAAAACAATGTATCTAAGCACTCTCGATTTAACTGAAAAGAAGGTACGGGTACTTGTTACGAAAAAAAGTAACATAACATAAGTAAAATAGTGAGTTAGGAATATATACAGTGGATTAACGAGAAAAGCATACGAACCGCCCAATAATATCATCTGAATATAAAGAATGAATAAAGGGCCACATCAATATGTTCTCGACATATCAGAGTCACTACTCACGCTCTCATACTAAAAAGCTTTATCTATCATCTGATCTTTCAATATCAGACATGTATTACCTTTATGTACAAAACTGTATTGATGGTTAAATTGAGCCCAAAAGTTCATCAATTTACAAAAAGATTTTTGTGGAGGAATTTAATTTATCTTTTCATAAGTCAAACAACGATACATGCGGTAAATGTACAAATATAACCACCTCATTATGCCTTCCAAAGTAGGGAACCATTGCTTCATCTATAAAATGCTTTGCCGTTAAAGGTCCGTACTTCATAAACTTCTTATTCAAATTTACAAACAAAAGCTAGACTTTTGCAAATTTATCTCCTTGTTCTAAGGTACAGTTATCTGTCAGATAAAAATTTGATATAATAAATTCAAATTTATCTCTCGTAAGAACTTCTGACATAAGTTGACACACAATATGAGAGTTCCCATGACTTCATATTCTCGAACTACTTGTTGGCGATTCTTCTGTGAAGCATATCGATTAGTTTCTGACGTTATGTGTATGAGTTCTTCATCAAAAAAGGGAAAACCATTCAAAGGGACTCTTAGAATCTTGTTGTTTTGGAAGTTCGTTTACAATGATACATTGGTCTTCCATCTGAATGCTTCTTTTACCCAGTGGTAGCTTTTTTTTAGATCCTTTAACTGTTTTTTTTTCTCCCTGCTCTGGTAATAAAATATTATCTTGAAAATCGGTTACTAATGTGTCACCGTCATTTATTTCAGCAGAAGCTTGTAATTGCGACCCAGGTAAATTATCCATCAACATTATATTTTCATCACCAGAGTCTTCGTCTGTTAGGACATTACATGCATTTATTGGAGGCATCAAAGTAATACTATCTATTTTTACTACTAAATATTCATAATCTTTTAACATACTAAGCGCATCCTAAAATAAAAAGTCAATAAAAATAAATAGTATGGTATTTTCCTGTCGTACAATATTTTGTATACTAAAATCAAATGGCCTAACTTTAGTTATAAAATACTAATTTATCCAATTTATAAATGTAAATTGATATATAAATATGTTTCCTACAAGTAAACACAAAAATAATATAAAAACCCATTGGCTCCAAGTCAGAGATGTAGTGCATTCAAGTCCTTCCTTTTTAAATTTAATATTTGTTTCGTCCCCCTTTTAAGTGTTTTCTGTGTTTTCTGTGTCCCGAATTGTCCTTAATTGTTTTAATTTTAATAATTTTATATACTGCACTTTACAATCATTTGCAATAGAACTTTATCAAAGAAATTTGGTAATTACAAGTAGAAAGAATTGCACACCTACATAATTTGTACATCTAATCTCATTCATTGTCATACAACTGTCACTCATACATAAAATAAAATCTCAATAAATAACACACATTTCATAAATATATCTCTTGAACAAATATAAATAACTTTTAAATAATTCAATATTATATAACATCACTCTCATCTAACAAACAATCACATTACACCTATTTCTACTTCATTGGATAAAATCTATCTCATCAAGAACTTCCCCGTTTATTGTCAAACAATTACAATAGCAGACTTAAGTTCTCCATTCAACAATACAGGATAGTTTGAACCATGTTCTTCCAACCATCAATTAATAGAGTACCGGCATGTAAGTAATGTTTTATTCATTTGTTTATTTACTAATTTATTACAATTTAATAGACTATTTTATACCCATTTGTGGGTCTTACCTTGTGTGCATAAACATTTTATTTGTTTTGAAAAACCACAGACATGTAATATTGGCATAATTACTGTAATTAATATCATCTACCTTTGTTTATCTTTATAAGACAACACCCTAATATGGGTTTTATTATTTCAGCATTTAATTAACTTTGTATCGAGACCTGAAGATGCTTTGCGTATTGTAGAAAGCGAAACCGGTCGTCTAGATAGTTAAATTAAATTGATTGTGAGTAAGTCTTATTTATTATTTCTTTTACCCATTATAACAAATATTTACTTACTTAGCAAATCGTATTCCGAATTCGGCTATGATATAAAAACTGTAAACTTTAACACAATATTATCGCCAAATATTTCAAAGCCTCAAGCTCAACGGCTTGAGCTTGAGCTCAACAGCCGTTTAGCTTCTCCATCGTATAAGACTGACTTGGGCAACTTTCAGCAAGCTGAACCATATTTTCAAATCGTCTGATATACCAATATGCCTTAAAAGAAAAACCTTTAATCAGTGTATTTTGCCAGTGTTGACTTACGGTGCGGAAACGTTGACCATGACAAGGAGAACAGTTTACAAGATCCGTGTGTGTCAAAGGGCGATGGAACGTGCTATGTTGGGCGTTTCACTATGAGACAAAATCCCAAATCGCCAGCTACGACAAAGAACAAGAATGGCAGATGCAGTAGAGAGAGTAGCAACACTGAAATGGAACTGGGCAGGTCACATGGCTCGAATGACAGATAATAGATGGACAAAGCGGATACTGGAATAGAGACCAAGATATGATGCCTACCGAAGCAGAGGTCTGGACTGACGATCTAAAACGTTATCATAGGAATTGGATGCAAGAGGCACAAGATCGAAATAGATGGAAAATTATGAGGGAGATCTATGTCCAGCAGTGGATAAGCGAAGATTAACGGATGATTTCAAAGCCAGCAATTCACAACTACACTCTATGGTTGATTACTACATACTGAAAATATTTAGGCGGTTATCAAGAAATATGATCCTTATAGATAATCAAGTTAAAAGATATTTGTGGTGTACAATTTATTATACGTCAGGTATATCTGGGACCCACGTTCAAAAGTGCCTCCTCTACCCCTAATGTAAAAAAAGTAATTGCAATAAGAGAAAGTGTTGCTAAAACAAAATGAATTCAAATTGCATAGGAAAGAGAATAAAAAAAAGAGTGTAAAAGGAATATAAGACTATAACTTCCAAACTCAAAATGTATGTCTAACTGGGTAGATAAAACATTTGAAATTTCAACTTCTAAATAAAAATATATTTTCTAGAAATAATGTACTTATTAATTTTAAGAAGAATGCAAGATATCGCTCAAAGACGCATTTAACATTTATATTTAATTTTTCCTCGTATTAAACATACTTTGAATGACTGAAAACATTCCTTTGTGTTTATCCGGTTTTCATATTTAAATTCTTAACCTAACTTTTTCTTTTGTTCGTCGCCGCTGAGCTTTTTAATTCTCCGCTTTATTAAATGAATTAAAGGAATTCCTCGTTTATTTTTTGGCAGGTGCGTCAGTGTACTTCTAATCATAATTTTAACTTGTTTTTTAACAACCCAAAATCTGTGAAGGGTAAGGGTAAAACTCTGGCTTAATGCGTGCAGTGTCCTTTGAAAATATTCAGAATACCTCTATTCTTGTAATTACAGTGGAAATACTTGAAATTCCAGACTGGAGATTGCTCACTACACGAAATTAATGCATGAAAAGGACTGAGAAATGAATGTGGATGTTCAGTTGGGATTACGACCGAGATGTTTTCAGAAAAACTCAAATTTCAGTTCTAGCACATTCATATTCCTACCTTCTTTGAGGGAAATAATTATGAATTTAAATATTTATGCAAATCGTACGGCAAGTAAACATAAGAGGTTGAATGTCTGGGGAAATTTTCATTCTTTTGAATGTAGAAGTGGTGGAAATACCTAAGGAATTTCTGGGGTGAATGTCGTTACGACTTTAAAAATATGTTAAACAAATCTTTCGGAAAAGTTCGCCGAAGAAACAAAAGGAGAGTGGAAATTAGGGTGGCCAAACGATGTTTGACAACAAAAATGACGGCGTTGATGAAGTTTACATTCAAAATCGCAACCTTAACTTTGAAAATTGTACGGTAGAAGGAGCATTCTGGTTATTTTATTTATTTCTTTCTCGAACGTTGTTTGTAAATTCCCAAAGGCATTGCAGAATTGGGGATGTGTAAAAAGAAATGGTCAAATGTGTTACAAAAGTTTGAATGTACATTTATGGCAATTTTGACTACGGAGTCGAAATACAGGGTGTCCATAAACTTTCCTGATAAACGAAAGTTGAAGATTCCTCAGATATTTTTAAAATAATTTAACCCAATTTACCTAGTCCGAAAATGCTCTAAGGGAGTTAGAACTTTGAAGATGGCGACATGTTATTATTATTTTTTAATAACTCAAATACGTTTCTACAATAGTTAGAAAACTAAAAACTGGTACGATTATTTATTAAGCATAGTTGAATCGATTCCATCAATTGCGAAATTCTAGTACCGGTCATAGGTATAGTCGTCATAGCCGATATTAATCTGTTAATGAACGAAAACAATTACTTATATAAGAGGAAAACGAAACAAATTATCATGTAGTTATGATGTAGTTCACAGCTTCATGTACACCTAATATTTTTTCCTAAAAGATACTATCATGTTTTATATGCCAATAATTGGTTGGTGGCTGCCTTACTCAGTTACTTTAATTTTTTTTGTTTTCTGATCAATAATTGTCTTTGAAAAAACTTTATCTAACAAAAATGATAAAAATATATTCTGAATGTAAAAAATCATTGCCAATGGTGGTAAAGTCTCCAGATATTTATTTTATTTTTACGCACAACAGGCCGTTAAGGCCTAGGGCATTTCTTTACAACATAATCCTAATATTAACTAATTACAATTATTTTAAACAAAACTTTAACTTAAATAGGTATATATAAGATTCTTAACTACTCTGAAGGACCTGGTGTACAATATTTCTCCATTCGCTTCTATTTTGTGCTTTTATTTTCCAGTCCCTCACCTTCACGTGTTTAAGGTCTTCCTCCGCTTTACTAATCCACCTCGTTCTGGGTCTACCCCTTCTTTTGGGGCCGATTAATTTTTTGGTTATTACTAGTTTAGGCATTCTGTTTGCTGCCATTCTTTCCACATGTCCCAACCATCTGATTCTTTGTGCTTTGACGAACTTAGTAATGGTAGGTTCTTTGTATAAAGCCATTAATTCATTGTTGGTTCTTCTCTCCCAACCATCTTCTGTTTTCCGTCCTCAGAATATGCGTCTCAATATTTTCCTTTCCCATCTTTCCAGAGTATCCTCTTCCTTCTTATTTAATGTCCATGTCTCACCGGCATATGTTACTGTGGGTCGAATTACTGTTTTATATATTCTGAGTTTACCTTGTCTAGAAACGTATTTTGAGTTCAGTAGGGCTCTTAACCACCTAATTTTTTATTCCCTTTTGCTATTCCCATTTTCATCGAAAACTACATACAGTTATTCAAATTTGTCCACCCTTTTAAAACTATAGCTTTTACCACTTACTGACCTCATACTAAAGTCTTCTTTTTTCCCTCCTGTCCCTCCCATGATCATATATTTGGTTTTGTCTTCATTTAGTTCCAATCCGAATTTCTGTGCTTCTTCGATGATTTTCTTCACAACTTTCTCAGTTTTTGCTAGGATAGTTAGATCATCAGCAAATGCCAAGCACTGGTGCTCATTTTCATGATCGTTTCTTCCATCTTCATGATGCATTTTCTGATTACCGTTTCTAATACTAAGTTGAATAATGTATTGGATAAAGGATCTCCCTGTCTCAAGCCTTTTGCAACCGTAAATTGATCGGATATGTGACCCTGCCAAGCAATTTCACACGTATAGTTATTAAGTGTCATTTTAACTAGCCGAATCAGTTTCTTTGGTAAGTATACCCAAATCTTCCATTGCTCGATACATTTTGACTCTGTCGACTCTATCATATGCTTGTCTAAAATCCACAAACAAAACATGCAAGGGAACTTTACCTTCATAACAAGTCGTTTGTATCTCCTTCAATGAGAAGATTTGATCTACAGTAGATCTGTCCTTTCTAAAGCCAGCCTAATATTCATGCAGGATTCTTTCCGTGTAGCAATTTAGTTTATTTCTCAATATTCTTGTCAAGATTTTGTATACCGTATATAATAAGGCTATACCTCTATCGTTGTCACACTTCAGTTTGTCTCCTTTTTTATGCAGAGGGCATATGCAGGCCTCATACCTGTCCGATGGCATTACTTTTTTTTCCCATACTAACACTAGTAGCTGATATATTTTTCTTTGTAGTTGTTCTCCACCAAACTTGATCATTTCTATGCATATGTCACTTTTACCTGGACTTCTGTTATTTTTCATTTCTTGTATTGTTGTCACCACCTCCTCCTCTGTAGGCTGCCTTTCAACTATCGCATCTTCTACAACTGTCCAGTTGTCTACTGCTTCGTGGTCCTCCTCACCATTTAATAATTCTTTAAAATGTTTTTTCCATTCCGTCAGTATTTCTGCCGGATCGCTAATTAAATTTCCGTCTTTACCTTTCATATATCACGAAATAGGATTTTAATTGGACAATTGAATGTTAGAGGAACATTAAAAATTGCATTTAGAGCTATTCAAGAAACCAAACAAAAGGGAATTCTCTGCACAGAGATTAAGAACTACATATTATTTAACAATGAAGACAATGAAAGACTCTTTTGGGTAGGATCTTTTGTTAAAAAGAAAATTGTAGAACTACTGGTGAACTTTGAACCAATAACAAGCAGATTATGTCAGTGAAGAATGGGGGTAAAGTACAGAAAAACAACATTTATAAATGTACATGCCCCAACAGAAGATAAGGATGAGGGTATTAAAGACTACTTTTATAAAAAACTCAGAAAACTGTTGCACGAAATACCATCGTATGATATAAAAATAATTGTAGGAGATTTTAACGCAAAAGTTAGTAAGGAGGATGCTTACGGACATATAACCGGCGGAAAAAGCACATAGAGAGACAGCAATTTAAATGACAAAAGTAAAGTTATGATAGGTCACGTCTCTGTCAGATTTAATGTTACTAGAGACCTGCGACAAGGTCTTGTGTCTATTGCATTTTTTAATATAATACTGGAAGGAATTCTATAGGAAAGCCATATACACAGTAAAGGCTCAATCTACCACCACAGACAGCAATGCTTGGCATACGCGGAAGACCTTGCCCTAATAACAAAAAAACCAACAGAATTAAGAGACATTTTTAATGAAGAGAAAACAAACTATATATAGATGAGAGGAATAATGAATATTTAGGCCAGTTTATATAGATTATTTTTGAGTAGCGTTTACTAATAGAATTAAAGAAACTCAAAAAAAAAAGACTCTAAGTATAGTTAAATAGCTGGAACTTTAAATAAGATGCTGAGATCAAAGAAAAATCACCGACCAACGGTGCTTTATGCTAGTGAGACTTATATCTTAAACAAACCCATGAACACCATGAAGCTCCACAGAACTGGAGCTAGTTAGATGGGAGCGAAAGATACTCAGAAGAGTATATGGAAGTATAAAAGATGGGCATGTATGGAGAAGAAAAATAAATAATGAAATAATTCAAATATATGGACAACTAAAAGTTTTAAACATTGCTTCAGTTAAAAGTTCAAGTTCGAAGACTAAGATGGATCTATTTTTTTTTAGGTTTTTCTAGATTTCTAGGATAAATTCGCTAGTTTTTCAATAATTTGTTTTATAATAAAACCATGTCCAAACCAATCTTTTATTTTCATTAAAACGATTTTTAATGCTATTTAAAAAAGATTTTTTAAAGTTAATAATTGAATTTTTTTAAATAATCGTAGAAAAAGTAATTATCCGAATAATCGTTAAATTTATTATGAAATATTCATTATATCTATACATTTATTTAAATATATTTATACAAATACGTTATATATACATTATTTCATCCATTTTCAGCTTTTAAATACGGATATTGCAATATTTTAATCATATTTCTATGTTATCAGAAATAAATTTGATATTTAAATTTTATTTCCAGGGTCCATTCCACTAATGAAATTACCCCGATGTTTCTGAATGGTAAGTGAAATCTATAAATAATACAAAATTTTGGAAAGTATCTCGTATATACGGGTCTTACTTCGGTCAACTGGCTTCTTGTATAACTACCAAGTTTTAGTGATACCCATCTATGTGTTGTCACGTAAGCAAACTCTTTAGTTATGTACATATATATTCTAGGTCGGGTAGATGTACATATATATATATATATATATATATATATATATATATATATATATAAATATATATATATATATATATATATATATATATAAATATATATATATATATATATATATATATATATATATATATATATATATATATCATTTTGCTCGTGTCGGGAAGAGGTTGGGAGTGGTTCTTTCAAAATTAGTATACAAGCTGTTTTTATTATCTTTAAAATTTAATTCAATTGGTCACCATCCTTTAATAGTTTACCCTCCTAAGGAAACAAGCTCAGACAAAGAAATAAAATGAAAAATTTAAAACCAAGCCAACCTTTTTTATTTTGTAAGTAACAAAAAGTTATTAAAAGATTCTAGGAGAATTACATTATCCCGAAAAAGAAATAAACAGTCTCTGGTTAGCTGTTTATGTATTAAATTTACAATGGAAAGTGCTTATACGAAACTACTGCTTATATAAACAAATTTCAAAATTCGTTCACATAAAACATTCTATTATATAGAAGATATTTATATATTATCTAGATATTTATGTAATTAAAGGACCAATAATAAATCACATAATTGTTATTTGGTTCATAGATAATCTTTACTGTTAAATAAAAAAATATAAAATTGGTACAACCTGAATTATCCAAATGCTTGTGTGGCTTGTAGAAAGAATATAATTTTTGCCAACTAGATACTCAGGCTGGGATTTCAGAACGTTGAATGTATCGGCAGCAGAAACATAATCATCATTATGATCAAGTGACTCGACAGTCTTGTGTCTGAAGACAAAGAAGTCGTCACCCCTGACGATTCCTGGCAACTTGCCTCCATCTTTTGACTCTTAGAAACTGTAGGTCTTTTTCCACATCATCAATCCCTCTCCTTCGTGGTCGTCCTTTGCTTCTTGTACCCTCTGGCTTTTTGTCGGCTTACCTCGTCAAGAGATCACTCAAACAAGATTTCGTAACCCTTGCTTTTGTAGACAAAGTAGGAAATATTATGAAATCTAGTTAGATCCTTGAGGTAATTTGCTTCTGCACTCGGAGAATAGATGGATCATCATCAAAATCATAATAATAAATTTTTGAAAAATAATTTGAATCTTTTGATACGGTTACAGTGTTAGAGTCAGTTGATCCGCAAAAAGTGTTTGCCGTCTGTGATCTAATGGACTAAAAGGATTCTAACAGGGATTAACAGAAATAACAAACAATCGTTAATATTTTACTATCTAAAGTCAGTAGATACATTATATTGTATGGGCTTTCGGTTTAGTTATAGAAGTTTCTGGAACAGTTCAATAGATGGCGCTCTATTTTTTATGCACTCAAAGATAACGTAGTTTAGATCTTTGATAATGTTACAAACCTCGCTATGGAGTATTTTGATCGTAGGCAAATGTGCTGGATAACTTTTGTTAATTCGATTTTATTACTAAGGCTATTCGAAGTTTGTTTTTAGCTGCTTTAAACAGTTCGTTCGTAGCGAACCAAACAACTATTTTAAATGTGTATTTGTTCTCATTATTTGCTTTCAGTGTTTTTTATTTCTTCTTTTATTATATCACGACCGGTTTCACACTTTGTTTGTGGAAGGTTGTTTGTATTGTCTTTATTTATATATTCATTTATTCATATATTTATATATTCAGTACATCTCGGTAGCTTATTTCTTATCCGTGATTATCTTTTATCTCTGGCTTTAAATACACCGATGTGGCTTTCCTACGGAATCTCCTCTATCTCTTTTACTCATTTTGTGTATATTGAAACTATTGTATTTTCTGTTACAGTTTTCTATTTCTTTCATTGATTCTTAATCCATATTTCTTTGGCATTTTTAATTCTTTTTTTGACTTTTCTCTAATTATTTTTCTACATCGCTTCTGATGATATCATTTCTCAGTGTAGTTAAGTCATAACGATTCTACAGTAGGTTTTCTGACCTTTTGAGCTTAATATTAATTGTAGAAGCTATAGGATTGTGATTCTAGCAAACATCTGCCTCAGAATGTTTTTATTGGACAGCGTTACGGTATCTCCTTGTTGTAATGTAGTGAGTCTATTTGGTCTATCTGACTCAAATTTTTTTCTTGTGTATGCTGTAGAGAGGTCTATCTGTATAGCCTACGCGAGGCTAACGGAAGAGAGTATTAGTTATTACTAAATCTTCACTCTGACAAAATTGAACTTTGGAAAATGGGACTTTGAATGGCTGGGTTTTGCATCCACATCAGACACTTTCCTATTATTTTCAGCTACTTTAACATTCATTGGCCTTAAGCTTAATTCGAGGTCGCTTAAATTGCGAACAGAGGTTGCGCTCGGGAGATGGAAAAGAAGAAACTGAGTTATAAGATTTACTCTTTATAAAATATGGCAAAGCATTAAATGCAGAGTTCAATATCGCATTTCTCACACTGCGTACGTCCTACTGAGCTCACCACTTTCGTTCTTTGTTAGAAACAGGTATAATGAGATGGTTAATACCATTGTACCTAATGCTGTCAGAGATTCTGTTAAAAGATTATTTCTACTTGTTGTTGGTCTACCAGGTCTAATGGGAAAGTTTCTGAATTTAAGGTAAGTACTTAGTCGCGATTTTACGTTGATAATTAAAATTAGTTGTCGGCCTTCCTCAATACCTACTTATAAAGTATCCACGAATTTTACGCTGCAGCATCAATTAACCATGTACGTATAGACCAATACCATTTTTTTTACAAATACGGTATCTTGTTAAATCCTCATCCATTCTATCAGTGCCTTCCATAAGCTTGTTATACATTCCAACAATTTGTGGGTGAGGAACGTGGACAACGTTTTTTTCATAATGTGAATAACGTTTTACTTGTTGAATAAGATGCACACCATATGAAGTTGATGCCATTACGACGGCATTATCCATCCATCTTGTCAACATAATACCATCTTCCTTGTCAATTTTTGAAACCAAATAATCTCGAGTTTATTTGAACATAGTTTTTTTTACCGACAAGTGGATCATCTTGTAGAATTTTGTTCTCTCTTATTCTTCCTTTGACACCATATCCTTTTTCTTTTAGATACACCATTAAATTGAATCCAGTAAAAAAGTTATCTACATAGATTTGGTAAGGCAGCTTTTGTTGTGGCAAAGTGTCTAACATCAAGACAATGGCGCCTGCCTTTCCAAATGCAAGTTGTTAAAAATCGTTCGAATTTGTATTTTTCCCTTAATAGATTTTGAAATTTAAAAGGTAACTAGTTTCGGAGTTAAGGTACAATACTTTATAACCAAATCTTATCGGTTTTCCTCCAATGAATTCTTTCCAATTATGGCGACCACAATATTTTACTATCGACTCATCATAATTCATATTTTCAGTTGGTTGATAAAATTTGAGAAAAGAACTCTGTAATTTTTTCAGTTCCCACATTTTATCATTTAAATCCATTGGCGTATTATCAGCACAGTGCATGAAACGCATTATTTGGATAAACCTGTCGCGACGCTTTGCATCCTTCGCTATCTTAATGGAAATGTCTGCTCCATTGTCCCAATAAAACCTTTTTCCAGTATCAAGTAATGACATACGTGGTGTTTGCTCGTCTTCCATCTCATTAAAACACAATTGTTTTCTGGTCAATATCAAAATTGTCTTCGGGACAGGTTATCTACAAATCCACCAACCTCGTCAGCCGAATCTCCATCAGTCAAAATATTTTGATCAGGTGGACTGCAAATCTTCTTCTTCTGCTTCTTCTTCTTCCAAGAAGAGGAAGAATAAGAAGCCTGTAAATAAAAAATTAATTAGATCTCTTGTTACCCTAGTGTGACCATTTGGTATAGTGTGATTCAGTTTCATGAATATTTTATGTTAATGGGTGAGGTTTTCTGTAATATTTTTTATGTTATAACCTACTTCCTTAACTATATTAATAATTATTTAAATTGCTGGAAAGGCTTAATAGCAAACTAATAAAATTACTTACTCAAATTTTGGTTCTATAATTTGCACAGTTTTTAATGCGCATGAATTTACAAAGCTATACTATTATTTCCTTCCAAACTCTAAATTAACAAGTTATACAGTAACAAATTAAATACAATGACATCTAGTAACGAAAAGTTGAACTGCCGATATATTTCTAGAGTTAAGTTGAGCACAACCAACATTAATTGATGGCGTGGTTGTGTCACCAAGTGGTCACACGAGGCGTTGATGGGTTAAGTATAATTTATAAATAATATTCTACTTCCCTTTTTAAGACATATTTTTCAATAATATTTACATCTTCAGTAATTGCGTCTTCAGCACTAATTCTTTTAGCACAGCTGGGGTGAACTAATAAGGAATAATTCATACATTTGAGCCCATTACTCACTTTTTAACACCGGATGCACAAGGAACTTAACACGTCCTTCTCTGTCGACGCCATCTTGAAGTTAACAAATATTATCAATAATATTAATTTGAATTTGAAAGAAAACTTTCTTACGGTATCCAGATTCTACGATTATTGTTAATTTTTCATTGATAAATTTGTTCTCACAACTTTGGATTTAATAAGCGCTTATAAAACAATCTGCAATGTTTCAAATCTCTCGTACACACAAAAATTAAATATAAGTAGTGCATTTTAGCCTCACAAAAGTCAATAATTTCAGATATTCCACAAATCGCTGCAGTATAACTTCTACGAAATCCAAAAATTATACACATGTTCTTTGATTACAGTCTTTTCTTGGCGATTACATCGAACCGAGCAAAGAAAAATAGAAAATAAATCACGGATTTATTTACATTTTAAAAATGGCGCAATCGCAAATACGATTTGCGTTCCCCTTTGATATGAATTTTAAGGCGAACGGAGAAAATACCGTTCATTGGTTTATTTAATCACTTTTCGTCTTGGTTCAGAACTTATTTGTTATGCGGAAAGGCTAATTTTTCAAATTTACCCTTTGGGGTTTGGCAGACAATGATAAGATGGGAAATTGGTGTCGGGAAGGTTAGATTTAAGTATTTGGAATATTGAATATTCCAGGAATACTCCATTGGATAAAATAATGGATTATGATCTTCTTGATATCTGGATTAATATTTGTTTAAGAAACTCCATTCATATCGTACAAACTCAGATCTATACTACATATAATATACAGTGCTTTTCAGATAAAACTATCCTTAAATAACTTTTGAACCTCTAATTTTTGGAAAAACGCAAAAACACTTTAATTAATATCTGAAGGGGGAGACATAATATCATATTTAAGGTTGCTGGAAAATGCACCCTCTCACCCCCTGTATTAACCCTTTATTTTTTTTAAGTTACTTCCCATTTTTTTGTTTTATATTTGAATTCTCCTTTTTGTTCTGATTTCAAAAATGTATAATACCTTTGGCTTGAAGTGATTAGTTTATGTTCCACCTTCGTACTTGATTTAGCAATTCAGATTGCCCCATTTCGTTATTGTTAACTCCTGTAATTGTCTTCGGATGTCCGAAATTTCCTGGGTCAGTGTGTCGGATTCTGTTCCCTTGGAAGTTTTTTCTTTGGGGATTGTTCCTGTCGCTTCCTCGCGATTTTTAAAATAGGTTCTGAGTCGTACTCTCAATTCGTCGACGGTTCCCTTGGGATCTAAGCCGAATTTGTCGGCCTCGCTCTGCAATTCCTCTTTGCAAAGTCGGTTTATCCATGACGTACCTGTTACTGAGTCTGTTTCCTTATCTGTCAGCATGTTACTATTTTTTAGTAACTTTTTGCAATTCCTCAATTTTACTCGGGCGCCAATTTGTAACGGGTAGCTCTTTCAGGACGACAGACTCAGTAAAACACAGATTAAAATAAAATTATATCTATTAATTTAATGTATGTACAATAAAAATAAAAATAAAATAAATTCTGCGCCGTATAAAATAAAAATAAAACGAAGTTTACTTCTCGTCTGGATTCCTCGACGAAGGAACTCCCCGGCGAACGTCTATAAAAGAAAGAAAAAGGTACTATTAATAACAACAAATCAAATATATGAATTCGATCGCACGCAGACTTAAACTCGCTTCCGTTTCAATACAGCGGAAGCTCCGATCACACTGGCACGCAAAAATACTCGGCTGCGCAGGCCCACGGCGATTGTTCAGTACACAATGCCGACGGATTCTGCTTAGTTAAGGACAGAGTATGATCCTCAGTGCGGAAATCTCTCTGTCCGGGTTGTCTCGCAGGTTCAGTACACTTGCGAGTCGGGAGCCTAGAGCGCTAGATAAAGACTGACCAATTCCACTACTCACATACCTTAAATAGCCGCTCCGAATCCCACTCACCATCTCGCTGAAGAGGTGGCTGCGCCAACCTTGACACTCACCACGGTTCAAACTGTTGAACGGTGAGGACATCGTTACAACCTCTAGTAGTGTCTTCAACTATTTTCGTAAAATTCTTATTAATCTGTTTTTACTTTTTTCTGGATGTCATTTTCTTTAACTAGTATTATATCTATCTTGGGCTCCATTTTGTTATAAATTATTTTGAGTAATATGTTACTGTTTGCAACCAATAGACTATGATCTGAGAAGACATCTGCGCCTGGATATGTTTTTGTTGAGGTGTTAGAATTCCTAAACCTTTTGTTTATGTTAAAATCAATTTAGTTTCTTATGATTTTCCCTGGGGTATCACCGAATGCTTTCCATATATAAAGCCTTTTTGGGTGTAATTTAAACAGTATATTCGTTCTCAACGACATTCTCGACTATACCTTGTCCTATTTTGGCATTGAAATCGCCCATGATAATAGTAAGTTAATGTTTTTGGTCAGTTTTAGAGAGTCTTCTAGAGTCTGAAATTTTCTATTTCGTTTTCAGTAGATTCTGATGTAGGAGTGAAGACCTGAATGATGTTGATATTAGAGGGACTTGAGTTAATTTTCAATAGCACAACTCTATCTGATATGGGCGTAATTCATATTACTACTATAGCTATTTCCCTTTTTACTATTATTGCTATGCCATTTTTGTTTCTTGTTGTGTCGTCTTCAGTAGAGTAGATATGGTGTTCATCTATAATTACTATTCCAGAATTTGGCCACCGAACTTCACTGCATCCTAAGATATCTATGTTCAATCGAGTCATTTCTTGAATACTAAATGCTGCTTTGCGTGCTTGGTAGATGCTTCGAATATTCCACGTACCCATTCTTTTAACTTTTGGACATTATTGGCTGACCGGTGAATTCTTAGCAGCCTCTTCCCACTTAACGAGTGTCTGAGACTAAGAGGCGTTGGTTTTGGATTTCCAGCCATTGTGGTGTCCTTACGGATCTTTAATGTGGTAGTTATCTCGTGGCTTTCCCAATCTCAGTGCCGCTGGCTAATTCAGCTCTTCCGCCTTTAGAGTCAATTTCTCAGCTCCAGGGCAATGAAGTGCCCTACCACATTTCAATTCTTTCACCTGTAGCTGTTCACCAACAAATGGGGGATTACTTTTAGCGGTAGTCGTTCGGTTACTTCGTAGTATCACAACCGGTTAAATCACAATTACCGCCTGTGATTATTCAGTATCAGACCGGTAAAGAGATTTTTCTCTACTATTCCGATCCTGTAATTTCATAGCTGCCGCCCTATGCCATGCTCTCAGTTGATCCGAGGGTGTGTATTTGGCAAAGCCTTATTCACACCTATCCCCAACATCTGTAGGACGTTCCCTATCAGCCATTGGGATGCGCCGTGTTGAGGTTGAGAACTGCCCCCTCCGAGTTTGTTTTCCAAGAAGTAGTGAACAGTCCCTACTCAATTCAGAACTCCTCCTTCTTGGAAACTATACCGGCACGGATAAATATTATTTGAAAATATAAATATTATTAAAGAAAATTGCCCACTGACAATTTCCTGTATATTCTTGACACTGGAATAGCGTGTCATATGTCTTAGGGTTTGGTTGGGCTTCTGCTTCTAGATTCTATTGAGCTTCTGCGACTAGTTTACAGTTAACAGGTCGGCTTGGGTCGTTCGTTGGGGCCTTCATCTGATTGGTTGTATTATTAAATTTTGGGCTAGATTATTGGGGTGGTCGGTTAGTCTCTGTTCATGTCGTTGGCCGAGTTTGGTGACTTCTTAGTTCACATTTGATTCTTAGGTTGTTATATCCATTATTGTTAGTTAATGACTTCTATTAAAATCTTATATTATTTTTCCATGAAAAACAAGTGTGTAGAGAGAATGTAAATAAAATTAATGAAGTTCGCAAAAATAATATAAATAAATTATTCAAAACGTGTTTTCTAAAATTTCACAGAATTTAGCTCTCAGAAAAATGAAATCATAAGGACGTTATCTCAGTTATATATTCTTTCATAAATAAAATAACATACTGGTGAATTTTTTACGAAGCTGATAAAACAACCTTTGTATAGGATTAAAAGTTTACGCCTTTGGGGCCGATCGAAAAGGAAAGTTTTTATCTTATTAAAAAATAAAGAAGTTCAAGGCCAGGAAAAATGGCCATAGACATAAATGTCGAAGGGAAAACCTGCACGACTGATATATGGAACGTTTCTGAGAGCCCTAAATGGAAACGAATTGCCTTCGGAACGAACAGGGACCATCAATGTATCGATTTTTTAAAAAACGAAATAAAATATGAACCATTTTTCTTGGCGTAATGCCTATCGTTATGGTTGTTTATTAGGTAGGTATTTTATCTATGAGGTATTTTGGAGAACATGAAATATATACGAAAATGTATAAAAAAGATTTTTAAAAAAGTGTATCAAAAATACTTGTTAGACGTAGATAACAAAAAATACAACTTCCAATAACACGAATGACTGAAAAGTACACATATCATTTTAGAGACCAGAAAAAAATAATATTACCGGTAGAAAATAAAACTGCGAGAATTAGACAAGCCATTAATTATTATTCCAGAGATCGAACAAAAGTTCAATGAAAATAACCAGAATATTAAATAAGATCTTATTCAAAACATGACCATTCAATACTCATCGATGACGTTACAAGTCGTTATAACCCAGAAGTATTTTCTTAAGGACAATCCTCCGTTATTCTTTATTACCTACTCTTCTTATTACCTAAATTATGGTCCTTCTTTGGTTCACCGGTACTCCTTCACTGTAGCATCTTCTTCTCACCTGATTACATGCCTTAGCAATCTAAGACTTGCAAATTTAATGAATTTCAATTATATAAAAACTGTTTTTATATCATTAAAAGCTCTTTTGTGATCTAATATCTGTTTGTAAAAGGTTCTACCATTTTGACCGATGTAAGTTTTTGGGCAGTTACCCCATCTAACCTGGTATACACCCCTGTGTAAGTGCTTGTTCTTTTGGCTCTTGTTGTTCTTATTATATTTAGTTACGTTATTGTTTGGTCTAAAAGCTTGTTATTTGGTGTTATTCCTTTCTTTTTTATGTGTTTGGTTATTTCATATACTTAACTAAACTAGACTTAACATAACGTCTGCTCCACCGTTTTTGTTGTTTTACTTCTCCTATATTATTCTTTTGAGAGAAAAACAGTTAAAATAAAGATAAACGGAACACCAATTAACAAGATTAGTGATGTGGACAATACATGGACATTCCTCCATGAGCTGAAAGTGCTCCATTTAATTTACAATCTTAAATTGACCGCTACTTGCTCAGATTCACACACAGATCTTAATGGAACACTTTGATATATGCTGTTTGTATATTTTTTTTATAATTAGATTAGTAACTAATTATTATATATTACTTTAAGATTATTTTAAAAACTTTTGCAATTTACTGCAGCTACACCAATGGCCGTATCCAAAAATCGCCCTTTTGCGCCTCGCCGAAAAGAATGAGAGTTCCGGATATAGTCCTTTAAATGAGAATGTAACAGTAATTTAGATTTTGAATCTTTATATACCTAATTCTTCGATATCTTTCAGCTTTTTTATTTCTTAAAAGAATTACCGATAGTTGCAGATTACTTGATGGCTGTTTTGTTAGAAATTTGAGAGCAATCGTCATTTTTTTAGGAACAAAAAAAGCCGGTCTGACGGAAATATAGAGATCTCTATATTTCCGTCAGACCGGGAGCCCATTCTGTCTCCGGCTTCTATACAACATGTAGCTTCTCCTTATAAATTTTTAAAGTGTTTGTTTGTCTTAGTGTATTGTATTTTGTATTGTTATGTCCAAATTTTACATTTATGACATTCTACTATGTCGGATAGGCCACAACTGACGAAATGCCCCTGAAGATGATCGATTGATCGAAAGTACTTGGGCAAGATTAAATTAATCACCGTGTTCGATAGTTGCCTTGTATATCCTTAAAAAACAAGAAGAGACAGGGTGAGAAATACAAACGTTAGAGAGCAGTGCAAAATTCAAGATATCGTAAGATGGGGAAGGCAGCGTAAGAGGATGTGATACAATCATGTAAGACGAATGGATGAGAATAGACTCCCAATAATTGCCCTAGAAAACAACCTGCCCGGTTTAAGACCCCGGAAGACCACCTAAAAGATGCAGTAATAGTTGGCAATGTATCTACCAGGAAATTAACCAGAGGCAACTTCAGAATTAAACAGATCGAAAAATCTCCAAAAAGTAGAAGAAGAAGAATTTCAAGGGAAACTTAAAGTATATTAAAATCATGAATGTGTTGCTTGTTTGAGTCCATTTCAAATAAGTAGGCAAAGAAATAATAAATAAGACTTACTCACAATCAATTTAATTTAACTATCAAACGACCGGTTTCGCTTTCTACAATATGCAAAGCATCTTCAGGTCTCGATACAAAGTTAAATAAATGCTGAAATAATAATAAACCCATATTATGGTGTTGTCTAATAAAGATAAACAAAGTAGATGTTATAAAATTACAATAATTATACCAATATTAAATGTCTGAGGTTTTTCAAAATGAATAAAAAGGTATAAAAAGTTTTAACAAACAAGGTAAAACCCACAAATTGTTAGAAAATAGTCCATTAGATTGTAATAAATTAATAAATGAGCAATAAATAAAACATTACTTACATGCCGGTACTTTATTAATTGATGGATCGTTGAATATGGTTGAAACTATCATGTATTGTTGAATGGAGAACTTAAGTCTGCTATTGTAGTTGTTTGACAATAAACGGGAAGTTCTTGAGGAGATAGATTTGATCCAATGATTCTATCTCCTCAAGAACTTCCCGTTTATTGTCAAACAACTAAAATAGCAGACTTAAGTTCTCCATTCAACAATACATTATAGTTTCAACCATGTTCTACCATCCATCAATTAATAGAGTACCGGCATGTAAGTAATGTTTTATTTATTGCTCATTTATTAATTTATTACAATTTAATAGACTATTTTATAACAATTTGTGGGTCTTACCTTGTCTGTTAAAACTTTTTATACCTTTTTATTCATTTTGAAAAACCTCAGACATGTAATATTGGAATAATTATTGTAATTTTATAACATCTACTTTGTTCATCTTTATTAGACAACACCCTAATATGGGTTTATTATTATTTCAGCATTTATTTAACTTTGTATCGAGACCTGAAGATGCTTTGCATATTGTAGAAAGCGAAACAGGTCGTCTGATAGTTAAATTAAATTGATTGTGAGTAAGTCTTATTTATTATTTCTTTACCTATTTAAAGTATACTGTTTTTCCAGTTTGAAATTTTAAAACGTAATATGTTTTAAGTGCATATTAGGAACTGTATGGATTATTAAGATATGCAGGGTCGCATAAAAGTTGTTAAATTCCGAATTAAATCAATTTAAATGATTTTTGAAATACGGGAATTAACCTTTATAGATTTTGAGTTACAACTTATAGAGGAGCCCATATTATGTCTTTTGCATTGGGCATTTAATTTATCCTCAGTACGCTTAATGCCTTAGGTGTTTTAGTCAGAGCTCAAATTACTTTTTTATAAAAGATACAAGATTCCATTCCCCTCCCTGTCTTAGTTTTTATTTTTAAATTTTTATTTGTCTTTATATTTTACGACCTGAATTGAATTTTCCTTCCTGAAATCAAAGGAAGCTTTGGTCAGTTTTTTTAATCTTACGTGTTTGTATCAACTTCCAAATGAAACGTGCCGTAAAGATACAATAAAATTATATTTATTCAGAGAGCCAGAGTTTAATCCCTGACATGACCTTTATACGTAAGGGTCAACTCGACATGTAAGTGGAAAATATTGTTAGGCTGATTTCACTTTACCCTTGTCCTTTGTATCATTGTTGTGTGAGAGTAACCCACATGTCCGGTTTTGTTCACAGATACCACCGAGCGCCAGCCCTTTGATCTTTTGTGGCTGGGCATATTACGGTAATTTGTACATGGCTGCAATTTTCAACCCGTTTCATTTTTTGTCGGTACTCTAACTTCAAAAACATGTTGAATGTCCACAAAGGATCTGTTGCAGCCTGATCAATTATTTAACTCATTTTTAACTATTTAAATAAGTGCAGCAGCGGCAGGACAAATCCCTTTATAGTTTATGACACGTTTCAGTTTCTGTAAACGTTTCAGAGCTCACAATCTAGTTATACACCATGCAGGTTTTGTTGTTGTTTTGAAGTTGGAAATTATATCATATTTGAGAGTTTTGTGTATACAAAACGAAACAAGTTTTATAGGGAAGTTTTTTTAGAATTTTTTTATGTCAATTGTACCTAATTTTCTTTCTTAAACACTTTATACAGCCTTATACAGGGTGTTTCAAAAAGGTAAGTCATAAATTAAATCACTCATTCCGGGGACAAAAATAAATTGATTAAATCCAACTTACCTTAGAACAAAAATATACACAAAAAGTTACAGCCCCTTGAAGTTTGAAATAAAAATGGTTTTCTTCCACTATCTCTAAATCTATAAACTACTTGACATTTTGTAATAAAAATGATAACGTTACTTTCTTGTTCAAAAAGCCTTTTTCATAAAAAGGCAGGTGTACAGCCCCAAATCCCCCCAAACTTTTGAGTACGTTCAAATCAAATGAATTTTGTGGCATCATTAGTTTAACACATTATTTTTAAAAAAAATTTACCTCATATCACTGTTTTCAAAAAACAGTTTTTATTGAGCTATTTTCATTACCCTTTAAAAAATTACGCGCAACTAAATAAATGGCTTAATAGAATGCTCTGATTTGATTTCTGGATGTTCTGGGATGATCTGGTGTGATTTCTAGATGGTCTGAGTTCTGGATGTTCTGGGATGCTCTGCTTTGCTTTCTGGATGCTCTGATTTGAGTTCTAGATGCTCTGGAGTTGGGTGCTTTAAGTTTAAGCGTTACTTTAGCTACAAAAGCACCCAACAAACAAAGAGAGATAAAGAGGATAGAACTAAGAAAGAAAGACGACCTTCTACAGGAACTACAGAAAAGTATGCCCTCTATTCGTAACGGAACATCACAACAAATATGGGAGACTGTTAAACATTGCGTAACAACACCAGTGGATCGCTCAAAGGAAAATAATCCTGTGAAACGTAAACACTGGATAACAGATGAAACTCTTAAAATAATTGAGAATAGAAGAAATATTTGTAAAAGTGGTGTACATAGTGAAAGGGAAAAAGCTAGTTTAAGAAACCTCAATAAAGAAATAAAACGAAGATGTAAGGCCGACAAAAAACAATACTATCAAAGTATATGCAAGAAATTGAGAGACATGGTCAGAATAATCAGCCGAGAGATCTATTTAGAAAAATACGCTACCTGACAAGAGACTTCAGAGCCAAAACTTGGGCTATTGAAGATAACACTGGAACTCTGAGAACAAACAGAGAAGACATAGTAGAGACATGGAGATCGTATTGCAGGGACCTATATAAAGATAATCAACGCCAAGAGCTTGTTAGCCAAATCTGTGACGAGGTGGAAGAAGAACCTGATATACTCGAAAATGAAGTAAGACAGGCTATCAACAAGCTCAAATATAACAAAGCACCAGGTCCAGATGTGATAACAGCACAAATGCTTAAAGCCACAGAAGAAACCGGCGTAAAGTTACTTCATCTACTCTGTAACCAAATATGGCATTCCAAACAATGGCCTGAAGACTGAAAAAAATCTACAATAACGACCATACATAAAAAAGGCAGCTTCCATAAATGCGACAATTATAGAACTATCTCTCTTATATCCCATGCCAGCAAGATAATGCTACATATAATCAATGAGAGACTGAAAACATTCCTTCAAACAGAAATTCCACAAGAGCAAACTGGATTTACCAAAGGTAGAGGCACCCGAGAACACCTGCTGAATATAAGACAGATAATCGAGAAATCTAGGGAATTCAACATCCCACTATACATCTGTTTTATAGATTACCGTAAAGCATTCGACAGGGTCAAGTGGAGACACTTATGGCTAATACTAAAAGCAGTAGGCGTACCACAACATCTAATTACGCTTATAACTGAACTATATGAACACACTACTGGATCAGTTAAAGTACTTGACACACTTTCGAACGAGTTTCATCCAGAACGGGGTGTCAGACAAGGATGTATACTATCTCCACAATCATTTAACATATATGGAGAGTATATTAGGCGAAGAGCACTTGAAGGATGGGAAAAGGGCATCTCAATAAATGGTCATAAACTAAACAACCTACGTTTCGCAGATGACACAGCCCTTCTTGCAAATAGTCAAGCAGAGCTGATGGAACTTATATGACTGATCGAAAACGAAAGTCAAATATTTGGTCTGCAATTAAACATATCAAAGACAAAGATCATGATACTGGATAGCCTACACAACAATCATCCACACATAACCACAATTGACCGGTTCGAGGTTGTGAGCTCATACTTATATCTGGGATCATTAATCACAAACACAGGGTCATTACAAGAAGAGATTAAACGTAGATGTGATCTAGCAAAAGTTGCCACAGCAAAAATGACCAAAATATGGAAGGAATATCAAATTTCAAGAGGGATAAAGATGAGTTTGATCAACTGCTTAATATTCCCAATACTGACCTACGGATGTGAATCTTCGACTCTGAGACAATCGGAGAGAAAAAGATAGACGCCACTGAAATGTTCTGTTGGAGACGAATGTTACGAATTCCTTGGACCGACCGTAGAACAAATAATTCAATTTTAAGAGAGCTAAAAGTTAGCCAACGACTCTCTAGTAAAGTCCATCTCCAACAATTAAAATATTTTGGGCATGTTATGTTTTGGGCATGGTAAAAGGGGTATAGGAAAAAAGAAGAAATCCTGGCTCCGAAACATTAGAGATTGGACTCACACAACAGGAAATGACTTAATCCATCAAGCCCAGAACAGAGAGAAATTTGCCATATTGATCGCCAACCTCAATAGAGAAGGCACTTAGGAGGAGGGAGGGCATGTTATGAGAGCAAACACAGAAAACATGGAACATTCTTCTCGGTTTCTTGGATTGCTCAAATGTCTATGTTTTTATTTATCAGTTCTTCTATTATCTCTTCGTCTTTGTTGTTGAAAGAAGTAATGTTTCATATTACTAATCTGATTGTGGGCTTATTTTTTCTTCTCGTTTTCCTTTTCTTTGCGTATAATACCTATTCTTAAAAACTAATATTAATTGTCCACATAGCCTCAACGTTACCATGTCCTCCTCAAGTCATATGATAGTTGGCTCGATTCCCATTGAAGAAAATTTTTGTTTAATAATTGTTATTAATTTGTAAGTTAATTTAAACATTAATTTGAATGAAAAATGGCGAATTACTGACGGTAGCTGGTGAAGTATATCAGAACTAAAAAATATTTTGTAAATTAATTTAGATTAAAAAATGGCGAAGTAATCTCATTACCACGGCCACGTGAAAATATGCGCGAAGTGTATGCGCTTACCGTTCAAACCGAGGAGGTCGATTGTCGAAGTGCGCCCAAGTAGCTTATTATCTACTATAGTAGAAATTGAGCGTTTGAACATTTCTGTCATTCAGTTCGAGTTATTAACAAATATTGTAATAATATTTGCTGTTTTCTCAAAAAAAAACCTTGCAAAACATTGACAAAACACCTATTTCTTGCAGCTACTATTAAAAATAAATGCCTTCTTGGGATGGATATTCTGCAGAACAAATTTGTCATATATCTTCAATATAAAATTTTGTTGAAAATAAAGAAGTTATAGTATTAATAGTAATAGTAATAAGAAAAGAAAAATTCGTTATAGTATCAATGTACATATGATCAAAAACTTCTAAAAACTTTCCTATTTTTCTTGTAAAAGTATTCCGTTACATGCATCCAACTGTGGGCAATCGTCTCATTTTTCCCGTCTACTTCACCCCGTGAATTCATAAAAGGCCAACGAAGATTTTTATCCGGAGGTATTAGGCAATTTTTGAAATGTAAATAAATCTCTGCTTCATCTTTTTAAATGTCTGTAAACGCGTTCTTAATGTGGATTTTCGTTAAAAGAAATTGCGACTTTGGTAAATAGCTCACACAAGGAATTTATAAAATCCCCATTGAATATTCACCGACACGTACCTTCTCATGTCGCGACATTTTAATTCAAATAAACATGACGGAGACCAGCCCCGCCGCCGGGGGGCGGCAAGGGTGGCATCCTATTAATGGAATTCAATAGAATTGTCGCGATAACCGAAAATAATGAAACGGAGCGTACATACCAAATTTACCGAATGTTTTTCACGATTGATTTGTCTTTTTATATCTCAAAGTAAACGCATCATTATTAAAAAGAACGATAACGTTTTCTATTAACGTTATAATTATAGGATTTTTAATTTGTCACTATTTATCATGTTTACTGTTTTCTTTCCTACAAAAAAAGTTTTTTATTAATATATTTTTAATCGATCTCTTGCCTTTTTCGCATCTTATGGTTTGTAAAGTCTATCTCTTTATCGCAGGCTTTTTTGCATATTGTATGCAGCTACTAAACTTCTTGCATTTATATAAATCGAACTGAAATTCATAAAAATACATCCACTTAAATATTTGGAAAATATTGTGCACAATAGAACATTGGAAAACTGAAGAAGAATTAAGTGAATATGGAATTAACAGTTTTGTGCTGACAGCTAGTCATTGTAGAAATAATTAGAATGAACATGGAGGAACAGCTATATATCTTAGTAAAGACATCATTGGCCAGGAAAGAAAGGATATACAAGAGTTATCAGTAGATAGGGTAATAGAGTCTGCTGTATGCGAAGCCAATATAGGTAATAACAAACTCATTATAGCATCAGTTTACAGACCATCAGGTAGCGATCTGGCAGTTTTTTTAAACAAATTTGATATTATACTGGATAGAGTTATGATAGAAAACACAATTATAATTATAGGGGGAGATTTCAATATCGATCTTAAGAATAACACATTAGATAAAGTAAAATTTTGTATGTTAATTAACTCATATAATATTTGTCATGTAATTGAAGACTACACTAGAGTAACTGCCACATCTAAAACTTGTATAGATAACATACTAACAAATATGCAATCATATGTGTCAGTAGAAGTTTTGCACGCTGGAATCTCTTATCATTCTGCCCAAAAATTATCTCTTCAGGTAGAGGAAGCAGAAACGAATACTGTTGAAATGAAAAGACATTTTAGTACAAATAATATTGAAACCTTTATAAGTAAATTACATAATCATGATTGGCTTAATTTAAGATACAAATGTGTAAATGATCAATGGAATACTTGCTTAAATCAGTTTCTGTATTTATTCAATTAGTGCTTTCCTTTTAAAAAGTTAGATTCTAGGCAACGTAAAAAAGGCCTTAATAAAAGAGATGATCCAGAGATAATAGAATGTAATACTCGTTTAGATATCTTGTTTACAATGAGCAGAGTTAACCATAAATTCTATGATTCCTATAGACAGGTAAAAAAAGAATATAATAAGAAACTAATAACAAAACGATCAAAGCTATATGAAAACAGGATGTCTGAAGCTGCCAACAAAAATAAATGCATGTGGCAAATTGTTAGTGAAATTAATAGTCAATTAAAAAGTGTAAGTTCAATAAAAGTAGAGGGTAGTCCTCAAGAGATTGCTGATATTATAATATAAAGACAACATTGCAAGTAACATAACTTCAGTGTTTGTCGCACCTGTGACAGAAACTGAAATTATGAATATAACTAAAAATTTAAAAAACAAAATGAGTTGTGGAATTGATGAAATATCCACTAAAATCCTTAAACTTTGTATAAAGGAGATAGTGAATCCTCTCACTACAATCATAAATAATTCACTAAAATCTGGTGTATTTCCTGAATGCCTGAAAACTGCCATTGTAACACCTGTTTAGAAAAAGGGTGATCCTAAATTAATTAATAACCATAGACCAATTAGCCTTCTATGTTCCTTTTCAAAAATCTTAGAAATAACTATGTATAGGCGGATAACAGAATTTTTAACAAAATGTCATATTATTAGTGCAAATCAGCATGGTTATCAACAGGGAAAATCAACTCAGACTGCGATTTTTCAATTTGTCTGGGATATTTTGAAATGCACTGAGATTGGTCATATGGCTTTGGGTCTCTTTTTGGACCTATCAAAGGCATATGACTGTTTAGTGCATGACATATTATTTGATAAATTGGAGAAATATCGTATACGTGGACCAGCATTGAACTGGTTTAAGTCCTACTTGGCAAATAGGAGACATTTAGTAAAAATACATAAAAACACTGAAATAGGCATCTCATTTGAAAGCACTATCAATATTGGAGTACCACAAGGAAGTGTGATTGGTCCTTTACTGTTTGTGATCTATATCAATGATCTTCATGGTCTAGTGGCTAATACTACTTCCAGCATAACAAATTATGCAGATGATACAAACATTTTAGTCAGTGGTAAAGACATGTCTGTTCTAAGCGTTAATTCTAGTTTAGAGTTCCAGAAATCTAAAGACTGGTTTTCTATGAATAGGTTGGTTTTAAATCAAAATAAAACAGTTCTTCTTTTGTTTAAGACAAATTATGCACATTCAGATATACCAAACAGTATTATTGTAAATAATGATACTTTAAATATTAGCAGCAGTATCAAATTTTTAAGATTATATATTGACAGTTTTTTATGTTGGGATAAACATGTTGACCAGTTATGTATGTCTTTGAGTAAAGTGATTTACAGCTTTAGAGTTCTAAAAAAAATACATGAATAGTAACTCATTAAAAACAGTGTATCATGCTAATTTTGAAGCAAAATTTAGATATGGTCTAATAAATTTTGGCCACAGTAGGGACATAAATAATGTATTTCTGGTTCAGAAAAAAATAATCAGAGTTATGTTTGACTTAAAAGTAGGGAATCATGTAGAGGGCATTTTAGGAGTAATAATATTTTAACAGTTTACGCTGTATTTATTCAAGAATGCTTACTGTTTCTATATAAAAATAAAATACTCTTTAGGAACTTTGAGCCCAATAGTATAGTAAATACCAGGTTATATAATTATTAAATTCCAATACACAGGTTAAGTATAACAGAAAAAAACGCTCTTTATTGCTGCATCAAATTGTTTAATAAACTGCCTGAACCTATTAAAAGGAAGCAAAGATTAAGTTTATTAAGCAATTAAGTGTATAAACATCAAATATTTAAATTACTGGTAGCTCTTGAGCCATATTCTGTGGAGCACTATTTGTATATGTAACGGTTAGGAATAAGTAAATAATATTTTCGTTTGTGACACTGTTTTTTTTTTAAATAATTTTAGGCTCACGGAATGTATATTATTTTCTAAAAATAAATATATTGTTATATGTTATGTTATATATGTTATTCTTGGTGTTTTTAAATAGATAAAAATCCAGAAGGAAAGTTTTAGATTTAATTTTAATTCAAGGCATCTGCCATCCAATACGTATTTCAACCTTATTAGATATCATCAGAGCATCATATGCAGAGGCTCTGCTCTTTCGCCAAGTAGGAAATATTAGGATTTTTAATGTAGATAAAATAATTTTGTTAACAGGCAAAAATACCCATTATTCCATAGTTTGATTGGAAATAATTGATGCTGTTAAATCTTCTTGATATTTCACACTATAAACATAACAATTTAATCCCTTTAATAACTGTATGAGATGGGGAAATACAAACTTTGTATTAGTCCAAATCTTTCACGTACTTCATTTACTTTGTTTATTAGTTGCTGTAAACTGTTTAAACTGTCTGCAAAATAACGGTGTCATCTGCATAGAGGATGTTGTTTAGGCGTTCTTCATTTAAAAGGATTTCATGTTCGCAATTTTCCAAGGCTTCTCTAAATATTTTCTCTAAAAATAAGTTGAATAATATAGGTGAAAGTATACATCTTTGTCTAACGCATCGCAGAATCTGGATCGCTTCCGTCGGTTCATTTCGAAGATTTGTTTTTATTCTCGCTGATTGATTCCAGTATTGGCAGGTTTTTAAGAGACATAGAAATGAGGTAGTAAATATGTTGAAGCTAAACAAAGAGCGGTTCTATTTTAACAAAATAGACAGGTATAGAAATATTCCAAAACAAATGAGGAGAACTTTAAAATTAAAAAAAAAATCAATGATAATAGTCGAGATATGCCAAACACTGTAATCTTTGAAACTACTACTGGCCTAAAACGGTTAACAACAACATACAAAAGGCTTGCAGTTTTAATGAATATTTTGTTGAAAGCATTGAAAGTATTGTTCAAAGCATTAATAATTCTAAATCTATAAATAATAATCTATATTTAAATTATTTTAAATTTGAAGAGCTCTCTATGCAGGATTTGTGAAAAATTGTTGGCAATTTAGATAATAAATTCTCACTACATGAAACGTTAAATTGCAGAATGGTAAAGGAAGTTTTTGAAACCATTGAGCACTTCATGTTAAATTTAATTATTACATCTCTTACTACGGGTAGAATTCCTGATGTATTAAAAATAAGTACTATCACCCCTATTCAAAAAATATCCAAGACATATCAAAGCTGAAGAATTCCGACCAATCAATGGCCTCCTATAGATAAAATATTAGAAATTGCTTTTTATGGACAATTATTAGAACATGTAAAAAAAATAACATTTTAATTAATAATCAATCAGGTTTTCGAAAACAATTTTCTTGTAAATCAGCGTTGCAAGTTACATTATGTCACATATAGAGTAATTTCGATAAAAATAAGTACGTAGTCGGTGTATTTCTTGATTTAAAAAGAGCTTTTGAGATCATTGACAGGACAATAATGATTTCTAAATTTAAACAGTATGTTATAGGAGGTACAGTAATTGCGTGGTTATAAAACGAAGATCACAAACAAAAAGTTCGATTTAATAATCAATTGTCATCTGAAATGGATAGTAATTCAGGGATTCCTTAAGGTAGTGTATTAGGCCCCATTTAATTTATTCCGTACATTAACGATAGCGATATTTTTGTAGTTTGTTAATTTGTTAATCTTTTTGCCGATGATACTCTAATTTGTTGTAGTGATGAAAATTGTGATGTAGCTATTCAAAAAATGAGCACTATTTCAGATATATTTAATAAATATTTAAAAATGAATAAACTGAAGTTAAATGTAAAAAAAACAAGGGCAATGATTTTCACTATCAAACATAAATATAGCTCGTTTGATTCTAAAATCATAACTTTAAATATTAATAATGAAAAAATTGAAATTGTCACAATAGTTAAATATATGGGACTCCAACTTGACAATATTCTGAATTTTGAGTCACTTCGAGTACGTTCATAAAAAAATATCAAAAATACTTTACTTTTTGAGTAGAATATCTCAAAATTTGTCACTGGGGTCAAAAATAACAGTATATAACACAATTATTCAACCTCATTTTGACTATTGCTCATCAATCTTATGTTTATTTAATCTTAACATTCTACAAAATGTACAGGACCGTGGAATGAGAATAATTCTTAAAACAAATCACCGTACCACAATTAAGAGGATGTTAAATACTCTTAAATTAGTTCTCTGTTGAAAATAGACTGTTTTATTTGACCATGATTTTGGTCTTCAAAATAGTAAATGGCTTATTACCTGAATATTTTCAAGAATTCATTTCTTTTAACAAAAGTATTCATTCTTATAATACTCGAGGTTTAGATGACATATATGTACCTAGAACTATGTATCAATAAAAGTACGATGAATTTAATCAGTTGATATAGACCATATTTAAATATAGACCATAGATATTATTGAAGATTTTACATAGTATTCTTAAAGAACCATCGTCAAGAAATTTAAGAAATTCAGTCTAAGCTCCGTCTGATCCTGGAGCTCTCCCATCTTTTAGTGATATTATGGCTGCTCTTATTTTTGCCACTAGTATAGGTGGTCCTGTTTCCGTAGGTATTGAGGACTGGTTCTCCCTCTCATCAAAAAATAAATTTCGTATGTAATTTTTCCAGGTATTATCAATATTCTCTTTGTTCACTAGTACCTCTCAGTTGTTATTAACAAGTTTACTTACTCTTGCATTTGCTTGTTATTTCTCTTACCTTTTTATGCACATTGTAGTTTTTATGCAAGTCGTCGTAATTACTTTGTAGAATTTCAATTTCTTGACATTTTTTCTCCAGTTCTTTTGGCTTCTCTGATCTTTCTTGGTATATCTCTTTTCAATGTTTTATACATAGAGTTATTGTTCTTGTTTTTCCTTCTTTTTTCATCAGCTGCAGAATCTCTGTCGCCATCCATGTCTCATTCTTACCTTCTTCGTTCTTCATAAAATTGTCTTTAACCCGGTATCTGGCAACACCAAAAATAGATGTCGAAAAATTATTTTATTGTATACATAATCTCATATAATACTCAATAACACCCTGAGGTACAAAAAAACCGAAAGGAGACAGGGGAAAGTGGTTTTTGAATCCGTTGCCTAGAAGCAACATTGCCAGTCAAGAAACACTATTTGGTACTAACTTCACTAATGAAGAACTCAAAATTTTGTTAATCATAAATAAAGAACTGTTTAACTAAAGGATATTTTATTCATTTAATAAAAAAATTAACTTATAATAGAGTGCCTAATACTAAAAAATTATAAATATAGGCCTAATTCTAACGGTGGAATGATAAAAAACAATTTTTGTTCGGTGTAAAACAAAGCCGCATGTTACATTTTTCACACTGCACAGTTGTATAGCCAGTTTTACAAAATCTGCATATTCCTTTAGCGGTATAAAGTGTTAATCTGTTAATTGTAAAGTTAGTTAAAGTTAAATGTAAGTTAAATGTTATCTGTATTTTCCATACTTGATGGACGGCCTCGCTTTACTTTGTGCTTTCCAGTATTGGACAACGACCTAGCTAGTTCCATTCTAAACTTCTTGAGAGATATAAAATTTATATTATTGGCTTTACTGTCATTTTGATGTAATATCCATGCATTTATAATACAGACATCTAAGAGCCAGGTAACTATTGGAAAATACCATCTTTTACTACGACTTGGACTTCTGTAGAGACCCAATAAAGAGTTAGCTTTATCCACTCCACTCATGTGTTTATTATATTGAGTGATTAGATTTGGGCATGGCACATTTACTTTTCTTTTATGTTCTTTAAAATACCTTTGTACCTGATTGACTGGCTCAATCCCACAACCAGTACTAGCCAGAAGTACACATTTGTTATCTGCCCATTTTACAACTATAATATTCTTTTGTTCATCGCATTTATAAACATAGGAACCCCTGCCACGTTTTAGCAAAACCTTATCAGTATCCAAGATGCAACCTGCTATTCTATTTGAGCGAATAGTGCCCAAGCTAAGGATATTATACTTCTTCTTCAGGTAATGAAATAATCTCAAACTGGAAAACCAATTGTCACAAAAATCATTGAATTCTGGGGGGCCTCTAATGTTTTACATAGTGCAATCACTGAAGCTGCACCGACACCCAAGGATTGTTCTTCTTCAGAAATCTGATTGATAGTTCCCTGTAGTTGTGAAAACGTCGAAGGTCCTTGGTAAGGAATGAAATCGGCAATATATCCTGAAACACCTGCCCTTACAAAGAACTTGTAACCCCATTTATGAGGCTTATTTTGTATGTATTGTCGTAAATTGCCACCGTATGTACCTTTGTAGGCAACCATAGCCTCATCTATAGAATATTGGTTTTCGAACTGATACTTATAACAATTTGTAGAAATATGATCTAAAAGGGGACGAATTTTGAAATAGCGGTCTTTCGTTTCTGAAGTTGCTTCTAAATTATCATTGAAATGGATCATTGTTCTCAGTTTTTGAAATTTTTTTAGGGACATAACATCAGCAACAAGAGGAATTCTTGAAGAAGTGGCCCAATAATCTTCTATTGCTGGCAGCTGTATTACCCCCATAAAAATCAAAATGGAGAAAAAGTCTGTTATTAAGGAAGTATTTGTGTTGACACTTACCCCAGTTTTTTGCGTACTGTATAAATTCGTCTGGTATACAATATTCTCTATTAGATTTAGTGAAAAAAACCTCGTAAAATACTCAAGCGGCAAGGCTACCTCTCATTATTGTCTATAGTTTAATTTTCGAACGGAATGGTTTTTATGTCAGTTTCAGACCAGTTATAATATACTGACTCCACTACTTTTTTACGTTTTCTTGGTGGTTCTTCATGCTCGTCTTCTTCATTCGTTTGATTAGCCTCCTCTTCAGTTAGCAGTTGATGATTATGAGGTTCATCATTTTCATCTGATTCTACGGTAATTTCATTTACATTGATGTTTTCAATTTCTTCATCATACTCCTCCGTGTCAGACAAATCAGAGAGATTAGGGTTGACAGGAACAATACACGACATTTTCGTCTTTTTTCCATAAAAGGATGTAGTTGATATTTCATTTAAATTTTCCATGGTGAAATCTTATACTGAAAAAAAACCCAATTACTCAACTGATAATGTTGCTTGAGAGCCACATGATTTTTATTCAACAAAATAATATGATTACTTACCGTATACAGCAAGAAATAACAGAGAATTACACTCAAACAACCTTTGTTTATATACCAAGTAAAAATCCAACCTCAGAATACTCCTAACAAACGTTTGGTAATAAAAATTATGACACACCCACATACACGTAGATCTCTACTGGTATCCTCTGTAGTAAAATTACTTTTTTCAAATATCTCTAGTGAATGTTAGATGTAGCCACAAGTTTTATATAACTAACACGACTTGTTGCTTACAATTATCATTGTCAGATAACGGCTATATATAGTAGAAATTGATTTAGGGGCTTATAAAAACGATGTTGCCTGAGAGCATCAAAACCAGATACCGGGTTAATGTCGTCTATCGTTTTATTAAGGGATTGTATCTTCTATTCTGTGCTTTCCGTTGTATTAACGATTTCTTTAATTTTTTTATGTATTGTTTTGCTGACTCTTTTTTTTACTTTAATACATTTCAGTTTTCGCATATCATGTTTTTTTTTTCGTGTGTTTTCTTTAACTTGGTTCGATACACGCCCACTAAAGGATTGTGATCAGATTAAATATCAGCGCCTGGGTAGGTTTTAACTCTATTGAAACTATGTATTTCGATATCTTTTGTTAACAAGTATATTATAGTCTATTTGGTTTCTTATAATAATGTCTTCCATCCAGGACATCCAGACGAAGAAGTCCAAATATTCTACGACCAAATATCCTGTGCAATCAAGGAAAATCCTGGCGATTTCTTAATAATAGGTGTTGACTTCAACGCCAAAATAGGCACTAAGGAAGACCCCTCTGAAATAATATTGGGAAATTTTGGAAGCGAAGGCAGAAATGATAGAGGCAAACAACTACTGACTTTCCTTTTGGAAAACAATCTCTATCAAATGAATAGCTTCTTTAAAAAGAAAAAACACAGAAGATGGACATGGGAAAGTCGTGATGGAAAAACAAGGAACGAAATCGACTATTTCTTAACAAACAAAAAAGAATTATTTAAAGACGTAAATGTGCTAAACCAGTTCAGTACAAGCAGTGATCATAGGTTAGTAAGAGCTAAAATAACGATATCAACCTTAAAAGAAACACTCAAAATGATAAATAAGAAACAACCAAAGAAATGGACAAAACCAACTAACATTCAGGAGTTCGAAAAATATATTGGGAATTCATTGAAAGATACAACAACAGCTGACATCAATATATTGAACAAACAAATAGTCAACACAATGCAACAGGCTCAAACTAAATATTGTCCGACAAGCAAAAAAGATGAAAAACTGAGTCAACCCACGAAAACCCTTATAGAACTAAGGCGACAAATGAAAGGAAATAACACTGCAAGCAAAGAAGCGATAAATAAGACGATCACAAAGGCAATAAGAAAAGACATAAGAAACTACAATGTAGAAAAAACAAAACAGGCAATAGAGAAAAATAAGAACATGAAAGTTTTGAAGAGGAGCGTACAAAAGGGGAAAATAGAAATTAACAAACTGAGAAACAGAACTGGAGAAGAAACAACGAACAGATATGAAATATTAAGAATAGTCGAAGAGTTCTACACAGAGTTATATAGATCAAGAAAAAAAGATAACAATACGGAACCTCCAATTACACTAAAAACTGGGGTATTAAACCAAGGATCAGATTTAATGCCCAATATAACAAAATCAGAAATCAAAGAAGCCCTGAAGAAAATGAAAAATAATTGAACCCCGGGTGAAGATGGAATTATCAACCAAGGGAACAGGCAGGATTCCGAAAAAGTTACGGAACAAATGACTATCTACAAAGTATAAAAACCCTAATAGAGAAAGCAGTGTAATACAATAAACCTCTAGTTCTAATATTTATCGATTTTCACAAAGCCTTTGACACAGTTGAGCTAAGCAAAATATTACAGGCGCTTAAAGAATGCAGGCTAGATTATAGATATACCAAATTATTATACAAAATATACCTGCAGGCAACAACCACTGTCAAATTACATACTAACAGTAATCGCATAAAAATAGAACGGGGGGTTAGACAAGGAGACCCAATGTCACCTAAACTTTTTAATACGGTACTAGAACATGAACATAGAACATAAATATCTCGAAAACAAAAATATGACCAATTTGGTGCCCAACCAGAACATTAGTATTGGTGGGAAAGAAATAGAACTCGTAGATAGATATAAATACCTGGGACATGAAATTATGATTGGCAATGATAACCAGACTCATGAACTGAAGAGAAGAGTCGGCCTTGGTTGGGCAGCTTTTGGAAAACTGAGAGAAACTTTTAAAAGTGAGCTGCCCACATGCCTAAAGAGAAAGGTATTTGATCAGTGCGTCCTCCTAGTCTTGACGTACGGAGCAGAAACACTTACCTTAAGAAAAGCAGCAGCTACTAAACTGAGAGTCACGCAGAGAAGAATGGAGCGGTCCATGTTAGGAATAACTCTCCGAGACAGAATAACAAACGAAGACATCAGGAGAAGAACCGGAGTGACTGACATCATCGAGAAGATAGCCAGACTAAAATGGAGATGGGCAGGACACATAGCCAGAATGACAGATGGGCGATGGACAAGGAGGTTATTGGAATGGAGGCCAAGGGAAGACAAGAGAAGCGTCGGTCGACCACCTACAAGATGGACTGACGATTTAGGAAGACTCAATAAAAACTGGATAAGAGCGGCGCAAGATAGACGGGGTTGGAAACATCAGAAAGAGGCCTATGTTCAGTAGTGGACTCTTGAGGCTGGATGATGATGAATAATGTCTTCGTTCTCTTAATTACCCATAAAAAGGGTAAATTGCATTAAGGTGCCAAAAGAGTATTTGTTTAATTAATTAAATTGTGGTTTATTTTTCAGTAAAATTAGTAAATTATAAAAAATGCTGAAATGATAAATATTGTGTCTTGATTTGCTGCATGAAAACTTTAGTAGCAATATTTAGTCATATTTCGTTGATTTCGTTTCGTTTCCCAGAAATCGGTGCTCTATCGACGTCCCTGTCAACGTCGGCGATGACTACAAGATGAGTTGAAAATTAGCAAAACAAAAAAGGCGAACACGGTGGCGCGGTTCCTTTGTCTCGTGCGCGACATCGCAACATCAGCCACGTGACCGGAACATTGACGAATATCTAACGAACAACAAAATACCAGCCGGATTGACAAAGCATGTACTGTGTAAACATGCTCATATCGATATCACATACACAGTGTATCACGTAAGGCGTTTGATCACAAATTCGTCAATATCAGATTGAAATTCGCCTTCTCAGAAATTTGTATGATACATTGAATACTGAAATAGCATAAAAAATTTGACTTTATAGTTTAGCTTTTTTTAGAACTGCTACCCGCATAATTTGACAATTTTTAAGGTTTTCATTCTATTACACAGATTTAAGAGTCTTTTTATCTTCCCTCGATCTGCAATTTAAAATGCCCTGCCTATATATTCTACCTTAAGGCATGTTATTCGAAATTATGTTGCCTTTAAAATGATCGTTTTACTTTTTTTATTTTTTTGAATTTTCTGTTGAAAAATTGGATTATACTGTTTAACGTTCTATTATAACCAAACTTTTCACGCCCGTCAGTTGAAAGAGTTTTTTTTTCTGTAATCGTTGATTCTTTTTTCACCTTTCTGTGTCCAGTAATAATCGAGAAAAGCGTATTCAAACTGAAGAAAATTGCTAAAAAATACTGAAATCTAATAGTGAAACGTGTTCCTCATCATTGTCGCTTAGCTTGATCGTTATCGCATTAGTGACGTCAAATCTTATGAACGTACGGTACGGTCTTATTTTTATTTCTCTATGGGTACGGTCAGTTAGTTCGCTTGAATCAGAATCCATTTTAGTTCTTTCATTCTTGTATTTTCTTTATCAACTTGCTTAGTTTTTACAGTTTACAGTATTCTTATTTATTTTGAAAACATTGAAATTATTTTGTTTACGGGTTTGTTTAAGTAATATATTATGAGTTTAGTGGTATAAGTTAAAAGTTCTTTAGTTTACGCGTATTTTTAAGTATTACATTAGGTTAGTGATATAAGTTATAAGAGACAAGATAAAAAATGAGTCCCAGTAAACGTCCTAGGTCAAGGAAAAGGAGAGCAATTGTACACTAAAGTAGGTAAATAGAGGGTTCATGACCTTACATATTATTTGTTTATGGTCAAAATATTACCAATGTTTTACTCCTAAATAATAATAATAACAAATAATATCATTTGCAGAAAATACTTTAAATTTTATCGTTATTTCTAGTAATAGCTGTCATTCTCAGTCAGTTGAGATTGCCTCTCCGCAAAAACCATCTTTTTCGGTAGAAGGCAGAAGAATAGTGGACATAAACTTTTTCATTAAATCTATTTAAGGTTTGAATAATCATTCTCCATTTTCATGCAACTTTTCTAATATGGAGATTATCAAAGAAAAAATGGACGGATTGATAAGTACATTGACTTTTAAATGTCAAATGTGCAATATTGAAAAGGAGATAGCAACATAGGATTCTGGTAACAATTCACTGAACTTGAATGGTTCTGGTTATTCAGACATACAGCAGCAGCACGCTGCATTAAATATACCTGTGATGTCCTACAGGCAGTATGCAAAACATACGGAGACAGTTGCAGATATCATCGGCCAAACACTTTGTGATTCCTTAGAAGAGGCTGGACGGGAGGAATTAGCTTTAGCCAAAGAAATTGGTGAAGTAGATTCCGACGGAAATGGGTTAATAACCGTTATAGCTGATGGTGCTTGGTCAAAAAGATCGTATAAAGTAAACTACGATGCTTCTTCAGGTGTAGGTATCTTTCTACGTGTATCTATAAAAGATAAACTATTAACAAGTCTCTACTTAACCAAAAATAACTCGGAAATTTTCTCAGATTATAATCCAAGTTCGAGTCATAACTTAAATGTGGCTTTCCACTTTTAATTGATTGATTGACATTATGTTCAAATGTGTTTGCACAGCAAAATACAGACACAACAGATAAATCAAGAGCTGAATCAGCATATTGCCGTACAATGAAGCAAAAAACTTTAAATTTATAAGCGTCAATTTCAAAAGTCAAAAAACTAAAAATTTCTTCAACGAGAGAACTGAAATACAAAGTAAACATTTAACTTGCATGGTGTGGAACAGGAAACAGCCCAAAAATGAAAAAAAATGATGCTTGAGAAACAACGAATTTTAAATATTTCTGCTGCTCTAATTTCAAAAATGACTTCTTTTTTTCATAGTTGTATCTTTTTGTAATCGATGGTATAATTTTAACTTCGCTAGAATAAATTTACACAAAAGTAGCTGGAAATCACTAGCAGACAGACTTACGATAGATTATTCTATTGTAGACTCAAGACACCAATCCAATATAATAAACGTTCGCACCAGAAGATTACCAAATACGGATTCTGATCATTACTGGATCGACAGTAGGATAAAAGCCAGAATTCTAAACGTTTAAAAAAAGAAAAAGTTCTAAACATGAACGATACAATGTAGAAGTACTTTGAAATACAAAAAAATAGAGAATATAAAAAAATATAAACACCAAACTAGAAAACAGACTAAAACATGAAAACATAACTGAAGAGTGGGAAGGGTGCAGAAACATCATGAAAGAAACAGCTGAAGAATTACTAGACATGAAAGGTAAACAAAGAAGAACAAGAAAGAATGACTGTTTTTACGAATATCAGATTATAATAGAGAGAAAAAACAGAGCATATTTATTGGTACAAAAGAAAAAAAATCCACTACAGAAAGAAGAAAGAAACTATGAACAAAGAACTTCAAGAACTACAAGATCTAAGTTAGCCAGTAGGACCGAGAAAATTTTACCAGAAACTGAACAAAAGCAAAAAGGAATTCAAACAAAAGAAGTAAAGAGATAAGTAGGGAAATGTATTGACAGAACAGTAGGAAAACTAAGAAGATGGAATATCTAAATGAGATCGAAAATGTTTTATATTATATTCATATATTACACGTTCGGTTGTAATACTCTTTTTAACGTTTCTTATAAAAATATTGGTTTTAATTATGTGTTCTTAATATGCTATATGCTAAATAAAAAATAAATTCTCTGCTACTGAGACGCTTCTTGGTAAAACTCATAAGGACAGCTAACTTACAATATCACGCGAGATATGGAAGCCGTTCCAGTCATTCACCTAAGAATGATGATCTAGGATTTGTGTTTTAATGAACTTTGCAATAAGATTAGTTTACATTTTTTATATTTACTTAGCTATCATTTTTACCATTGCGTTTTTAATTAGATATATTTCAGTCTGTTTATAAACTTGAAAGAAGGAACATTATAACTTTATATAAAAATTTTCTGATCTTTTTTCGTACTTTGTAATCAATTAATAAAGTATTTATTTTTAAAAAATAGTTTTGCCTAAGGGAAAACTATAAGTCGCGTATGACTCATTTTATTATTTTTTTGCTTGAGTATAGTAATAAATAATATCTTTTAACAATAAATTTTACAAACACTGGCAGAACCTTTTTTAGAATCCCTACCTAAGAATAAAAATTGTCAAAATCAAAACAGCCCAAGAAAACGTTGGCGAATTGACGTATTTAATGATTGATTAGGAGAAGTCCACAAGACCTGAAATGTAGTGTAGCCACAAGACATGATTTTGAAACAGAATTATACTTAAGACGAAAGCTAATATTTGTTAAAAGGTCGATTTTATCTTCAGTATTGTATTTATATTTAAAACACAGCTAAGATTATATTTGGAGTATATTTTTCTAGTTGACCGGATATTCTTTGGTTGGGTTGTCCCACTAATTTTTTTCACATGTCCCACAGGAAATGCTATAGATTCCTTGATTTTCTAAGGGAAAATTTAAGATTTTTTGGAGTTGATCCAATCGTTAACTGCAGAGATATCGATTTTGCGTAAAAGCCATCTAATTCGATTATGGTTCTTTTCCAATTATTTGCTGATTATAGTCGTATTGGTGAGATGCGAGGGACATGATGTGGTGCAGTAGGCTTGGGCTTAGATATCCACGGAACTATTTATCCATCTAGTGGGACCAAATTTGATTGACATAGGTAATCCGTAATTGTGGTTTTAATGAGTATCTTCTCGTTTTCGAAAAAGAAGGCTTTTTCCTCGAAGTATATTATAAAGAGATTCGCTGTGGTAGGAGAGAGTGAAGATCCCATAGCTGCGCCATCGTTTTGTCTATATTTTTATTAATTCTTTGTGAGAGAAATATGCATTAGTTAACCATTTTTTCGTGAAATCTCACATATTATAGGTGCACATTGGCGGAAATTAAATTTAGCGTTTCATCAACTGGGATACCTAGTAAAACTACTAGGGTAGTAGTTTTACTAGGTATAGTAAGTAGTTTACTAGGTAGTAGTTTTACCCAGTAGATAGGGATACCTACTGGGTAAAACCTCCGTTAACCGAAATAATTGGAGGGGGGGAGGCCGTTTCGGCTCTCATTGTTTTTTATAGTATACTTGGTCAAAGTATTAGTATTAAAAAATACTATGAAGTGATTTCGTAATGTTTTCTAATAGTAAATACAGAATAAAATAATAAAATAAAGGAAAAGTTTAACATGATTTTTTTAAAGAAATCTTCTATTTTCTTTTACGTTGTTATTTTACAACAATGTTTTGTACCTATATCTCTTTATCGTTCATTTGCAGAACGCCATGAGTAGGTCTCATTTTATTGTTCGACGAAACGTAGAGCAATCTGAAAATGACAGAACTTTATGAAATGAAAACAAAAATTAAGAACCAATTCGTGTCCCTAACTAATTAGGCCTACTGTATAAAATATCTGTAAGGCATTGGAAATCTAGTCGGCGGTCTCGTGCTGCCTGTTGTCTGACAGTTGGGTCGTCATCTTCGTCGTCTGAAACGCTCAGGTTATCTGGATGAAGAACGATATCAATCCTGGTTGATGAATTCAGTTTCTGAGTAATCGGCTGCTAACCACTCACGTATCTCTTCTTGGTTAATTTCGTCACATCCCGGCAAATGTTTTATTAAAAGTTTAATTTCTTCTGCCGTTTCTTTATCATTTTCTTCTTCAGAATCGTCAATCAAAATACCATCAAAAAGTTTGTTCCAGCATTTTCCCCAGTTGAAGATTTGAGAATTTCGGGAACACTTTTGGATTCATTCGTCTCCTGTAATAACAGATGTCTTAAGAATGTTCCTCTATAATGTCTCTATAAGTCCCTGGTCTAACGGCTGAATTAAGCTCGTGACATTCGGTGCAAAAATCTGACAATTGTCACCATTTTGTAGATTTTGAGGGTAAGTTGGCGCATTGTCAAGGAGCAACAATGCTTTGATGGAAAGGTTTTTTGAATTTAAAAAAATTTTACACTTGGGACGAATTCATTTTCAATCATTCTGAAAATAAAGTAATCGACATCCATGAGCTTTTTTGACTTCTAAAAAAACTGGAAGTACTTTTTCGGAAATATCTTTTAGAGCTTTTGGTTATTTTGATTCCCCAACACACATATGCATTAACAGGAGAGCGAAATTAATGGAATTGTACAGCAGCAGTGGCTCCCCCCAGAATTCAAAAGAACAAAAATTATCGCAATCCAGAAGCCTGGCAAAGACAACAAGCTGCCTGAAAGTTACCGGCCTATTGCCTTACTCAGTTGCTGTCATAAATGACTAGAACGACTTTTATATAACCGAATATGTAACACCATTGAGGATGCTGTACCAATTGAACAAGCTGGATTTAGAAGAGGACGAAGTTGCTGTGACCAAGTGCTATCCTTAACTACATTTATTGAAGTTGGATTTGAAAGACGCGAAAAATCTGCCATAACATTTATAGATCTCACGGCTGCCTATGACACTGTGTGGAGAGAGGGCCTTATTTATAAGCTGATGAAAATCATACCTTGCCTCAAAACTTGTCAGCTGATAAACAATCTACTGACTAACAGACTGTTTCAGGTATATATGAATTATGCACAGAGTAACGTTAGAAAACTTAACAACGGCTTACCTCAAGGCTCAGTGCTAGCTTCTTTATTATTTAACCTTTATACAGCAGATATACCTGACAGAAAATCGAGAAAATTTGCTTATGCTGACGACCTGGCCATTGGCTTCCAAGATAAAGGTAAAGAAGCAGGAGAACGAGCTCTAAACGAGGACTTAACTACACTAAGTAACTATTTTAAGAACTGGCGCTTACGTCCTAACACAAGCAAAACTGAAACCTGTCTCTTTCACCTGTCGAATCAACTTGCGGGCGATACTCTCAATGTAACTCTAAATGATACAGCTATCAAACATAACAACAGCCCAAAATATCTAGGCGTCACACTTGATAGAACACTCACCTTCAAAAGTCATCTTACAAACGCAGCCGGTAAACTAAGAACAAGAAATAACTTAATATCAAAACTTGCTGGAACAACTTGGGGTGCTTCTGCAGATACTCTTCGGACCTCTGCTCTAGCTTTGGTTTTTTCAGTGGCTCAGTGGTTCAGAATATTGTACACCAGTTTTGCTAAATAGTGCACATACAAGCAAAATCGATGTCCAACTTAACCAAACCATGAGAATAATCACTGGAACAATAAAACCAACGGCAGTGAGATGGCTGCCTACTCTGAGCAATATTGCTCCACCAGATCTACGCCGTACAGCAGCATTAGTGAGAGAGTACCAGAAAATTGTAGCCAACGTACAATTACCAATACATCAAGATATCCCAGACATCTTAAAAGAGCACCAGCGACTGAGATCTAGAAATCTTCCAATACGATCTGCTCGAAAAATTGGTAATTCCTATGATATACATAGGCAATGGACAACAAGATGGATGCCAACAGTAGAATCGGACTATATTAAGATATCCACCCCACCTCAGGGTTTCAACGGATCAAATCTGCCCCAATCCACTTGGGCAAGGCTTAATCGTATACGTACCGGACATGGTAAATGTGCTGATTCGCTGTTCAGGTGTGGTCGTGCAGAAAGTTCACAGTGCGATTGCGGACAATCAAGACAGACCATAAGCCATTGTGTTTCAGACTGCTTGAATCGTCCCTACCGTGGAAACCTCCAGGACTTTGCGGAATGTTCCCCAGAAGCAATTGAATGGCTATGTAAATTGGACATTAATATTTAGTGTCATTCATTCTATCTTTAGTGTTTGAATAATATATATAATATATATATGTATATTTTATTGTATTTGTATATTTCTCGTACTGTGAAAGTCCATACGCTAAATAAATAAATAAACATTATTAAAACAACTTACGTGAGCCACGGGGTAGTTTAGATAAAAAGATTACGATGTACACGCGAGTTGCACACAGATTTCGTTTTATTTTTAAGGATTCTGTAAGTGAATGTCAATTTATGGTGTTTATGTCCAAGGATAATCGTGGCTCCACTGACAAACAAACCTCGCTTCTATTAATAGATCAGTCGACTTTACTGTCTTTATGGTATTAACTTGACTTACGGGCTGGGTTGCAAGGAATTCGAGGAGATTACACCAGGATAAAAGCAAAGTATTGCGAAGACATATTTATTGTCGAATAAGATGGTTAAGTTACAAACAATTAAGAAGTTTATGGACGTTTGGAAGTACGTGCGAGTGACATTATGTTAACTATATGCAAAAAACTGGTTGGTACAACAGGCAGACTTGCAGTAATAGACAAACTTGGGTGAAAATCACTTGAAAATATACCTATACAGGGTGAGTTTTTAGTGCGACGTTGGTCAATAAGTTCATTCTGGCACAGAATTTCCAAAAAAGTTCTTGAAAAAAAGTTTAGGCAATGATATTCTTCAGGCTTGGATAACATACCGAATTATATAGGGTGATTGGTAACTACGTGGTAAAGCAAACATACATTTTTTTATATAAGACACCTTGTATATTTTCGTTGTTTAAAGACTGTTGAATCACAACTATTTTGAAATCAAACAAACCAATTAAAAGGTTAATAGGTACTATAAGAAACTGTTGTTGTTTTAAAGCCTACTATTTTACTGTAGCTAACTGATACAAGTGGTCTTTTACTTATTAATAATTGCTCGTCATAATTAACACTTATCAATGCTTTACTAAAAACTTTCTCCTACTAAAACCTCAAATATCGCGATTAGTAGCGACAAATAATTTTTACAGTTTGTTTACATATATGTGAATTTAAAAAGGCTTTGTATAATAGCGCAGTGAGAAATTTTTGAAAAAAAATAGACGTTTTTAATAGTAACGTTCAAAGTGATAAAAGTAAGGAGGATGCGAATGGAAAAGAAACATAAAATACCTAGGAATCACAATGGATCAAGGACTAACGTTTACGCAACATGTGGACTAAACCAGCCAAAAAACAACCACAGCCAGAGCAGCAATAAGAGGACTTGTAGGTAGAAAAAGCAAATTAAGACTAAAAACAAAAATAGGCGCACCTGCGGTAATATGCAGATGGATAAGGGCATCCCTAGAGAAAGGGATAGTAATGCCCACTGTGGGTAAAGCAACCATCAAAGCAAAATTAGGTGGAGGCTGTCCACAAGGAGGAGTTCTATTCCCTCTACTTTGGGCAACCTTGGTAGATGATCTCCCCAGAAATTTGTCCACAGAAGGCTTCTATTGTCTAGAATATGCTGACGAATCATCGTCAGGAGCAGGTTTGCTCAGGTGGTGTCTGAGAGAATGCAAGCAGCCCTAAGTATAGTTGACGACTGGTGTAAAGAAGAGAGACTGATAGTCAATGCTCAGAAAACACAAATCGTCAACTTCACCAAGAAAACAGCTTTACAAGGCCTAAAACCACCGGTGCTGGGAAGAAGATTTCATTTGCCAAAGAAACAAAATACCTTGGGATATATTTTGATCATAGGCATACATGGAATACTCACATTTTAAAAACCACACAGAAAGCTACTATGTCCCTGGGCAGATGTAGAAGAATGTGCGGTAAGAATTGGGGACTTAACCCCAAAATGACTCTATGGTTATACACAAGGGTTATTAGACCAATGATAACCTATGGCTCGGTGACGTGGTGGACAAAGACGCAGCAAGTGGGAGCAATAAGGCTGCTAGGTAATACACAAATTCTAGCATGCCTGTGTATTACGGGGGTCATAAAAACAACTCCTACTGCCTCGTTGGAAGTCCTGTTGAATTTACCACCACTTCATATCTTTATACAGGGCGAAGCCAGATCAGTGATGCACAAATTAATCCATAGTCAGCGACATATAAGCCAGATGTATGAACAGAAAGCTAATCGAGAAGCTAAAAGCCTATATCGTGATGGGGAAACCTATCGATGCAACAGCTACTAGATATAGCTTTAACAATAAATTCACAATTAAGATACCAGGCAGGAAAGACTGGAATAAAGGTGTACAAAAAAAGCTGCTTCTACCAGGTATACGGATGGCTCAAAAACATCGGAGGGTGTTGGAGCCGGCATACTAGGAACAAATCAAGGGATACATTTTCCGGTAAGTCTATCTAAGGATGTGACAGTTTTCTAGGCGGAAATAACTGCAATCCATCACTGCGTGGAAGAAATAGAAAGTCAGGAAAGAACATTCTGTTCAGTTGCCATCAGCACAGATAGTCAGGTAGCGATTAAGGCACTTAATTCTGTAGAGGTCAATTCTAAACTAGTATGGGATTGCGTGTGTACCCTAAATAAACTAGGAGACCATAACAAGGTTACGGTAGCCGGTACCGGGGCACGAGGGTCATAAGGACAATGACAAAGCAGATGAAATGGCCAAATAAGGCTCATCAATGCCATTCATTGGACCGGAACCCTTCTGCGGCGTTGCAAAGTCAATAACAAGAATGGCTACAAAGAAGTGGGTAGCTCACAAATCTCTGGAATGGTGGAGGAATTCACCAGGACAAAGACAGGCGAAACAGTTCATTACAGAACATTCGCCAAAATTTACGGCAGACCTAATTAGCAAAGACAGAAAAACAGTCAAAGCCATAGAAGGTCTTCTAACAGGGTACTGTAAGCTGAATAGGCACTTGAAGCTAATGGGATTATCAGGTGATGACCTCTGCAGATTCTGTCACCTCGAAGAAGCAACAGCAGAGCATATTTTATGTCAGTGTGACAGTCTGGCAAATGTGCGATTTTTTGCATTAGGAGAAGAAAATCCACCGGCAAATAGCTACATAGAAGGTACAGTCTCGAGGCTACTAGACTTTATAAAGAGAGTCAGGCTAGAGAATATTATCTAGGACTAGAGGACCACAATAGATCTGAAAAGGTCACAGTGGAATAGGCCGAAAGGCCACCTCTCTTAATCTAATCTAATTTAATCTAAAAACAAAAATAAGACTGATTAACAGCATCATACTTCCAATAATAACATATCTACCCCTCGCATGGGCATACACAAGTAAATCAAACAAAAAGAGGATACCAGCAGCACATGATACAGCCTCAAAGAACTGTTCCCAGAACTGCTCAGTTCAGAGAATTGAAACAAGTTAGGGTGACAGATACAATTAAAGAAAAAGCCAGAACAAAGTTTGCTGAGCTAGAGAACCACCCAAGCCCAAAAGACCAAAACAGCCAATCTTGACCAACATATAGAAATTATATAAAGTCTACTCTATGGTGCAAAGCGTCGATAAATATTCTCTTTAGAGTACATATTGAAGATTAGAAGAGACAAAATACAGCCTTACCTCACTCCATGCATAATTTTCACATAGTCATTGTGTTCACCTTCAACTCTGAGATTTGCTGTCTGATTCCAGTAAAGATTTCTAATTATTTTCAGATCTTGGTTGTTAATGCCTGTTTCTTTTAGTATTTGCATCATCTTGACGTGCTCTACTCGATCAAAAACTTTCTCTTAATCAACAAGATATGCGACAGTACATCGCAGTTGACGTCTCTGCATCTCTGGAATAAGATTTGTACTGAGAACAAAGCCTCTTTAGTACCAACAGCATTTGTGATCCCGAACAGGTTGGGGGAAATTTGACTTTCACACAGCTTGTAGATTATCCTATGAATTATCTTTAGGAACAGTTTTAGGAGATGACTAATGAGATTTATAGTACGGTAATCTTGGCTAGTTTTTGGCTCCTGTTTTTTTTTGGAAATGCAATAAACTCAGATTTCAGCCATTCTGTTTGTATTTCTCCAGAGTTGTATATATTGATGAATATCTTTGCGATTATTGCTATTGATTCGTTGTCCATTAGTTTGAGTAGTTTTACTTATATATTATCAGGGCCTGCTGCTTTGCCATCCTTTAACTGTGTTATTGCGGAATAAACTTCCTACTGTAATATTCTTGGTCCATAATTTACCTCTTCTTCTAGCTCAAAAGTGTTATCTCTTTGGCCTTTAAATAGTTTTTCTAAATATTCATTCCACGTTCTTATTTTACTTTGTTTGTCCAAGGTGATGTTTTAGCCAGAATCAGTTATATTTCCTTTCTGCCTTCGTCTTAGTCCCTCTGTGAGTTCTTTAACTTTCCTATGTACATTGTGACTATCGTTCTGTGACTGCAGAGTTTCAATTTCTTCGCATTTTTCTCTTGCTTCTTTTTCTTTCGCTTCTCTTATTTTCGTTCTTATTAATATATTTATGGTTTTTTATTTGTCTTGGTCATTTTTGACTTCTCTTCTCTCGTCCATTAGCTTCTTCGTTCGATTCGTCTCCAATTGCAGTCACTTGCTCGTTTAACGTGGTTTGTACTCTCATCCTTGTATTAAGGTCTTTCAGCATACGTAGGTCGCATGATTGTGCTTTCCTTTTCTGCACTGTTTTGAGTTTGACGCGAAATACTCCGAAATATCAGTGGAACGTGGTCTGTATTTGTGTAAGTGTGGTCAATGTATTTGTACTCGTCGTATATTGTTCTTTGCTTCAGGTTGTCCTTTGATTCCTTAGTAGAAGAAAAACAATCAGGAAGTTAAAATTATGGAAACATAAATCAGAGTGGGAAAAGATTGAAGAAGTAATTCTACCATCTAGAAAAAAAAAGTAAAAATCCCCTATCCTATTTTTCTTTTTTTTTGCTTAAGATTGTTTCTTGTTATAACTACATGTATCTATTTTCGTTGACGTTGTTTTAGATTATGAGTTAAATTACGCCATATAATTAATTTAGACATCTTAAAATAATTAAAAGTGTCAAAATTCATTTGGCAAACACGTTTAAGATTTCTAAAGAAGATCGAATGTAAATCTACTAATAAGCTTCCATCAACGTGTACAATATGATGATTTATTGTTTTACTGTATTTTAGATAGTCGTCTGCCCAAGAACCGCTAAAATAATTAATGGCATTTCTGTTTCAATCTCGTTCTAAGCTCAGAAACATTAATAACAAGGGTTATTAAAATAACTCAAAAATCGCAGCAATTTTCAACTCGCAACGACAAATGTTCCTGACGATTTTTCTTAATATATCTCCTTGTCGAATTTTGCGAACGAATCTGTTGAATCGACAATTTATCGCTCGTAATAGATTATTGCAAAGAAGAGGCAATTTGTAATCGATTGTTTTACACCAACTAAAATACGAGTCGGGTTGTGAGAGGGAGCCCGACAATTGAGAAATATACAGGCGCTGATATCTGAACTATTGAAAAGGGATATGGTTTGTGCATAGAATTAAATTATTATAAAGTGTCACGGTTAGCGACTCGGAGATCGCATTAAGTAAGTAAGGGAGTTTCCAACTTCTAACAAAGTTAACAGATTTTGCTTTACTGATTTCCTTTGAGAATCGCGCTGTGGTGTGTGTCAAAATGTGGTAAGATTATGCTTATTATATACGTTATTAGGGAAATTTAAGGGTTATCGGTGCTTTCAACATGGGCGCTTCTGATCAATATACGAAAAATAACTATTTATATAAAAACAGTTCAACCGACCTTACAGTTTCTTTTCCCTATTCGTAATTATAGTTCTAAGATGGCATTACTTTAGACCTTTTTTCCCTAGGTTAATGGCACTGACAAAGCCAAAAGACCAGTCATGTTTTATCATATTTTTATCATTCATTTCCATTGTTTACATTATAAACATATTAATATTATATACATGTTAGATTGGGATACAATAATTTTAGTGTGTTAGTAAATGCCTAAATATTTTGGTTACTTATTTTCATTTTGATTGTTTTTATTTTTATATAAGTATATATAACATCGTAACTTTTCATTGTAACTATTTTTACTGTTAATTTCTTTTTATTTTTGTTTAATATTGTTCATTTATTGGTTTGATTTTTTTAGTTTTTTTTTGTGTGTTTTTCTTTGGTTTTTTTTAAACGAAAAAAAATTTGATTTGCTTCTATCTCTGTAGTAGATTTATAAGCAAATTTTTTTCTGATCTAGGAAGATTAAACAACATAGAATAATGTATATTATCAGAACCTGGAGCTGTATTGACAGATTTTTTAAGTGCCATGTCTAATTCTTGAAGTGAAAACTGGTTGGTGAGATAATGTCCACTAATACTATGTTCTATTATATCTACACAATCAAGAAAGGTTGGGTCAGGAGATAGATATGGAGGGGTTAAATTGCTGTGAAATTCAGCCAGCCATTCATCATGATCTGATTGATTTTGATTAGAATATTTTCGATTTTTAAATGTTTTACCTTTTTCCATATATTTTTAAGAGGTACTACTTTAGACCTGAACGATACAAACATACGCTATGCCATAATATGTGGTGACTTTAACGCTAAAAAGGGGAGAAAGGCAGATAAGACAGAAATATTACTACGAAAAGTTGGTTTGCGAAACAGGAACGAGCAAGTTAAACCTTTACAGTAGAAGAGTGGCTGAACAAAAATATATTCCAAATAAACAGCTTCTACAAAAAAAAAGGGTATGGACGTGGAAGGGCTCGAATGAAAAACCTAGAAACGAGATCGATCTTATGATCACTGACATCATCATCAGTGGCATTACAGCTAATTATGAGCCAAAGCCTTCTTCAGAACAATCTTCCATTCGCCTCTGTCTCTGGCAACTCTTCTCCATGCTTTAACTTCGATGGATTTTAGATCATCCTCTATGTTATCTTGATACCTAAGTTTTGGTCTTCCTCTGGCTCGTCTTCCTACTGGTCCTGTTTGGTCGAAAATGTTTCTGATCGTTGCATCTTCTTCTCGCCTAGATAGATGTCCTATGGATCGAAGGCATGCTAATTTAATACATGTTGCAACGTCAGGTTCACAAAAACTTATGTATAGCTCAAAGTTGTAGCGCCTACGCCACAAACCCTGTTCTTGGACTCCTCCATATATTTTCCTTAGAATTTTTCTCTCGAAAAGTTTAAGCAATTCTTGGTCGTTCTGTGTAAGTGACCACTGTTTCTGACCCGTATCTTAACACAGGCATTATTATTGTTTTATATATGGTGAATTTAATTCTTCGGGGTAGTTTTGGGCCATCTGTTTCCTCAAGCCATAATAGCACTTATTGGCAAGCACTGACATTGTTGTCTTTGGTCAGCAGCGAGTCCAGGTAGACGAAGGTATCCACGCCTTACAGTTCCAGATCATCAATTAATAGTCTAGGTATCTGGTTGCCTGATCTAGTACAATACATATACTTGGTTTTCTGTGCGTTTATTTTGAATCCCATTCTCAGTACAGACGATCATAATGATCGAAATGCTTCGATCAGAGATTCTGTGGAACTAGCAATAATATCTATGTCATGTGCATATCCGACCATTTGTAAAGATTTATTAAAGATGGTGCCATTTATATTAATATGGAACTCCCGAATTACTTTTTCTAGTACAAGGTTAAATAAGAAACACGACAGTCCATCTCCCTGTCTTAGTCCATTTTTACAATGGAAGGGTCTTGAAAAGACTTTTTGGATTCTGACTACAAGATGAAGCGGCATTTGAAATTCCACCATAGCCTGTAGAAGTTTTTGTCATTATTTTTCAAATTCATGGAAGCACTTTACCAGCTCTATTACCAAACATACCCTAGCGACTCAAGTATGGTCAAAAATAAAGAGAATGAAATAACATTACACATCATACAAAATTTAGGCTCTCACCATTCAGGACAAAATAATTACAGATGACCAACAAATCAGTGATATACTTTCCCAACATTTTCTCAAAAAATCAAATAGTTCTACTAATTCACATAACGAAATTGATGCTACTCAAAAAACGTGCAATACTAATCATCCCATTAATATACCTTTCAGTTTCCAAGAACTAAATGATGCCATTTTTTCAACAAAAAGCTCAGCTGCAGGTCCTGACGATATTCCCTCTATATTTTTAAAAAACCTTCACCAAAATACATACGAGAAAATACTCCATCTGTTCAACAACATTTGGTTTTCCCAAAAATTCCCGTCAATATCGAAACAATCCCTAATTATTCCTATCAAAAAAGGCGATCAATCACTAGACATGCTAAACTCATACAGGCCAAAACCTCTCACCTGTACATTATGTAAACTTCTAGAAAAAATGGTTAATAAAAGATTACCTTGGTACCTCGAACAAAATAAAATCCTCGACCAATTTCAATCAGGCTTCAGACCAAATCGATGCACCTTGGACAATCGTGTACTTCTGTAATCAACAATTGCGACTGCGCTATCTAACAAAAATGAAGTCATTGCAATCTCCCTTGACATCGACAGCGACTCTATACCGATTTCTGTGATACTAAACAAACTAAGCCAGAACAAGCTATCTGGTAACATTATATTCGTTTATAAAAAATTTGCTCACAGAGCGATCCTTTAAAATAATTACTAATGGTAGTACACTATTTCTCCTTAGTATTAACGATTTTAGTTCATTCATAAATGACCCTGCGCAATACGGAATATATGCCGACGACATAATATTATTCTGTCATGGAAAGGTCACATCCAGCATAAATACTTTACTACAAAACACGCTAAGTAAAAAAAAACAACTGGGCCAGTCAATCCGACCTTAACTTTTTCTCATCCAAATCCAAAGTTATTCATTTTACCAGAAGACAAAACACGCAATCTCCAACCATTACTCTGAATAAAATTTTCTCCTAGTAGTAGACCAAATAAAGCTTCTCGGCATTATTTTCGATAAAAAACTTTCCTGGAGACCACACATTCGAGAACTTAAGGGTAGCTGCCTTCAAAGAATGAATCTCCTTAAATCACTAGCTCATTATAATTGGGGAGTCGATGAGGAAACACTACTAAAAATATATCGAGCTCTTATTCGCTCCAAACTTGACTATGGAAGTGTTTTCTACATGTCATCAAGTAAATAACTACTACGTTCACTTAATGCAGTCCAAAATACTTCCCTTCGACTTTGTTTAGGTGCATTTCGATCCAGTCCAGTGGAAAGCATTCATGTAGGATGTTTCGAACCTTCGCTTCATCTAAGACGACAACAACTTCTACCGCTCTATTTCGCTAGAGTTTAGGCAAATCCCACAAATCCCACAAGAAACCTCATCTGTAATAGACAATAACGAGTTACTAATAATCCTAGAATGGGACCGTCCACTATACAGATGTTAATTCCTTATTTAGATATCAATCTGTTGTCGACCAACCCTTTCACGATCCCTCAAACCACTCTATGGATATGTAAACTTCCAAATTTTAATATCGAATTATCCAAATATGATAAGGATGAAATATCACTTTCCATTATCAAACAAAGAATCTATGAAATACTACATCAATGCAACTTCGATAAGATCCTTTACTCAGACGCATCTAAGACTAAAGAAGGTGTTGGCTGTGCTGTTACAACGACTACAACCACCGTCAGCTTGTTTCGACTCTCCATCAATTGCAGTATTTATACTGCTGAACTATATGGAATACTACAAGCGGTGAAAACTCTACTCAATGATGATAAAACTGTAGCAATCTGTACGGACTCTCAGTTCTCCGTCCAGTCCATAAGAAACGTACCTTCTATTCACCCAATAGTTCAAGAAATCCAGAGTATATGTAATAGTCTTCAAACTAATGGAATTACAGTAACGATGTTGTGGGTCCCATGACACGTTGGTGTTCCAGGTAACGAAAAAGCCAATCATGCAGCGAAACAAGCGTGTTCGCTTAACGTTACAACAGACATTCAAACATCATCAGATCTAAAAAGAACAATCAAACATAAAATAATGGACCTTTGGAATGATCAATGGAAAAGAAGCAATACCAAGTTAAGCATGCTACAACCAAACATTTTCTAGCCCCAGCTCTCACCAATGAAAAGAAAGGACAAATTTATCATTCGAAAATTGAGAATAGGGCACACACACTTTACACATTGACACCTAATGAATTCCAGTAATCAGATTTTGTGCCAGTACTGCAACACCACGATTTCCGTAACACATGTACTTCTTGACTGTCAACACTACCTAGCGTCTAGAAGAAAATATATTCTTGATAACAACCTAAAAGACATACTTATCTCAAACAGCAGCAACTATGAAAATGTATAAAAAACAAAAATTTATACAATTTAATTTAAAACCTAACCGCCTCTGTGGCTCAGGGGTAAAAGCGCCTACCTTTAAACCTAAAGGTCGTGAGTTCGAATCTCATCTGGGTGGAGAAATTTTCGTTTATTAAAAATTAATGAATGAAAATAATTTGTATCCTTGTGCGATCGGTACTCACCGGTGAAACCGCAGACGTTCGGATACAATTAGCGTCTCTTAGCAAAGACAATGACGTCGACTTTGCTAAGTATCAAGACAATTACTCTACACACACACACTACACTAGTTACCTGACTGTATTGTACCATGCCAATGATCATTAGTTGTCGAGGCATTAACTCAATAAAAAAAAATTTAAAACCAAATGTATTATAAAAAATGTATTGAAACTAATTTGTACCCAATGTAAAGTATTAACCATGTAAACATGAATGTAAATTGTACCTGTTGTCAATGACCATTAGCTGTCGAGACACATCTTTTCGAAATAAAAAAAAATCTTGGTTTGTTTATATGTTCTGTTATTATCTAGAATAAACACGAAACAGTATAGATATCTTTAAAAAAATATACCACAAAGATGACGTAAAATTTTTTATGTAAAAGCATTTTGTAGGTAGTAGGACAATTTTCAATTAAAGGTGACTATTCTACAAATTGAACTAAATGGTAGCGGCAACCATGAAAAATTTCATTAGTAAATTCTTACCGGGGTCATTTTTATTGTGTATACTTCGCCCATGTAAATATGTAAATTTATAACCTATGTAAGATAAATTTGCCCCCGTAACAATATAAATTGGTGCGATTCACGAGTGTCAAGTGAGACAAGTTCATAGAATAGTTTGGAACATCGGTAAAATTATCAATATTTTGCTGGTCTATATATATTTACGTTTTTAGAAAGAATGTTAATTAGAGAAATATGATATCTTAGTTTATTGAAGTTTATGAAATATGATATCTTCCAGATTTTACACATGTACATAGGCGTAGTCTATTAATGGGAATATATTTATTAAATATACTTTATTATTAACTTTAAAATAGTTTTTAGGTAAGTAAAGTAAATTTGAGGGCAGTTTATTCTTTATATAGTATTAAACCCTTAACGGCCGCTCAATATACAAAGAGAAATTTGACAATTAATTTATTAGATTGGATTAAAAACACAAATTAGGAATAAATTACAACCAAAAAGATTTTTTTTCTCATTTTTAAGGAAAACTGTACAATTTTTAATCTTTTTCTTAAAGTGCCCTCTCCTCAATGGAGGTTGGCTACTACAATTTTAAACTCTTCTCTATCTTCAGCTGTTCTTATTAGCTGTTCAAAATTTAGCCCTGTCCATTGTCGGATGTTTCTGAGCCATGATAGTCTTTTCCTTCCTAGGCCTCTCTTTCTCTCGATTTTTCCTTTCACTATAAGTTGGGCATATTGGTACTTATTATTTCTCAGTATGTGGCCTAGGTATGATGTTTTTTGATGACAATTTTTAATAAAGAAACATATTGTATCTTAAACGTAAATTAAATTTTAAGGTAAAAATTTTTGAAATATGGGGTGTAGATGCATTCTACACTTTTTACATAAAAAAAATAGTATTACTTTTGTACATCCTACATTTTTGCATTATCGTCTCTTTTTATAATGTGGCCAATATTGTCGAATCTGGTTTCATCTTTTAAAGCAAATTTAGATTGACGCCCATGTACTGACACTGATGTAGCGGTTTCTTTACTTTATAAATTAAAATTATAAATCTATGTCGGCTCATGGTTTCTCTTATAATATGCACTTTTTTTATCCTCATCCTTTGACCAATGCATATCAACTTGAAGCAGAGTGTAAACCAGATAATATACATATGCTAATAATTTTTTTGCATCTATGTTATTCATTTCAAAATTGTGACGGTTATTCTCAATTACTTTTTTATCAAAAAGAGTGAAAAACTTCAATATATGACTTGCCTACATGGTTGGCTTTTATATTGTCTAAATATCAATCAGACTGATGTTGAATTACTACTGAGCACGAAAGAATATCCGTTATTACAACTTGAGATAAATTTGGATTTACTATTTTTGCCTGGTTTTTCCCTTGGACGTTTTATCTGTGGTTCAGAGGAATATCATAATCAGAATCGTTAGAATTTCCAATCACTTGTATTTCATATGTACCTGCAATATCCGATTTTATTGATTCTTCACAAATCACATTATCATCAGTCTCTTCAAGGAATACATTAATATACCAGCAAACGAATGGGAAAGATACCTGACGGAACTGTTTAAAGCAAAGGAAATAATAATCAACACAATAACGTACCTGAACTAAGAGACGAAATAGAAATCAGTTTTCACGAAGTAGAAATAGTCATAAATTCACTCAAAAATAGAAAGTCACCAGGACCAGACGGAATAACCAACTAGCTTCTAAAATACGGATGAGAAAGTTTAACCCTAGAGATGACAAAACTTATACAAAAACTAATATTGCACTGCAAGATACCAGACGCATAGAGAAACAGCATAATGATACCAATGGTCAAGAAAGGAGATAAAGAAGACCCCAACAATTATACAGGTATAAATCTACTGAACACCGCACTTAAGCTTACCACAAAAGTCCTTACCAACAAAATCAATAAACTAACAACTTTATCAGATGAACAATAAGGATTCAGATCCGGATGATCCTGCGTAGACGCCGTATTTGTACTAAGACAAATCACAGAAAAGGCCATCGAGTACAATAAACCAGCATATCTATGTTTTATAGACCTGACAAAGGCTTTCGATCGCATCCAAGTCGAAGACGTCTTAAACCTACTGTATAAAAGGAACATACCAATCAATATTATACAAACCATCGAAAGCATCTACTTCCATAATCGAATACAGGCAAAGATAAATGGAAAACTAACACAGTGTATAACAGTACAAAGCGGAGTCAGACAGGGTGACTCGTTAAGCCCACTTCTCTTTAATATATTAATGGACGAAATAATACAAGCAGTACGTAAAAGTCATGGTTACAGAATTGGGAACAAAGAAATCCAAATATTATGTTATGCAGACGACGCCGCATTAATCGCCGAGACAGAAGACGACCTCTAAAGATTAACATATATCTTCAATACAACAGCTAAGAAATACAATATGATAAGATCAGCGGAAAAATCCAAATGTATGACATTTAAATACCCACTACGGTGTAAAATCGAAATTGATGGGAAAATAATAAAGCCTTAAGCAAGGATATCTGGGAATAGATATAACTAGTTACGGAGATGTTGAAGAAGAAGTACGACAGCAAAGCTTAAAAGCAAGTAAAGCGGCGGGTTCTCTTAATGACACAATCTGGAAGAACAAACACCTAAGACAAGACACAAAAACAAGAGTCTATAAAGCAGAAATTAGACCTATATTACCATACACGGCTGAGACAAGACCTGACACATCTAAAACGAGACGACTGCTAGAAACAACAGAGATCAAAATACTCCGACGAATATCAAGAAGAAGTTTGTTGGATAGGGAGAGAAGCAAAAACATAAGAAGAGCATGCAATATAGAAGACATAAATGGATGGGTGACAAAACGAAAACAAAAGTGAAACAAACACATCAGTAAAATTGCGGAAGATAGAATAGTACGAATAGCACGAGATAAGTCACCAAATGGACGAAGAAGTATTGGCAGACCAAGAAAAAGATGGTGCGACAATTTAAACAATTTAGGAAGCTAATATTGAAGAAGAAACATGCTTTAAAGCCTACAAACTAGAAGGAAGAAGAAGAAGAAGATCAATGTCTTCTACATCAGAAACTTTCTAATCTAATCTCGGCGGCAAATAAACCACATTAAGTGGCATTTTCACAATCTAAGTCTTCTTCTAACAAAGCTATTAACTCTTTAATAGTTAGTGCCATCTTCATTTCATATTTCGAGAATTTACTGAAATAAACAAATGCACTGCTATATAAACGCATTCATATGATAATAGTTTACCTTACTTCATTTTAATTTATATGAACTTCATAATATATTTTCATATTTATATAAACAAATAAACACAAGCAAACTTTCAAATTAAGTTAAAAAAAAAACAAATATAACGTTTACAGCACACAGTAATTCTATAAATAGAGAATAATGTGTAATGATGTGTAATTAAAATTGCAGATTGTTTTTAGTCTAATGAAAAAAAAAATATTTTCCAAAGTTTTCTGTTTTTTGAAGTTCTGTATTAGATACTCTTTAATAAGAATAAAATTTTATTTTATTTTGTTAGACAACTATAAGATACCTGTTAAAAGAGACATGATAATTTAATAATTAAATCGGTCTTAGATTTGATTTTTACGTAATTACTTATGTGTTTAAATAAATAATTAAAATTTTTTTTGGTACGCCTCTGTAAAATTGATAATTTCATTACGATTTCGTTGAAAAGTTATCGTTAAGGGCTTCGTTAAGTACGATGTTGTCAAGTAATCACCTTCAATTAAAAATTGTTTTAGTATAGCTCCTTTTTGTTCTCTTAGGAATCAATAGTATGTACATCGATTTTAAACTATTGGTGCCAATAAATCTGAGTGGTAAATAGAAGGAGAGAATAAGACACATCTGCAATTTACGACAAAACGCAAACGTCGACGTCACGGTACAATTCCTGATTCAGTCATTGAAAAGCTCCACATTTTTATTTCAGGCATCCGAGAAGTAATATATTCCAGCTCCGGGCGATCGGGGCACAAACAAAAATCCCATCTATTAGTATTTTATGTGGGTTGCACTGAATGGAATCGTCTTTTTTGGGCACATTGACCATAAGAATAAATTGTGGAAATCGAAAATATACTCGCCGTTCCCCAGTCAAGAGTCAATAAAGGTCAGTTTACACGTCTCAATATAAGGACCCACTAGAGTCCGAAGGAGTAATGAATAGTATCGACCCGGCCGGGTGCGGGTGTGTGAGGTTTTAGTGTGTGCAACAGACCGTTCTCGAGTCCTCGATAATGCTTTGAAGTCAGCGTAATGGGAAAACAATAACGGAGTATTTATGTCATTTTTATGGGTTTCTGTTAAGAACATGGCGAAATAATAGGCACAAGAATTTCCAGAGAAATAATTGAGCAGATGAGTGCGAGGGGTATTGAAACAAAGAACGAACTTTTGCTTTTGGCGGATACGGTTTTAGCCGACGTTGAATTTATGATTTTAAGGGAGACTAATTTACTTGCTTTTAGAGAAAAGAGCCTCAAATACGGGGCGATTTCAGATTTCTGAGGTTCAATTTTGCAGAAACGAAAATAAAACCAAATGATTGTCTATTACATTTTTATATAGGAAACGGAGTTTAAGTATAGACATGATATACAGGGTGTTTTAAAAAGGTATGTCATAAATTAACCCTGGAACTGCACTGTTGGGTCTCAGAAACCCAGAGAGTCATTCATTGCAATGTGACATGCGCATGAGTGGTTTATATGTGTCGTCACTTTATGTAAATTCAGTCTGTCGTAAGCCGAGTTATAATACGGGCACAGCCACCTTTACTTCCAAGCCATGAAGTAGAAATTTGGCAACAACGCGTGGTAGTCCGACTGTGGTTTGTTTGGGTTTAACATTTCATATAGGAGGGCTTGTAAAGTTTGTTGAATTTATTGTTTTTTTAACTTTATTCGAATGTTTTATTTGTAAATTGTGTTTAAATAAATTAGAAAATATTAATATAAGTGAAATTTCATTAAATTTAGAACTTTTAGAAGATTCTTAACGACAATTTAAAAGGCAAGTATAAATATAACCTACAAAACAAACTGAAAATAATAATACTTTTGCTTCTTGTTACAAAATATGTAAACTAAATACAACAATAATAATACTTTTGTTTTTTGGTACAGATGCTCTGGCATTGTTGTGTACCTGGTTGCAAAACCAATTATGCCAGTACTTTAAAAACGAAACAAGCAGAAAGTACGTTTTCGTTTCCCAAAGATCCCCAAAGAAGGTATACTGGGTTATGCTCTATTCATAGAGAAGGCTATACAATTACCAAATCTTCCGTAGTATGTGCCAAACATTTTCATGAAGATGATATTCAGCGGACTGAACAATGAGAAGATAAAGATGGAAATGTACACATTGAAAAGTTAATATTTCCCAAATTAAAAGGCAATGCAGTTCCTAATATATTTCCTGAAGTACCATCATATGTAACTGTTCATCGTACTAAAGAAAGAAGGAATCCCGAAGACAGAAGAAACTTTTTGCATAAGAAGAGGGAACAAGAGATAACATAATTATGTCAATTAGACTTAGACAATAATATCCCATTGAAAAACTGGACAAGTAAAATTACAAGTGACTGTGTATATTTCTATGTATTAAACATTAATCACTTGGGACACAAGTGTGATAATATTTGTGTAATATGTAGTGTAATAGTTAGCAGTAATTTTAGTGTAATCGTCAATGTAGGTAAGAATAGATTAAGTGGTAATGATTTGAAATGGATTTTACAATATAGTAAATTAACAAGATGGTCACAATTAGAGAACTTACTTTCTCATTTAGATCTGCTGTTTAGATAAGTGATAACAAATTTGAGTATTAAATTCAAAAATCTTTTGAGAATATAGGCTATTGTAAATCGATATACAAGTTATAAATGGTATGTTACATTCAACACATTTTTCATGTATACCTCTTTTAACTTGGTCTATATGACAACAAACCTATTCATATTTAAAATTGCTACTTTTGTATATCTAAGTATGAAAATTCAACAAACGTTATAAGTAAACAGTAAAATATTTAATTTTCAATTAGATTAATTTAGAACCATATTTATATTGTGTCTGATTTCTTAGGATGAATTTTTTAATCATAATAGTTACACTAAGTTTTTACTTAGCACAAATTTTATATCTTTTGTATTTTTAATAATCTTTTTAAATGTCGTGTTAATGTATTGTATTATTTATATGCTTAAGTACTTAATATTTAAAATTTCTAGAGATTCTTGACTGCATTTGATTGTAAGATTAACTGTTTGACACTGTATTTTAAGTGCAATAAATTTTACTCTAGTGATTATTTTATTGATAATATAACCTAAATAATAATAAAACTTTATATATATATATATATATATATATATATATATATATTTACTAGGTATATATAAGGTTTTATTTATTTAATTTCCCTAAAAATATTTCTGTAATGAATTAAAGTTTTCAAAATATCAGTTTCCTAAAATTCAAATTAGTTTAATATTCTGGTAGACCTTACAGCTGATTATCGGACTACCGACGTCATAGAATGCGGTGTTGCCTTTTTTACTTCATGGCTTGGAAGTAAAGGTGGCTGTGATACGGGTCATCCGCTGCATTTTAGTGAAAAAAAAAGAGGTAAAATATTTCCAGTACAAACATGGGTACCCCGGACCCAAGGGTGATGTTTACGGTAATAATTTTGTTTCAACTTATTTTTATTTATTTTAGTATAATGGCGTCAACTAGTAGAGAAAATAGTCGAGTAAAGGCATTAACTAGCAGAGAAAATCGTCGTCCTTTAACTGAGGTAGAATTACAGAGAGAGGCAGACAATTTATGGGAGAACGAGAATGAAAACGACATCGTAAACGATATGTTTGGAGGGGACGAGTCTGATGAAGATTATGTTGAAAGCAACTGTCAAACAGCAACAGTGAACAAAGCGACAATGAAGACGAAATACTGAATGAACCAGCTAGAAATATTCCTAGTTTACTGGGGGAAAATGGTCATCGGTGGAGCACACAAGCATCAGGAAGACGGAGTCGTACAATACGAGAAAAAAGAAGACCTAGCTAAGAATAATTAAGACATATTATCAAAAGAGTTTATTTTTTTGTTACAAGGATAGTTATGCAGGTGTATTTTGTAGATGATAATTTCAATTTAATGTTTATTTGTTTTAATAACAATATTATTTTATGTGTTTTTTAAATCTCAACAAATATATCTCTTTGTGAAATACCACACCATGGTTAAATTTTTTTCTACACATTGTACTAAAATTAGATATTCTCCCAAATCCATCAAACATTCACATTTTCTGTTTTATTTTTTGCTAACAAACAGCTTTGGGTTTCTGAGACCCGAGTGTGAAGTTCATACATTAAAAAATAAGTGTGATGTACCAGGGTTAAGTCACACATTCCTTGGACAAAAATAAATTGATTGAATCCAATTTACCTTAGTACAAAAGTGTATACAAAAAATGTTACAGCCCTTTGAAGTTACAAAATAATTTTTTTTTGCATTATCTCCTAAACTACTTGACATTTTGTAATAAAAATGGACACATTACTTTCTTGTTCTGAAAGCATTTTTCATAAAAAGGAAATAACAAAATCTAAGCGCACAGAAAAATTTTAAGAGGGGTGTGCAGCACTAAATCTCCCCAAACTTTTGAGTACGTTCAAATCTAATGAATTTTGTGGCATCATTAGTTTAACACATTATTTTTAAAAAATTTTGCTTCGTATCACTTTTTTTAAAAAACAGTTTTTATTGAGTTACGGTCCTTTTCATTAACCTTTAAAAAATTACGTGCAACTAAATAAATGGCTTAACTGAATTAACAAGTACAAAAAATGTCTATAACCTCTATAAATATGATATTGTAACCTCAGAAACCTTTTTTTTATGGTGCTAGAAAGGTCACCAATGGAGACACTGCGGACGGCAGCCAGTGGATTGATGGAGAGCGAGTCATGGGTTCGAAACTAGCTTTTGGGACCGGGAGTGGGTCCAACGTATGAAATAAGTAAAGATAGAATAGCAGATATTAGAAAATATACAGAAATAAACAAAAAGATAGATGGGTAAAATTACCAAACATACGATAAGATAAAAATTAAGAAACCCTAGAAAAGAAAGGAGATAAGGAAAGATATTTAAGTTCTGAAACTAAATCCAAGGAAAGATATTAACAGTTAATTATTAAATAAATTTTGTCAACACACATCTACTTACCTACGAAACTTAATTAACAGCCTGATCTTTCTCCTGGTCAAAGGTACAGTATTAATTAAAGGTAAAAAGCAAGTATTCAGAGTTATGGTTAAATCAGGAAACTTATTAGCTGTCGACAAATAAAATGCACAGAATTTATGACAGTGGGATATTACCAACTGATTGGTTAAAGTCGACATTTGTCACAATACCTAAGAAACATCGTCCAAAGACATGCGGTGATTATCGGACAATAAGTCTGATGAGTCACGTTTTGAAAATCTTTCTGCGAGTAATACACAGCAGAATTTACACGCTGTTAGAGGACAGAATTAGCAATACTCAATTTGGGTTTAGGAGTGGCTTGGGTACAAGAGAAGCCTTGTTTAGTATACAGGTGCTAGTACAGAGATGCAGAGATATAAATCAAAATGTGTATATTTGTGCAATCGATTTTGAAAAAGCTTTTGACAAAGTCCGACATAACAAAATGCTAGAAATATTGGAAACAGCTGGATTGGACGATAAAGATCTACGAATAATTACAAATCTATACTGGCATCAAGTGGCAAGAATAAGGGTTGAACAAGAACTGTCGGATGAAATAAATATAAAAAGAGGAGTGAGACAAGGCTGTATATTGTCGACTTTACTTTTTAACTTATATTCGGAGGAAATATTTAAGGAAGCCTTAATGGAAATAACCGAAGGTATTATTGTGAATGGAGTAACGGTCAACAATATTAGATATGCCGACGATACCTTAGTCCTTGCCAATTGCGGAGAAGACCTTCAAAACCTAATGAACAAAATAAAACAGACTTGTGATCAGTATGGATTAAAACTCAACGTTAAGAAAACTAAATATATGATAGTTAGCAAACAAAATTATATACATGATGACGGTATAAAAGACGGAGATGCCACACTGGACAGAGTAGAGAAACTCGTGTATCTCGGCAGTAATATCAATGAGAGCTGGGATCCAACCGCAGAAATTAAAAGCCGAATAGAACAAGCCCGAGCTGCCTTTGTAAAAATGAGAAACGTACTTTGCAGTCACGATCTTATCATTGACCTTAGAGTTCGTATGATATCTTGCTACATCTTTCCTGTCCTGCTGTATGGAGTAGAAGCGTGGATCCTAACTGAGGCTATGCTTAAACGTTTGACAGCCTTTGAGATATGGGTATACAGACGACTACTGAAAATAAGCTGGGTCGACAGAGTTAGAAATGAGGAGGTCCTTAGACGGCTGAACCAAACAACACAACTGGTCAATATAATAAAGAAACGCAAGCTGGAATACTTCGGTCATATTATGAGACACCCTGAAAAATATGATCTTTTACATCTGATCATTCAGGGAAAGATCCAAGGTAATTTTGGTCCTGGTAGAAGAAGAACATCATGGCTGAAAAATCTAAGGCAATGGTATGGAAAATCAATTACATCGTTATTTAGAGCTGCTGTCAATAAAGTCACGATAGCGAATATGGTAGCCAAGATGATATCCAACGATCGATAACGGTCATGGAACTAGAAGAAGAAATAAAATGCATACATAAAACAAAAACAATATATTCAACAACATAATGATATCGGTAGCTGAATGTACACACAAGATAAAAATACACCATCAATTATGAAATGGTGGTATACATATAAAAATAAGCAGTAATATGAATAATAAGTACCTTTACAAATATAACAATATAATAATGCACAGGTTTAATTATCAGCCAAGACAGTCTAATGCTGAGTACGAAAAAAAGTTCAACCAAAGTTGATTAAAGAAAGGCTGTCTTTACTGTTTAATGGGCATACCTCGAGATACTGGGTTAAAAATGTGTAAAAATTATATCAAATAACAGATTATATCGGATATCTGATATCAAATTATATCAGATAAATCTACAAGAATACAAAAAGGTTACAGAAATAAAAATTTAACCAAACCGCACTTGGTCGTAGTTAATTATCCCTCTCGCAGTTATTTAATGATCTAAAACTAAATGTTCGAAATTATTGTTTATTGAAATTTTTCAGTAGTTGATGGAAAGTTCGTAAGAAAATATTAAATGTTCTTTATATTGAATATAAAAATCAGTAGTTACTCTCAACTACAGGTAAAGACATGGATGAACTTTGATTTGCCCAAATGATTGCAGATAATATGATACCATACCGTATTATTCGCCCAGATAAGTGGAGATACGGTCCGTCCCAAACCCTTTTTTCAGTGCGTCATAGTTGTTCGAATTCTCTCTAACGCATTAAGCTAGAAGTGACAGAAAAAAACGTGAGTCGCTTATTATTATACATAGAAATTAGAAAATTATGTATCGTTTACGGGTATTCGCATATTAAAGCGAATTCTACTTACGAACGTATAATTGGTTGGAGTTTAGAATATGCTAAATAGATATCCAATCAATTATGCATATAAATATAATTTGACACAGATGATCTTGATAATGACAGTGACAGTACTTTCACAACAACTGATAAAATGATAATTGCCATTCCAGGTTAGTATTTTCAGACATTTTAACTACAGTGAAAATTAAATTCTGTATTTATTGTCATAAAAATATTTTAAATATTCCGAGATATACCGAGAATGAAAAAAGACTAATATTAAAATTATTAAATTAGTTTCAATTAGAAAATGAGGCTGAGTTATCTTTATTTCAGTTTCTGTCGCTCGCGAATCAGATTGTGAATTCCGGAATGATATTGAGGAAATATCTTAAACTAATACCTTTATGGATATTTATATGTATTAAAACGGTTCTTTTTAGAACCACGACATTTTCTTGAAATGTAGGATATAATTGATACCAGCCACATATCTAGTGTTATCATTGATTTTCAAGAATCAGATTCTGAATGGGATTATAGATTGTTTGAAATATAATATTCATTTTTGTTATTCATAAAAAAGAAGGTAAACTTACATTCTGTATCTTGTTTTTTAACTAAACTCCATTAACACGATTTCATCTGGATATCGGAATTGGTAGATTAACTCAAGAATCAACTGCTTCACTATTTAAACTATTTATATTGTTTTTTTAACTAAACTTTATAACCTTCTTTCATTTGCACACCAAATCTGGTAGAATAACTCAAAAATCAACTGCTTCACTATTTAAACTATTTCCACTATTTAATGACAACTCTTCACAAAATTAAACTATTGGCTGCCACACAAACTTATCAGAAAATTCCTTATCCAAATATGACTGATTTAAATCGATATTATTTTATCGCAGGAATGTTTACTTTGATGCCTTGCAATTGTCAGTAATTTTTTTTACCTTGCAGTCAACTCTTAAAAGATTCTAGGAGGAAGCGTTATTTTAAATAAACAAACCTTCCAATTCCCTAGTGTTTGTAATAAATAATAATAAATCCATAAACAAATCTTAGCTAATTAAGCACTTTCCATGGAATGTATAAAATAGAACAGAATAGAATAGAATTATGACAAACTGCTATGCATTAAAAAAATAACCTTTTCACGTTTAGCCGATTACGATCCTGCAACTGTCAGATTTAACTAAAATGTCATGCAATAATTCTCGACATTCTTAAAATCCTATATGACGTCAAAATTAGTGACGCACTGAAAAAAGGGTTTGGGACAAACTGTACTAAGATTATGGTGACTAACAGTAATTCCTGATGACTGCTGCACTAATTCACTGAAGTTAATTTACTTTACTTGTATCCAGCACTAAAGTTAATAAAAATTAAAGATACTCTATAACTATATTTAATCCAATATAGTATTAGATTTTGAAACTCAAACTATATAAGTGTATACACACTAAAAAAGAAAAAGCACAGGACGGTAAAGAAACGATAATTTAGGCACGCGTCCTCCCTTAAGATTCGCCACACGAGAAGTTTCTCTTTACTCAGCGAGTGCCCACTCAGAAGAGATCTTCCTTCTGTCAAAAATTTACCAAACTACCCACAAAAAGGTGAGGGTATCTCCCACCTAAAAATTATGGGACAGTATCTATTTCTAAGAAGGTAAAAAGCTCTAACGAACATCGAACATAACTGTACCCTTCTAGCTAGTAACGTGATGAAATATAAATTCCCTTGGATTAGGTTTTCATAGAAAACCTAATCCAAGGAAAGCTACTAGGGATCGGATGTTTCATGTCGCGATTCTTAAATCATGTACCTTTTTCTCGCCCAGTCGTCGTCGTTTGGTCAGTCCGGTTTTCTTTCCTTGAACATTCGCAACATGTGTGTTTTCTAGGATAGAGTTGTTAGCCCTATGCCTAACCCCCTTTTCGGAGGACCATTTCTCTCTTCCTCGTCGGTCCTACTTTCTACTGGGTTTGGTTACCCAATCTCCGGTAGAGTTGCTCAGGTTTGCCAGGGTCCACCCGTGTGATTAAGTCACACTTTTGGAGGTGAGGAATTGAGTAGGAGTGGCTAGAGTGGTTTTGTTCTAATACTAGGTTGAATAAATTCGTTGATAGCCGCGGATCCCCTTGTTTTAAACCTCTATTCACTAACTTAAAAAACTTCCTTCCATTATTACCCTATTTATCGTTTTCCTAAGCGTCATTTTCATTACCCTTTTATATGCTTTTCTAATGTTCTCATGGCCTCATATAGCATCGTTCGATTTAGGGAGTGATATGTTTTTTGATAAAATGAAGGGCAGATATCAACTACAGTTTTATTAATTAAATCTTGCCCAAGTATTTTCGCTTCCTAGAGCATCTTCAAGGGCATTTCGTCAAATTGGGGGCTCTCCAACAATTGCAGAATCTCATAGACTTACAATTAAACATACATTTGAACATAACACTACTATACAAGACAGTTTAAAATTATTAAAAAAAAATAGTGAAAGCTACATTCTAGTCGGTAACAGGAGAAAGAATCATTCTTTCACACAATCATATTTCCGGTTGAGGGTTAATTTTCAAACAAAATAAATTTAAAATGTCATAAAGTATTGTAAGGAAATATTATCTATAATAACATAAATGTATGTTAAGTATTTTAGAAATTTCTTTTAATGGATAACTTATGACATTTCTTTATTTGGACAATAATCATTATCCCATTTACCTAATGATAATTCTATAATTTAAAAAATGTTACCATATTTATTCATTATTATGATCGAACTCTAATCTCCTGCATGTTTTTCAATCTAATGTATATACTGTAATAGCAAAGAGTAATAACCCTTTGTATTGAGTTGATACTAATCAGAACAAAATGTTTAAGTGAATCATTTAGGCTACATTACTATTATTGCAACAAAGCCATTACGGACAGAACTAGTAGAGATGTCCTTATTTGTGATTCAGTTATGTCAATTAGTATGTTTTCTATTTTTCTGTTAGGTTTAGCTCGTTTATAGCTTGATCGCAAGATATTACAACTAAACAAAATTGTGGCAAGCAAGTCAATATACATTTTTTTTATTTAAACAAAAATGAGCCTGCATCAACTACTAAGAGTTATTAGCAGGGTGTACAAACACAAATTACAAGTATTTAATTTCTTACAATGTATATATGTATAACTTAAATATGTTCTATTAAACACTGTAAAGTTTAATGTCTTTCAAATATTTCAGCACTTTGTTGAACTGCCAACTTTAGATCCTTCATGTTGGTAGAGAGGTTATTTTTTCTTCTTTCTTGGGTGTATGTTCTGTATTCTAACAGAATATGTTTCACGGGTGATTTGGATCTTGCAGTTGTGGCAGAAAGGGATGGCTTCTTTAGTTATTAAGTGAATATGGGTTGGTATAGTATGTCCTAATCGTAGTCGAGTTATTATCACTTGTTCCCAACGTTTGAGTGGGAGTGGTAAGGTGGTGCCGACAGTTTCTATAACATCTTTTAATTTGTTGGATGTGGAATTTCAGTTACGCTGCCATAAGTTGGTAATATGTTTTTTAATTGAGGTTTTATGGTCGTAATATATAACGACTATTTTGCTTACCTCAGGGTAAGAACATGAGGTAGAAGATTGGGCAAACAAAATAAATCGAAACAAGTGCGTACGGCACTCAAGTGGTTGTTGAAGAGCTGGTTCGTGGATAAGTTGAAGATTTTGGGGGTTGGATTGGGGTATCTACACAATGAAAATAAAAGAATACTTACATAAATCTCCTGGGTCAAAAAAAAAACGAATAAGATATGGCAGATAAATTTACCTCTCGCTATTTTTCTTTTCTTCGACGCCGCTTTGAAGAAAACTTCCTGCTGGGAGAAAGAAAAAAATCTTCTTCCCTAAAATCTAAAATACATACAAGGATTAGGAGACATTTCTAAATTGAAACACAAAATGGATCACAGAAACAAATTAAACGTTTATTTTTGTCTCAAACAAACAGTTATCAAGATTACAAAAGAAACATACTACTCGTCTTTCAGGCGGCAGAAATATTCCAGCTTACTGCCTAGTGAAAATTACCTGACTTTGCGATAATTTTTCTAAGAAACTCTTTTCAAACGGAATGGCTAGTGTAAACAAAATCGTTACCAAATACGTCTTTATTTTTGAAGCTTTATTACGTATTTAAAAATCTCGACTTCCATAACAGATCCATAACACATTTCTTAGTATACCAGGGGCGTACCATGGCAATTTAAAACCGAATTTATATTACTAAATAGACAATAAATATAAAACGCTAAAAATATACAATTTTATCTGATCTAATTTTTTATATTTTTCGTGTATTGTTATCGTGTCAAACTGATTTATGAAAATACAAAACAATAATGTCAATGAGGCTTCCCATTGTTTAAATTACCATGTCCCTTCAGTAGCGTTGCTCTTAACCATTGTTAATACTATGTGATATTTAGTTTGACTGTGAAATTCATATAAATTTTCTTTTTTGTTCTATTTTCTACAACTGTTAGGGAAATACAACAGTTTCGTTGGTTACTACTTACTTTGAAGTGGACAGTTTTTTCTGCTCTATTTATTCGTTTAAAATATTTCTGAATGCAGTTTGGGATAACGAAAGGATATAGGCGATCCTTTGGATCAGTTTTCCATTAAAATTAGCGTATCACTTTTATTTCTTAGGTCAGTAACGTTGAGCAAAGTGGTCGCTTAATTCTGTCTCCTCTTTTGCAACCATGCTCATTCTTACATCCGCCCCTTGCCCACGGTGGAATCTAAAGGAAACTGTTTGGGGTAGGTTTTCTGCGGAACTGTAGACGACTCTATGCTGGATACCTTCTAACATCAGAAATTACAAAAGATTTGTAAAAGCCGTAATAACCACGGCCAAAAAGCATACACCAAGAGGCTATCGAAAAGAATATATTTCTGGTTGGTCCCATAAAAGCGAAGAACTGTATCAAATCTTGAAAGCGGCGATCAAAACTTTAAAATTCAAATCGATAGGAAACGAATACTCCCGTCTTTTCACTTGCGAAGACGTCACTATAGCTCTCAAGGATATAAACTCAGATAAAGCCCCAGAATTTGACAATATTCATCCCGAATTTCTAATTAACAGCGTCAAATATGCGAGAAAATGGATGGTCCACTTTTTCAAAAACATTATGAAGACCAGTACCATATCACAGAAGCTCAAACTCTCGAAGGTCATTGCCATATTACAACTAGGGAAACCAAATAATAACAACCCTAAGAACTACAGACCAATAGCCCTACTATCAGCGACATTCAAGTTTCTAAAACGACTTATCTATAACAGAATTAGTCCAAAGTTACTTGAATCAATACCGGTTGGTCAGGTAGGTTTTCGATCGAAAAGAATGACAACTTACTGGAGGCCCATTGAAAAAACAGACAGAGTCATATGTCTATAAAAAAGAAGAAAAAGAAGACTCAGCTTTGTACTGGTATAGGCTATGTTAATTTTCCTCAAAAAATCAAATTTTTTGCTACGTGTTCAAAGCCGCCTTAGAAGCTAAAAATTCGATACTCTATCTTGTAATCCATTAACAAAGACAACACAGAAAAGGACAAAGAGAAAAATTAGACCTACATAATTTGAAAAAATTACTTCTCCTTCTTCTTCAGATGCAAATCCACTAATGGATGTTAGCGATCACATTTTCCATTAATTCTCTATTTCTTGCAATATGTATCAGAGATTGTATGTCGTTAATCATTGTCCATTGCCTTATGTTTCGGAGCCAGGACATTTTCTTGCGTCCCATTCCTCTCTTGCCTTCAATTTTACCCTCGATTATAAGTTGGAGGAACTGGTATTTTTCATTTCGCATGATGTGACCCAGATACGCCGTTTTCCTTTTCTTGATGGTTTCGAAAAGTTGGCTTTCTTGGTTTATTCTTTTAAGGACATCTTTATTTGTGATTTTCGCTGTCCATGGTATTTTTAGGATACGGCGATAAAGCCACATTTCGAAAGCTTCTAATCTGTTTTGAGTGTCCAGCCCTATACGCCATATATCAGCACTGACCATACGTAGCACTTAGTAAACCTTAGCCTTAGTTGAAGATCGAACTCTGAACAAGTCAGTACCTTCTTGAATTTTACGAAAGCTTGTCGAGCTTGCTCAATGCGACATTTTACTTCCCTGTCCGATGCCCAGTCTTCAAAAAGCCACGATCCCAGGTATTTAAATTTACTCACTCTTTCAATGGACTTAGTATTCAGTGTTATGGTGGAGTTTTCAAGTGCATCCAAGTTTCTGGGGATGATCATGAATTTGGTCTTTTTGGTATTAATCTCTTATCCCATTCGCTTACTGTATTCTCCGATTATAGTGACAAGTTGTTGAAGATCGACTATGTTGTCACAAATTAAGACACCATCATCAGCATATCGTATGTTGTTAATCAATACTCCATTCACCTTGATTCCCATCTATGCATCCTCCAAAGACTCTTGAAATATGGCTTCTGAATAAATGTTAATAATAACAAAGGAGAAAGCACACATCCCTGTCGAACGCCTCTTCTTATATGTATGGGTTTGGATATAGAATTGTCTATTTTTAACTGTGCCGTTTGATGCCAGTACAAGTTTTCAATGCATCTTATGTCTTTTTGGTCTATATCAACTTTCTTGAGAATCTGCATTAACTTGTGGTGTTGGACACGATCAAACGCTTTTTGGTAATCTAAAAAGCACAGGAACACATCTAAAAAGCACAGGAAAAAATTACCCAGACTATTTTAATACACACACATAAGAAACAATAAGAAAAAATATTATTACAAAAATTTTAAAAAATTCACTGTTCCAATGAATGCGTTAATTTTGAAAAATATAGATCATCACCCACAATATAACTACCCCATCTTTAATTCAGACCTACACGTACATAAATAAAAATTGACAAAGAAACAACATGCTCAGTTACGTTTTTGTGGAATATAGTCACTATAACGTATTGATTAGAATAAACATTGATTACTGTTTTACTACCAAACTGTTGATATTATCAATTTCCTGATTTTTTTGGTGGCGGTAATGGGTTTCTTTTAACTCTTTTTTTTTTGTATTTCTAAATCGTTTGCATTCTGCTTTTTTTATTTCTGTATAACGTTTACTATTACTTTTTAATATATGAATTATGAATTTTACATCTCTCGATAAAAATATCGACCAATCACGTTAGAAAAATGTTCAATCTTATTTATGAATTGCAAGTTCAAAGAACAAGAATGCTATTTTATTATTTCCGAATGTTTTAACAAAGGTCTTGAAAGAAATGTATTAATTGTTTGTTGTAAGGCTCTTCTTCTTCTTAGCTCTCTATCGTCCATGTTTAGACATAGGCATCTCCCAACTCCTTCCATCGGTCTCTATCCTGAGCAACATATTTCCAATTTGTTTCGGCTATTCTTCTAATGTCATCAACCCATGTCATCTGTGATCTTCCTCTTGGTCGTTTACTTTCGTAAGGTATCCAATGTTGTATTGTAGTTTTCCAACGTTGGTCATTATGGAGACATCTATTAAATAGCTCTGTTAGTACAGGGATTGTTAATGTCTTGCTTTAGGTTTGCCATGAATTTTGTTTTGGAGATGTTTAATTTAAGACCCACACTGGCACACACTAACGCTCATGTAGCATTGTACATATCTCCTTAAGGTTGTCCGAGATCAAAACTGTGTCGGCTGCGAATTTCAAATTTGTTAATCTTCTACCGTCAATGTTCAGGCATTTCTCTTCCCAATTAAGTTTTTTACAAGCATATTCTTCTAGTACTGCGGTAAACAGCTTAAGCGATAAGGTATCACCCTGTCGGACTCCTCTGCTGATTGGGATATAATTCGTATTTTTATGTAGTTTCACCGACATAGTTGCGTTCTTGTATGTATTGTAAATTAACCTTGTATATCGGTAGTCAATGCGGCATACTTGTAGTAGTTACAGTATTTTGTCAGATTTTACCGTGTCAAAAGCTTTATGGAAATCTACAAAAGCCAGAACGAGTGAGCAATTGTATTCGATAGTCTTTGCTATTACCGTTTTATTGCTCTGTATTTGATCAATTGTTCCAAATCCGGTACGAAATCCCGCTTGCTCTATAGGCTGCTATAAATTAAGTTTTTTCTCAAGACGATTGGTAACTATTCTTGTAAAGAGTTTTTCCAATACATTTAAGAAATTCGTTCTTCTATGTCTCCACATATTTAAATTTTTTTTATACCTAGCTCTATGCCCAAATAGATCGCCATGTGTCGTTCATTATATGGACTGGCAGGGTCGCCAATATAATTTTGACCATCTCATTTCAACATCGGGGAGAAAAGACCAATAATTTGGAATCAGAATATGTACTTTATTTGCCTCAAAAACTAATTTCTTCTTTATCACAGTTAAATAGTTAGCAGTTTTACAAGGTTCATGATGTCAATATCTTGTGGTGTAATAACGTTTTTTCCTCTTTTTTATCGATATTTATATTAAAATTCTTATTGTACATATACACGGTAATTTTGCAACCATTAAATTTATTTTGATTAGTTTTATTATATAAAAATATCTCTAGACTTTTCTCATGTGCGTCTATTTTAATGCAAAGAATAAATTAAACAAAAAGGCGATACTTGAAACAGTAAAACTAACTGGCACATCATAATTGATGCAACACAAATAACCGGAAGCAACTTTATAATATTTTCTACTTGAAGAGAACTGCATTTTTCGTTCGCACTTCTCATAAACTTTATACATAATGAGACGACGTTGCAGGGTATCTGAAGCGAAAATTCGACGATTTCGTATTCAAAAATGATTCTTCAAATAAAATATATTGCACATTGATGGGGATGTAGACACTTCACATCATTCTTTGTCGCGAAAGATGAGAATTTAAAACAGATTCTCGATATCAGAATTGTCACTACCGTATTATCGTCGTAGTGATTTATTTCTGAATATCTCTAATAGTTTTTGTCGAATATCTGCTCATAAATCGAGTCTTGTCGAAATATGGGAAATTTGCTAGATAAAAAATGGCACAAATGAGCTGGTGTAAAAATCGTGTCAAGAGAACATTAATAATCAGGTACAGAGAGATGTTTAAAGCTTCAGTTCTAAACAATGTAAATCTTTGTTAAAACTAAACGCTCGTAAGTCAAACATGATCAACATATTAAGTCATATTGTAAAAGAAGACCCACAAACCCATATTGGAAACTAAAAAATTATTTCCCTCTTGCAGAAGCATTTACTGAGACCAATGAAGTCCATATTTGTTTTACAATACATGTACACCATATATAATACACAGAATTATAATTCGCAAGTATACTGAAACTTATCAAATAAACCACTTCTTCTTTTTATTAGCGTGCCATATTCTCGATCTTCTGCAATATGGAATAATTGTCCCGCATATGATATCCGAGTCCATTCACGAATGGTCCTCAATGAAGAAACCCGTTTTCTTCCTACACCTCTACGGCCCTCTATTTTGCCTTTAAGGATCAGTTGTAATATTTTATATCGACTTCCCCTTACTACTCGTATATGTCCCAGATAAGACATTTTTCGATGTTTCATAGTCTTTAGCAGTTCTTTATCTTTATTGATACCCTTAATACTTCTTCATTAATTTTCCTTGCTGTCCAAGATATCTTTAGCATTCGTCTATAAACCCACATTTCCAATGCTTCAATTTTGTTCATGATCGATACTTTTAGCGTCCACACTTCTGCACTATATAAAAGTACGAACCAAACATAGCACTTAGCCATTTTTTGTCTTTGTTCTAAATGAGATGATTATTGCAAAGAAATGACTTCATTTTCATAAAAGTAGTTTTAGTCATTGCTATTTTACGTTTTATTTCTATGTCTGAATTTAGTTGGTCCGTTATCACAGTTCCCACATAAAAAGTATTTCACATCCTCCTAAAATCCATACTAGGTGATTTCCATAACAAAACTCTTATATTTACAGATAATAATAATACTAATAATAATAGTGTTGCCTGTGTCAGTCCATTTCAAATATGTAAAAAAGAAATAAATAAGGCTTACTCACCATCAGTTTAATTTAACTACCTAGTTACGACCGGTTTCGCTTTCTACAATGTGCTTTCTACAATTTGCTGTTTTTTAATATGAATAAACTTATTAAACTAAGTTTATTTAAACACAGACTTAAAAGAGACATTAGACTTAAAAGCATGCTTACTTGTCTGCTTCAATAACAACTATAAAAGTTTTAGACACCATTCAAAATAACGCTCTTAGAACAATAAGCGGTGCATTTAGAACAACCCCTATCTTAAGTCTTCAGGCCGAACTCGGTGAACTACTATTAGATTTAAGAAGACAGGAATTAATGCTCTCATAGGCATCGAAGCGGCACTCTTTACAATATCACCAAACCATTCGCTGCTCGAATATCCAGCACGCAAAAACCCACATTCCCTTTTACGAAAGATGCAGACGAATAATAAATGAAATAAACCTTTAACTCCCCAAAATCTATCCTAGCAAGATGCCATTCCACTTCCTTTCCTTGGCTAATATCTTCTCCTCACGTAAATTTGGATCTATTATCAGAAAATAAGAAAGAAAGCAATCGTCATCTAATTAATTCTAAATTTTCCTCTTCTTCTTTAAATTCCATCTTCTATCGAAGGTTGGAAATCATCATGGTTATGCGGACTCTGTTAACAGCCGCTCTAAAAAGTTCTGCACTACTGTATAGAAACCATTCTCTTAAGTTCTTAAGCCAGGATATTCTTCGTCTTCCCACATTTCGCTTTCTTCGGATTTTGCCTTGCATAATAAGTTGTAATAATGCGTATTTTTGCCCTCTCATCACATGTCCTAAGTACTCAAGTTTTCGTCTTTTGATAGTTGATATTATTTCCGCCTCATTTCCTATCCTTCTAGTTACTTCCACGTTTGACATTCTTTGAATCCATGATATTCGTAGGATTCTTCTGTAACACCACAATTCAAAGGCGTCCAACTTATTTAGATGGACTTGCTTTAGTTTCCACGCTTCCAAGCCATAAAGAAGAGTAGAGAACACGTAACATCGAAGTATTCTCAGGCGTAATTATAACCTTATATCCCGACAACAAAGGAACTTTTTAAGTTTAATGAATGATGCACGTGCTATTTCAATACGTGTCTTAATTTCTTTGGTTTGATCTACATCTGATGTTATTCATGTTCCTAAGTATTTATAGTTATTAACACTCTCAATTGCAGTATCTTTAATAGTCCATTGGATATTTGCATGTGCAGATTTAGTCTTGATCATGCATTTAGTTATCTTTAAATTTATCTTCAGTCCGTAATCATGTATACTCATGTCCATATTCATTAATTCTAAATATCAAACCTTAATTTCTTAATTTTCTTCCTTTAAACAATTATTAATGTAAATTCAGAATCCTGGAGAATTTGAGAGAACTATTCTTAAAGGGCAGTGCCAAAGTAATTATCCAATATGTAAAATCAATATGCTATTTTTACAAAATTTACTTATTACGCTATTCAAATATTGTTAATACTTTTTCTTTTTTTGCTAATAGCTTTACAGGCTGATGCCAGTTTGTAAACAAAAAAAATTGTCCTCTCTTTTCTTTCTCTCTATGTATGTCTTCTGAATGTTTAATCTTTGGCCTCTCCATGCACTAGTACGATAGCTACTAGTTCACCCGTACTATCATCTGACTAACTGCAATTTTAAAATTTTAATATGAAATATCCGATATCATACACTACATTTTAGGCTTTGATAATTTTGCCGATCTCTACAAAAACACTGATAATCGATTCCCGCGGTTTTGTTAATTCTAAACTGAATGTTTTACTAATTTTAAATTACATACCTTCCTCCACTCCCGTCCGCACAAATATGATAAAATAAATGCATATTTAGCTATTAATTTGAAATATTTCCCTCATATAAACCGAGTATTCGTATAAAATTCGCATCAGAAATGATGTAAATTTAATTTCTGTTTAATTGATAGACATATTTATATCCGAAAATGTTAAAATAATAGTTTGGTATGGATGTCAATCAGAGCTGTAATTTCACAAAAAATATAGATCTAATAATAATAAATATTAATTTATAAAACGAATAGGACTGGATCTAAAGGGATAAATATTACTAATAGAGAGTAATTTGGGTAAAAATGCATAAATAAAAGTTTATTTACACCAACAGTCATAGGACGATTAGTTCATATTCAGGGACGGTACAGTTGTACTTCCGACTTACGGGCAGGGTAAAGTCCATCAAGCAATCAGACAAAAGAGGGAATCTAATCGTTATGAAAAGGAGACCAAAAAAGTGGCCTCTGATGGTGGACATATCCGGAAATGCGAATGCGCCAACTTTAAATTTTCCGACACTTATTAACAGTAGCTATATAATATTTTTCAGAATGTGTCTTAGACGAGAAAGTTTTAATTAATTATTAATGATAAGAGTCTATAATTCGACATAATTGTTAAAAAACTTCAATATAAATAAGATTTCATGTGACATTTGGGACAAACAATAACATAACCCAAAAACCCATAAATTTGATGTCAAACAAGGAGAGAGACTCTCTTTCCTTGTCTAATGTGGCCTCTAAAGATTGCACTTCCTGTCTAACAATATGTTTGCCCCCACTACCTTTACATTCCCTCTTTTGTCTTTTTGCTCGATGGTAAAGTCATAGTTAACACATAGTCACAGTCAAGATCATTGCCTGTCCCCTCACTCCGCCAGCGATCCAGACTTTGGTTTGACCTTCAAGTCCCTCAGCCGCTTATTTTCAGCTGTTGTACCATATTTTCATGACTTGCTTTGTCGCTTTTTTAGAGTGGGGAATTTTACTTATCAAACAAGTACAATTCCCTAGTCTAAGGTCTCTTTCAAAACCTTAATTCGACCAATAGCATGCCATGGCAGTCAAGCATGGGTCTTGAAAGAATCATCTAAAAGCAAACTCGATACATTCCAAAGAAAAGTACTGGGGAGAATACTAGGACCTGTAAGGAAAAACGGAATCATTAAAAGTCGATACAACAACGAGCTTTATCAACTTTATAAGGAAGCACCACTGTCAGACTTGATTAGAATACAAAGATTGTAATTGGTCGGATATGTGATAAGAATTGAAGAGGATAGGCTACCAAAAACGGCACTGAATTCTAGGATGCAGGGAAAGAGATTGGTTGGAAAGCCTAGAAAGCGCTGGGAAGACACGTCCGTGTATGGAGAAGATCAGCCACAGACAAGCAAGGGTGAAGACAAAAAATAAAGGAGGCCAAAGCTCAATTTGGGCTGTAGTGTCGTAAAAGAAGAAGGTCGCTTTCGTTTAGATTTTCAGGAGGACCGAAGAAAGTATTCTACGATTTATTGCATACATTGTACTATGATTTTCAGCGAAAATTAAAAACATGACAAGAAAGTGGGAAAATCCTCACCAGGGTGAGGAGCTTCTTTTAGAAAACTTCTATGGAATATCCCACTCGTCTATTGTGATCTTAATGCGAAAAACATTCAACCAATAACGTAGCGGACATGACACTGTTAAAAGTGCTAGTGCAGTTAGAAAAGAAGTACCCCTTTTGAAAGAAAGAAAAAATAAAAAAGAAAAAGGTGATACTGACCTTTTCTTTTACAAAGTAAAGGCTACAATAAAAAAATTATTGCAGGAAATAAATTTTTTGTGTGTTGCCAATATTCGCCAACATATTTACAATGCTCATCATCCCAGTATACTCCAGAAAGCTCCAATCAAACAATAGGTTTCTACTTGGAAGCTTGTTTAACAGAAAACTTTGCATAAAACTTTTCTCTGATACTTATGGACACTTTTTTACTGTTAGTTACTGCTTGTTTATAGTGAGGATCTTCTTCGTTATGTCATCTTTAGTCAGAGACAGCAAATTAAGAAATCGCAATCCGACATGCGAAAGTACTGTGAAGAATTTTGTAATTCTTGGTCCAATTTTGTAAAATCCCTTCTTCTCTCTTCGATAAAAGTATATTGTGTCTTCTGCTTGTTCTTCTTCTTAAAACAGTGTTGCTATTGTGTAGAGTATTTTTCTCTTAGATATCTTGATAATCTTGATCTCGAACACACCAAAAAGAAATCACAATAATGTTTTAATGTGTCTTTTGATTATACAGTATGTGGTAGCAGGACTAAATAAAATTATGTAAAGAAAAATTTAATAACGAATAAAAAATAATACATGTTTAATTATTATTCTCAGGTTTTTCCATAACACTAAAATATTATATAAGGTTAGCTCAAACATCTTCAACTTCAAAAAGTTCAGTAATGTCTTTATTTAGCAATTTTCGGGTCCAACAGATTTATTTTTATCTACACTATTGTCAGCATATTTTCAACTACTGCATATTGTTCTTTTTCAGTATTTTCTTGTTCTGCAAGGAAATCAAGGAAATCACTTTCAATAAAGACATGCCAATTTATAGGAAATATTTCGGTCTTTCTGAAGCCATTAACGGCAATTGTCTCAGTTTGAACCTCAAGATACGCTTTTCCAAATAGTTGAGCAATGTCATAATGTAATTGGTCTTTGATTTAACCTTAAAAATAATCTCAACATCTCACTAGAATGGGTTTTTAAGGGTCCCATTAACGTTTTATCTAAAGGCTGCACGTGTTTGCCGCAAAATGGAGAAAATTGTTTAATGGAAACGTGGAAAAACGCATGGAATACGACAAGAATATTCATCACGTGCTGTATTACAATCTTCAAAGAGCAGGCCCAAGAAGCGAAAGGTTGGTAATTCTTGTGACGACAAGTATGATGAAGGTGTCAGGAGCGAAATTCGTAGAATAGTTCATCAATTCCACGAGGAATCTACGTTCCTGTAGTTGGCTGTATACCATATATTAAAAAATTTATTAAAAATCCGAGTTGCTCCCATACAGTCTTCGTAGACACACTGTCTCAAGACTAGCAACTTCAACGTGGAGCCATATGTCGCCATGTTACCTAATCCAACGGTAACTTTAACATCCTAAACCATTATAAGAAAATTTGTAAACTAAATGTAATTATTTGTTAACGGGTTTTTACCCATATATTTAGTGGCTATATTCATGTACTCTTAGACACTGATGATGGAATATGGATTCCGAAAACGTTTTGTCTTTTTAACTTAGCCCGTTTGGGTCTAAATATATACCTTTTACAAAGGATTTTTAATAAAGTTTTTAGTTCATCAATTATTTCGTGACAACATACCACCAACAATAAACACCATATTAGCTGTTGTAAATGTCGAAGAAACTTTGCCCAACTTTTTACGGGCCACGCTACATCGCTTGCTGAGTGATTTTGTGTTTATAAAACGTGGCAGAAATTCAATTTTGTTTGAAAAACCAGAAATCATCTCGTGGCGTCATCGTTATTTACGCGCAATTCATAAATACCGTGCAGAAGGACACAACATAGTGTATTTGGGTGAATCATGGGTAAATATCGGGCACAGTGTGAAAAAAGAATGGGTTGATAAAACAATTACATCTCATCTCGATGCTTTTGTTCGTGGTCTGACAACAGGATTAAAAGCTCCAACAGCTCTTGGTGGACGGTTCGTTTTATTGCACGCAGCATCTACCAGTGGATTTATTGATGGAACAGAGCTCACTTTTTAGCAAAGAAAAATACTCAGGACTACCACGACGAAATGGATGGACCGACCTTCGAAGATTGGTTCGAAAATATGTTAATGCTAAATTTATCAGAAAAAACTGTTGTGGTAATGGAGAATGCCTTCTATCACAGTCAGAACAAATTCCCAATAGGTCAACACTAAAAAAAGATATTCAAGAATGGCTACTGTCAAAGTCCTATTTTTTGAAGAATACTACCTAAAATGCGAGTTACTTAATGAAGTCAAGGCCCTCAAAGCAAAATATGACAGGTACATAATAGAATATATTGCCAATAAGCATAATGTGAAGATTCTGAGGCTCCCACCGATCACTGTGAACTCAATCCCATCGAAATGGTTTGGATTGAAGTGAAATCATCGAGCAAAAAGACAAAAGAGGGAATCTAATCGTTATGAAGATATTTCTATATTTTGTTACTGCCAACATATAAAGTCCTTTTCCCCTTAACTTTTAAACGGAACAATACATAAATAGAATGTTTCTTTATATTTTAGTTTTATTTTATTCGATTTTATTTAAATCTATAAACAAATGGTGTGTATCGCTAGTACATACTATATAATTAAAAACAAACTGCTTGTGTGACATAAATAAAAGGCAGTTCTTAATTTCTATTTTATTTTAATGTACCCCAGTATGTTGTAGCAAATAATATTTATGTTTGAGAACCACTGACAGAAGGAAGCCAGGCAGGGTCGTTAGTGGGCATTAGTACTTAAGCTGCCCTCAACATAAAAGATGGATTAGGCTAAGTAGTAAGAAGTGAGGTTTATTTTAATACAAGTTTGCAAAGAAGAATGGCATCGATGTTATGCATTTACCCTGTACAGACAAGTCACTTTGAGACAATCTATAGTAGTGCAGATTTCTTTCCTAGATGGCGTCGTTAGTTTAGTGAACAAACGGTGTTACCTGTCATCATCTACTTTTATATAGATATATTTTATCTATATAAAACATTTACATTTACATTATGATTTACTAAACAACTCGTGCAGCTCTCAATCAAAAGTTCTCTTGTATTTGTTTGTTTGTTTGTTTATTTAACGGGATGAACACTTTTTCCTTACAAAAATTACAATATACACATATAATTAACATATAAACTGTAGTCATATATTACAATTTTAAAAAGTATTAATAACATTAATTTTTATTCTTGAACGAGGACACGGATAAATTAAACAATTCAACACTATCTTGCAAATTATTGGCAGTTCTCAACATCCTTGTGATTGACTCACTTTTACCATAATTAGTGTGATGAAACTTTAGTCTAAACAGGTCAGGAGAGCGTGTCCTTCTAGAATTTACATTAAAAACAATTAATTCCAGCAGTTCCGGACAATCAACATAACCATTAAGAATTTTATGCAAAAAACGCAATTCACACTCAGATTCTCTATTTTCTAAAGTTTTCATATTAAGTTGACAAAGAATATAGTTATAATCACAGTTAGTTCTATTAAAACCCATTTTATACCTGCAAATTCTTAGGAATTTATTTTGAACTCGTTCCAACTGATCAATATACATATTATAATATGGATACCAAATAATATTACAATATTCCAAAATGGACCGAACTAGAGAACAATACAAAATTTTGAAAGTAAATATTGAAAATTCTCGGGAGTCCCTTTGAACAAAGCCGAGCATTCTATAAGCCCGCGATGTAATATTATTAATATGCCTATCAAACATTAGTCTTTGGTCAAATGTAATTCCAAGGTCTCTAATTTGATTTATTTCTGTAATCGATAATCCCTTAAGTATGTATGTTCTATATAACTGATGTTTAGTATTTCTGGAAAACGTAATTTTATAGCACTTTTTTATATTTAAATATAAGGCATTAATGTCACACCAACGAGATAAATTATTTAAGTCAGACTGAAGATCATCCATATCAGAAGTATTTTTAATTGCTTTAAAGATCTTTATGTCATCAGCAAACAATAAGAATTCACGATTATTAATTACTGATGATATATAATTCACAAACAGATTAAATAGAAGTGGGCCTAAGTGAGAACCTTGAGGTACACCCGAAGTAACATTAATCGCTTCAGAAACAAAATCACCATATTTTACTATTTGTGAACGATCTGTTAAATAACTCGTGATCCATCCCAATAAATTATCTCTAATTCCGTATCCACGAAGTTTAGCAATTAATATTTCGTGATTTACCCTGTCAAATGCTTTGGCAAAATCAGCATATATGGACTCAACTTGATTTCCCGATTCCATAGAATCAACAATAAAGTTTGAATACAAAATAAGATTTGTACAAGTAGATTTCTTTTGATAGAAACCATGTTGTTGACCGAGAATTAAATTTTTACAATCGTAGGTTAACATATGGTTAACAAAAAAATCAAGCAACTTTGGTAGTTCAGACTGCAAACAAACCGCCCTGTAGTTTTCAACATTATTATTTTGACCAGATTTAAAAATGGGTTTTAAAAAACTCACTTTCCAAAAATCAGGAAATGTAGAAGAAGTTAATGACTTATTGAATAATACCTGAATAGGTTTAGCAAGAGTGAATACACATTTTTTAATAAAATACATTGGTATACCATCTGGACCCGCTGTCAGTTTCCACGGATTATTCTGTATCTTATCAATAATATCATTAACATTTATTAAATTATTATTAGCATTAACATAATTTTCGTACTTAAAATTAGGAATCTGATTTGTAATCTGATTTGTAATCAACATAGGCACTTTTTAAATGATATTAATATTCTAATAATAATATATGTAATTAAAAAAGTTAAAATACATCGTTGAAAAATAAAAATCGTAATTAGTAATTACATAATATTGATAAGATCACCCCGTACATAATGCTTTTGTTGACATTGCAAAATTCTATAGCAATACTGCGTTGCTTCAACATAATAGAAATAATTTTAAATATTTAACGATTTCGGCAAACAATGATCAGGTCAGCAAGACATAAATAAAATAAATTTAAATTTTTATTATTTACTTCAGCCTGTTTCACCTCTCCCTCGTTTTCCGTCAATAATAATCTTAAAATATTTATTTGCGTGTCAGCAATACCTTCCATATGTCAGAATTTATAGGAACTATATCCTCCTCAATCTGTTACATCCCAAACAAGCTTATAGTAACAAAATTGGCTGCGTGTGGCTCACCGTTTTGAATAAATGCATACACAAACGACCTTCTATGCACGTTTGCTTTATCTTTCAGTTAAACTATGGGGAATATAAATTTATTGAATCCGGAATGTTCGGCCGTATACATTTCAACTTGACTACTGTCTGAAAATGGACGTCTGCTACACAATATCCACTAAAAGCTACCTCGGTGACAGTTGTTGAGACTGAAACCCATTGTTACTCTACGCTTTGGTCTTCGAACAAGTCTCTTTTTTTTCGTTTAAAGTGGGTGTTCTTTGCAAAAAATCTCGTTTCTCGTATTTTCTAGTTTAGATGATGCTTTAAAAGTTATACGAGGAGTGTTAGATATGATAGAAATAGTTGCTATATCATCTCTTTTATATTGAGAAATCAAAAAATGAAAAAAGGAAAGGATTTTTGAAGTGTGTAAATAATTTAATTTCTGGTTGAGCGCTTTCGGCTTAGTGTACACCTACATTGGAACCGTATTTCTCCCAATCCGATATCTGGCGACGTCGGCGGACGTCGGATTAAAAACAAACTCAAGGTACTAGAGTGCCTATACTGCTTCGTCATGGAAGCAGTATAGGCACTATGATTTAATGCCTTGAGTTTGTTTTTAATCCGACGTCGGCCGACGTCGCTAGACATCGGATCGGGAGAAATACGGTTCAAATGTAGGTGTACACTTACACAGCCATCTTCAGAGCTATGCTACAATAGAAGAATGATATAAATAACTAATTTTAAGTTTACAATGTTTCATTTACGTCAATTATTTAAGTATCACTACTAGGTGGGATCATTTTGTAACAAAATTACGGAAATTTTTTTATTTTTATTTATTTTTTATTGGAAAACCAGAAGAAACACTGTACACTGATATCCAAAAACACATTAAAAAATTTTATTATGGTAGATACGGGTGTCAGAATCCAATCTTTTATTGGAAGTGAAGCAGAGGATGAGGAAAATCGAATACCAGCCATTTAAATGATTCTTCAAAGGTGACAATTGACACATTTTTTATTTTTATTGAATGGACAAACAGTTAAATTTTTTTCAGTTTTGGAAGTTACATTGCGGGTGACAGCAGGAGAGAGAGAGAGAGATAAAGAAGTCTTGGGAAAAGCATAATTAGAGTAAAGAGGTAATTTTTAACCATTTTTTGGTGTCGATGGTTTTTGCGAGTAATAGATTATTGATGATTCGATGACATCGAAAAATACCATAGTAAAGTTTCCATTCCAATCATCAACAACCTCTTATAAAGAGGTATAATAAATGTTTACACAATGCAATACCATTCTGCCTTTTCCAAGCCTTTTTTATCTTTAACGATAAAATTTATAGACAATCAGAAGAATTTATGATTTATAGAGAATCAGTTTAGCAGTCGGAAATCCACTTCATCCACAGATCTTTTTCTCGGCACTCTTGAAAATACTTTTATTCATCACCAACCACAAATATTCTTGGTATAGATGTAGATGATATTTTAACCTTTATGAAGGTCAACCTTCAGAATCACACAACATTATCATTATCATATCATATCATATATCATTAACTTATCATTAATTAATTATTTACATCTTGCAATTAATTTTACCTTAGATTTGGAAAATAACATTACCAACTTTTTAGATTTAACCATTAAAAATACTGTTTCCTCTTCTTCTTCTACATCAGAATTTTTTAAATTTAGAAAACCTACCCAACCCGATCATATGATACCTACATACATCATCGAATCATTATTTTCAACATTTTTGATGGCAGTTACTCAGTGATATGTCGATAAACTTCTTAACATCCCTCTGTCCCAAGAAAACTATGACAAAGAAATCACAATTATTAAACAAATAGAAAACAACAATGGTTTTCCTCCTTTTACTGTCGATAAGGTCATTTGAAGGTCAATACTAAAAAAATGGATTTAACCAAGCCTTTAATGTGGAAAATAAACTGAACACTACATCCATTTATAGATCCTTATCTTATTTAGGATTTAGGACCAATTTCAGAAAAAATATCAAGAGTAATTTTTAGTAAAATGTGTGTAATGTCGGTTGTTAGTTGTTTCTTGGTATCCGTTTCATTTAATGGCTCACTCTTTCAAAAACTTTTAATTAAAAATCCTTTGTAAAAGGTATATATTTAAGGCCCAAACGGGCTAAGTTAAAAAGACATAACGTTTTCGGAATCCATGTTCCATCATCAGTGTCCTAGAAAATAGTTAACCACTTAATTAAAAAAAACATAGTTTAAATTTTGACTAAGGTTAATGAAGAATGTGGTTAATACTTACTAGGAGTACATGAATGTAGCCACCAAGATTAAATATATGGGTAAAAACCCGTTAACAGATGTTTAATTACATTTAGTTTTAAAAATATGTTATAATAGTTTAAGATGATAGAGTTACCGATGGATTAGGTAACATGGCGACATATGACTTCACGTTGAAGTTGCTAGTCCTGAGACGGTATGTCTTCGAGGACTGTATGAGTGCAACTGATTGGCAATGACATTTGATGACAATATTGTTAAGTTATGACGGAAATTATCACAGAGCAGTCAATGTAACTGTATGTTTCTACTTAAGACAAAAGCCAACGTTATTTAAAATTGTGAAAATTAAGTAGACTAATATAACAGTATCAACCATCAATGTTGTAGTTTTAAATTTATGTAAATAAGATGATATGAGGGAGAAAAATTGTATGGTTGTAGTTAGGCAACCAACTATGCATGTATGTAGCAATGTAATATAGAAAAATTTTTTTTTATTATATGGCCCTTTATGTTTCTTAAACATTTGGTACCCAGAAAATATAAACTAGACACATGTGGAAGGTTGAATTTTAGAAATTTTAATGTTATTGGTTGGATCTAAATGTATTTATTTAGAATTGGAAAGTTTTTTCATGTACCTAGTGTTGTCTTATGACAGATAGGGCTTTTTTAAGTTATAATTTGAGTTCTATACGATAAACATATTACAAAACCATATCGCAACCATCAAATTTAGTTTATTTCATACAATAGTTGAACGAACACCTCAAGATCCTCATATCCATTATGAATAAAATCAAATTGCACAACTTAATCGTCTGCAAAGATGACACTACAAAAACTTTTTCGTTTCACTTGATATCAACAAAGCCAACCATACCATCATCACAATTTAAGACAACTTATACCTACAACAAATTTAACTTATAACTTATCCTTTTTATTTCTTTTGTACCTAGTGTTGCCTTATGACAGATAGGACCTTTCTTAAGTTATAAGTAGATTATTATACTATCAACAAACTACATAATCACGTCCCAATCGTCAAAAATATCTTTCGTTCATTACATATAATAGCTAATACAATAAAACTTCCACACCTTTTAGTCTGTTACCACCTTGTCAGATATTTATGTTCATGAATTTATAACTCAAAATTTTCACATTTACCAGGTACCAAATGTTGCTTTTGACATACAAGGCCTCTATATTTGAGTTAAAGTTAAATAACACGTGAACATTTACTAAAACAGTTTTATTTTATTCATTCAAGAACACTTCCAATTCTAAATAAATACATTTAGATCCAACCATTAACATTAAAATTTCGAAAATTCAACCTTCCACATGTGTCTAGTTTATATTTTCTGGGTACCAAATGTTTAAGAAACATAAAGGGTCATATAATAAAAAAAATTTTCTATATTACATTGCTACATACATGCATAGTTGGTTGCCTAACTACAACCATACAATTTTTCTCCCTCATATCATCTTATTTACATAAATTTAAAACTACAACATTGATGGTTGATACTGTTATATTAGTCTACTTAATTTTCACAATTTTAAATAACGTTGGCTTTTGTCTTAAGTAGAAACATACAGTTACATTGACTGCTCTGTAATAATTTCCGTCATAACTTAACAATATTGTCATCAAATGTCATTGCCAATCAGTTGCACTCATACAGTCCTCGAAGACATACCGTCTCAGGACTAGCAACTTCAACGTGAAGTCATATGTCGCCATGTTACCTAATCCATCGGTAACTCTATCATCTTAAAATATTATAACATATTTTTAAAACTAAATGTTTTAAAATCCATGTTACACTGATGATGGAACATGGATTCCGAAAACGTTATGTCTTTTTAACTTAGCCCGTTTGGGCCGTAAATATATACCTTTTACAAAGGATTTTTAATTAAATTTTTTAATACATGGTATACAGCCAACTTGGGGAACGTAGATTCCTTGTGAATCTTTCAAAAACATTTAGGTCAGGATTGTTAAAAGACCAAGAAAGGACTTTTTTATTGTGGTTTTCAAACCATTTTTTATGGATCTGTCCTTGTGGCACACAGCTCCGTCTTACTAAAGAATATAATTGTCAACATGAATTTCACAATGCTTGGTAGTTAGTTCATTTGAACGATTTATTGAAATTTCGTCTGAAACTTCCATAAGTCCTCAGAAGACTTCCATAAAAGCAGATATTTTGTTCACTTCAGCTAATTAGTTACTTGTATTTTAAAATTGAAAACAATAAGTTAAAACTATACAGCATTTTCAAATTTCAAATTTTCAATGCAAATTCATATAAACTTACAGAATACAAAAGCTTTAGCTTCCATACAAAAAGAAATATTAAACAAAAAATTGCTCATTTAAATTTTCACTAAATTCTTCTAACCGTTTTTATTTTTGTACGAAAATATCCGCTGCTATTTGCTGATAGTTGCAATTCCTGGACCATTCTTGTACACTCAGATACACTAATCATTTGACCTCCTTAAAAGTTAAGATAAGCTCAACTTGGGAATGGAATTGCTTAGGTAATTTTCCAACCGTTTAAGTGGTGATCGCTTTCCACGGAAGGAAATACTGGGACCATTAATTATCTAGATAAGAACAAAAATGTCAAAAAAGACTAACTTGAAATATCTACAATTCAATTTGTAGCAGTTTGTGTGGAAGTTTCAGATTTTCTTATTTTTTATATATGCTATAATACAACTAAACAAAAAGCATTTGTCTAGTCTTTATTCTACTTTTCATGTAGTTAAATTTAAAATGCAATGTACAGAATAAGCAATTTGAAAAATCTAAGTAAGAGAGATCTGAGAAAAAAATATTTTATAAGGCTGAAATTACAATTGCGTGCGAAAAATTTATTCATCTAGAGCTATTGTACTTTAAAGCGCTTACTTAGAAAATACAATATGAAAAGTGAACATGAAATGCTCAACGTAAGCCTCGAGCTGCTCAGGACACTTAGCTAAACCACAAGATGGATGATGGATCAGAGGAATCAAGGAATGGAGGCCCAGAGACTTTAAAAAAACCGATGCCACCACCGACTAGATTAACAGACCGCGTTTTGAGTGGCTGGAAAGGGGTTACAAGAGACACAGGGTAGAGAACATTGGAATGCCGGGTCCAGACCAAACAGACAAAACAAAAACATTCATGTTTCGCGAGAAAGTGGCGACAAATCGAAAACATTTGTTGAGACATTTCTGAACAATTTTGTTTTGTTTGCAAATTTGAAAACTTTTTCAGGTCCCCTCCCAGGTCGGTAAAGATCAAAAAGTCTGTGTTTTGTCTGTGTATTTGACGACAAGTTGTCGGCGCAGTGTGGACGCGTGTGCGTGCCAAAACGAGTTAAGCAGCACACTCAAAAATTGAGGAGTCTACCCACACCCTATGCCCAGTCCACAGTGGAACATCTAATTCACAATCTATTATATGACGCTGAAATGGGCAAGTATAATGAACACAAGAAGCCACCACTATTCCAGGTACAACGCCAAATGATAGAATTTATTCAGTTTCCCACAGGATTTTCTGGTTCTTCGTGCTCAAATCCACTTAGTCTCAACACAAATGTTCACTCAACTCCATCCAACTCTAACCCACAACATTTTTACTCAAATCCACCCAGCACTGACACACAACATTCATACTCAAATCATCCCAGCATTGACACACGTCCATACTCAACTCCTCCCAGCATTGACACACATTTATACTCAAATCCATCCAGCATTGAACATTTATACTCAAATCCACCCAACACGCAACATTCATACTCAAATCCATCTAGCGCTGACCCACAAAATTCTTACTTAAATCCACCAAACACCAGCACACAACCCTTATTTTCACATCCAACTAGTATTGACACAGAGCTTTCTCAGTATTCAGATCAAGAAAACGAATGAAATTGATGATGAACTTTTTGAATGTAAAAACAAGTAGACTCGTCATTATTTTGTATAGTATGTACCTATCGTCAATTTCTTTTGTATTAAACATTTAACCAATAAATATGGAGTTTATTTTAAGGAATATTAATAGAAGAATAGTAATGAAAAAAGTTTAACATACCTGTACATAACCACTAAGACTGTTAATTAAAGCTTTACATACTTCAGGTATTATTACAGATATTGATTGCTTTGATACGTTAGGCTGTGGTAGGAATCACCTGTTGCTAAAAATCTTAAAGTGATTGCTAACCTTTCTGTTACATTTATAGCATTTCTAAAGTTAGTATGTCTTTTGCAACTGCAGGACCAACAAGGCATATCAGATTCTCAAAATCTTCGGTGGACATTCTTAAAAAAATTTTGAAGCTTGATTGAATTTCACCACTTAGTCCAATAACATCTGCGCGCAACTGAACTAACAATTTTTCTATCGAACAACTTTCTCGCATTTTTAGGCTTAGACCTTCTTTATAATCATTTAACCCTTATCCGGGCAAGGTGGGTCCAACGGACCTGGGACGTTAATTCTTTTATCATAAACTGATAATTTTTTTTAATTTTATGCATCGCTGAATTTGTTTAGAAGTATGTTTTCTTCAACATAGAAGCTATTCAAAATATTCATTATCATTTTTGAAATTATTGCGTCGAAAGAATTTTGTCACGTAAAGTGACCCTATTTGTATTTATACCTAAAGTCTAAATCTTTGTTCTTCTTCTTCTTCGCGTGCCATATCAGAATTATCCAACGTTGGCGATCATCAAGGCTTCTCGATCTTCTGCAATATGGAATAATTGTCCTGCATTTGATATCTGAGTCTATTCACGAATGTTTTTTAACTGAGAAACTTGTTCTGTTGAACTTGAGTTGCTCCCATACAGTCCTTGTAGACACACCGTCTCAGGACTAGCAACTTCAACGTGGAGTCATGTCATCGAGCGCCACCAATCACGCGCCTCGATGTGCATCGTCCTTCCTTCTGGAACTTTTAATAAAATTCTATTGGTTAAAAATCGAAAAAGTTTCATATAAAAGTTAAATTTACTTTAAATATGGGACATTTTCGGACAACAGTTAGTGCGGTTTTACCCTTAGAGGGTAGCCTCAGAGCTCCTCGCTAGAAGGACTCTGCAAATTTCAAAAAAAGACTCTGAAGCTGAGTTTTTTTGTACTCAGAATGGGGGTTTTATTTATCCTACAATAAATAAAACTTCAGGCATTGTCTTTTTCAAGATAATGCCCAAAATAGAGCGTTTCGGCAAACATTCGCAATATTGTGCAATATTGCGCAATGTTTGAAAACCAAATTAATAAACATGGGAAATGTACATAGTTGCTACCACGATATTTCCCCGTATTACATATTTCTTTGGTACCGAAGACGACAGTCATATGTCGCCATGTTACCTTATCCAACGGTAACTTTAACATCTTAACATATAAGAACTATTGTATACCAAATGTAACTAATTATTTGTTAACGGGTTTTTACCCATATATTTAGTGGCTACATTCATGTACTCCTAGACACTGATGATGGAATATACATTCCGAAAACATTTTGTTTAATTAGCCCGTTAGGGTTTTTAAATATATACCTTTTATAAAGGTTTTTTAATTAAAATATTTTCCAGTTAGTTTATTATTTTTTAAAAGTGATGATAATAATGCTGAATAAGAAATATTTTAAATGATATTTAATCACAAAACGTACTTAATATTGTGTTATATAATCCGCATAATAAAGTACGTTAGATAAAAAGGTAAAATCCCGGGTCGCCCAAACTAGTTTCTCATAGGAATAATAGAATACTTTGATATTTTTGAATTATATTTTTGATGATATTGGATTATATTTTTGATGATATTGAATATAGTTTTGATGAATGATATTTTTTAATTATAATATGAATATTATGATATTATTAGGATTATATCACACAATATTAAGTACGTCTTGTGATTATATATCATTTGAAATATTGCTTATTCAGCATTATTAACAGAACTTTAAAAAAATAATAAATTAACTAGAAAATAATAAAGGTTTATTAAATATGTTCTCAAGAAACTCCAGCTAAATGCTAAGAAAAGTTTAAGTTGGTTGCCTATATTTAGCGCAACCTAACAATATAAACTAAATTACCGTAACTTTTTTATATAAAATATATTTTTTATATATAATAGAAACTTACTTTTTTTAGACATGCTATAAATTTCTATGTCATAGTATAAGTTTGCAAAAGAGGTCGACGAAATACTCTAATACGCTATGAGCACGTGTGCTTGGTTGTATAGTAATTTCCAGCCACTTCTAGTCTGTCAAAAAGTAACTAACTTCGTAAAAACATAATTACTAAAATCACTAGACAGTTCGGACTGGGATTAGCGAACCGAGTATATTTATTTATTAAATCTTTATTTGGCTCCAAATGTTTATTACTTGTGAATAAATATTTTTTCTACAAAAGTTTTCTTGTATTTCATGTGCAAATCCGTTAGGTATATCACACCCTCGAGGTAAAACGCATAATATAGTAGCACCTTTTTTTTAATCTAGACAATTTAAATTTAACTTTAATAAAAAATCAAAAAAGAATATTAGAAATGTATGGGTAAATATAAATAGTACATTCAAGAACACTGGTGAGCCCAATGGACCCCAGTTGCCCGGATAGGATTAGAGGCCACTGTTATTCTACATCCACTTTATCATCCACTTCAGTTTTAAATAATTAGTTGATTTCAGACTGAATTTAAAATTTATAAAACGGAATAAAAAAATAAAATTTTTAGTCATAATCTAGGACAAGCAATAGTATTTTTTTTTGTCTTTTTCTAATCAGTTTATTAACTTATTTCTTATAATATCTTATTAAAGTTTTGGTTCTTATTAAATGTTCAACAACTAGAAGTATACAGGGTGAGTCATAAGGAACTTTACATACTTCTACCATATGTTCTAAAATAAAAATAGCCATTATGATTGCCAACCTCCGTAGAGAGACGGCACTCTAAGAAGAAGACCATAGGTAGAGTCCCTCAGGGAGCATATCATGTGGCCACTAAAAAATGTCAACTCCTCTTCTTTATTAATTAACAGGGTGATTTGTGTAATTGACCATTTATTTCATTTTACTGTAGTGTTTATACGGCTCATTTGATTTTTTTAATTTTTGCATGATACAGTACACTACTATCAAGCATTCGACTAAACTAAAAAATTCCAGGACTAGCTTTGGAAAAATTAATTTAGGGATTCGTATTAAATATTACACCCTGTATATATTTTTTTTAAAATGCAATACGTGATTTTCAAACTACATAGATAGCCAATGAAAACGACATATGCGACAATGTTGTCGCACTTTTATTAAATTTTTAGTGAACGATCAAATCTTACCAAAAATAGAACAACCATAATGAAGTATCAAATTATAAGGTAATTAATTTAAACAAATGTTATAAATTTCAAACATTTTAATTGAAATGATAAACTGAGTCACTGCACAACAAAAAACAGTAACTACTAACAATAACGAAGAACAATTAAAAAAAAAACTAAAAATATGTACATAGTTATGATAAACCCATAAATTAGAACTGGAAAAGATACAATAATGGTAACAAAATAAAAATAATTCAAAACAGATTTTCGAAATGGAACCCTGCAGCCTGTGCACATTTTTGTTGCCGAATTGTTAATTGACGTATTGAATTACGGATACTCTGGGGATCGTTTCTAATAGTATTACAACAATGTATAATTATATCAATTAATTGTTGTCGGTTATTAATATTTACTGCGTAAACTAGTTGCTTCAATCGTCCCCAAATATGGTAATCAACGGGATTGAAATCAGGGGATCTTAAAGGCCACGAAATAGGACCTACACGTCCTATCCACCTATTGCCATAAACATTATTGAGATGTTGTCTCACTGCCAGTAAAAAGTGTGGGGGTGCCCCATCATGCTGAAAATACATCCCTCAAATTCGGCAAAATATTTTGTAGAAAGTTCAAATAGACCTGCCCTGTTAAAGGACCATCAAAAAAGTGAGGACCTACTAATTGGTTATTTATGACACCAATCCACAGGTTAACCGAAAACCTGAGAACGACGTTCTCGAATAGCATGGGGATTTTCTTCTGATGTGAGTTTCGTGAATTATTAATCCCGTCTCTGGTAAATTGGGCTTAATCTGTAAATAGTGTCCTGTATAGCGTTGGTCGATTATTGTTAATCCATCTACAAAATTCCAACCTATCGATCTCATCTCCAGCATGTAGTCGCTGAATCATTTGAATGTGATATGGGTATAGATTATTTTTTTGTAAGACTCTACTTACGTTTGATTGAGTAACGTTGAGTTCTCGACTTACTAGTCTAGTGCTTATTGTAGGGTTCATAGTAACGGCGTCCATAATGTCATCTTCCTGCGCTTCATCTACATGTCGCTCTGTTGTTCCACTAGGAAAAGTGCCTTTTCTTGCAAATAATTAAAAACTGACCCAAATGTTGGATGACTGGGAGTTCGACGATTAGGAAATCTCCTGCGATATTTTCTACTAGCAGCCCTACCATTCCCATTACAGAATCCATAAACAAATATTATGTCTGCATATTTTGTGGTCGAAAACTGATGTGGCATTTTGAACGAAAGTAACAAAAGCTCTACCAAAACTAACACAATGTACGTAGATACGACAAAAGAAATATGTATTCTTGTACACATAAATAACAATTGATAATGACAATAATGACAATGGGTATAAAATATCAAGAAACGTCAAACGGTCAACAACAACCTTCATTTTAAACTTTTTTAGATTTATTTTTATTTAGTACAGTTGATGCAATGTATTATTATTTGACATAAAATTTTAATCATTTACAATCAACACAAACTAACACATACTTTTAGGTTTGACTTTTTATTCAATTTAATTTATTATTTATCGAAAATAATGCCCAAATACGATCTATGAGTAAAAATTTAAAATTGAAAAACAATTGATTCTATCGTAGAGATAATACAAAGTGACAGTAAAGATGTTACTTTTCTACGTATTAGATTATGTTGTAAGAACTAATTTTAATTAAAATGTTTGAAATTTATAACATTTGTTTAAATTAATACCTTATAATTTGATACTTCATTATGGTTGTTCTATTTTTGGTAAGATTTGATCGTTCACTAAAAATTTAATAAAAGTGCGACAACATTGTCGCATAATATGTCGTTTTCATTGGCTATTTATGTAGTTTGAAAATTACTTATTGCATTTAAAAAAATATATATACAGGGTGTAATATTTAATACGAATCCCCAAATTAATTTTTCCAAAGCCAGTCCTGGAATTTTTTAGTTTAGCTAATACCAGTCGAATGCTTGATGGTAGTGTACTGTATTATGCAAAAATTAAAAAAATCAAATGAGCTGTATAAACACTACAGTAAAATGAAATAAATGGTCAATTACACAAATCACCCTGTTAATTAATAAAGAAGAGGAGTTGACATTTTTTAGTGCCCACATGATATGCTCCCTGAGGGACTCTACATATGGCAGAAGTATGTAAAGTTCCTCATGACTCACCCTGTATCTTTATACAAAGTGCTTATATGTAAATGCTTATGATGCCTTTATGACATTTTTTAGTGCCCACATGATATGCTCCCTGAGGGACTCTACATATGGTAGAAGTATGTAAAGTTCCTCATGACTCACCCTGTATCTTTATACAAAGTGCTTATATGTAAATGCTTATGATGCCTTTATGCCAATTTAAAAGTTTTACACTTTGGTGTTTGTTTTTTGTCGATCCTGCAACATTTTTTGTCTAAGTCGCTTAAATACAAACCGTCCGAGCAACAGATCCTGACCGGTCGGAAAATATGATAAAAGACATAACATTCCGCTAATCTTTTCAAACAGACCGGAGCATTTCGGCTTCATATAAAAGCTCGGCCTTTTTGCGAATTTGCTCTACTACATAAAAGGCTAATGGAAGCTTGTCGCTTGGGCGAGAAAATCTATCCTGTACATACAAAATGTAACATTAGCCCTCGCCCAACTTTTCAAAATAGTTGGGATAATGGGTCAGACGAAAAGCAAAGTTAAATGGTGCCAAATTTTACGTTTTATACAAACACGCCACGTACTGTAATGTAAAAGTTTCTCAGCAAAACGGCTTAAAACGAATAGCTGTCAAAGTTGGGTTATTAAATAAAAGTTACTGGTCTCGAGAGCTTCATTTGGCGGTAATGCATTTTTTTAATAACGGGTTTTCCTTTACTTAGATGAAATATGGCGCCAGCTAAAGACAAAGTATAACTTAGTGAGACTGTTTTTATTTTTTCTTATTGCTACAAACACAGTATGAAGTTCCTTACCATACACCGTAAGTTAATTTGTCATTTTGAACATATATTTTATTATAAAAGAAAATAATGCACCTAATCCTATTTTTTTTTATTTATAATGTAGTACATTTAATGTGTTGTTAGCAAGAACATCACAAGAGCTTCTTGTGATGTTGTTGCTCTTATTTTCTTGTTCCCATTCTTATTTTTACACATGCGGATGAATCTGAACACATATGCAGCAGTTGTTTTTAAACGTAACATATTAGAACATCGCTCAAGTACAAATACTTCCGTATTCTGTGTTTCGTCAAGTTTGTTAGTAAAAACTTTTATGTTTTTCCTCATTTCGCTTGTTTCAGTGAATGCAACTTGCAAATTTTACCACTTATCTGAATCTTGCATGAGCCACTCTGATCCATGCCACCATAAGTTGCATTCCATTATTTTATCTCGTTCCACGCCTCTGCTGGATTATCTTTGCCTAGTACAGGATGTCATTGTGCAAACTGTTTCAATCATTGTGCAAGTGGTTTCCTGGATCTCTGCTACGCAATTACACACAAACGTCTTCAATACATTGGCTGATGTTTCAACCAACTTCTATCAAGTACTAACGAGGAATCTGTCTAAAGGTAACATATGTTAAATTGCACATTTGATGAATTTTTGACCTTATTGGTCAAACGCGATAGAATAACTGCTCCACAGAGCTCTAAACGTGGCAAGATAACTGGCTTCAAGGGCGCAACCTTGCTTTTTGCACATAATAAGAATGAATACGATCTACCTAACGAATCGGTAGATTTTACACTGTGTTCACACAGTGACAAGAATTTGATGCTTCGGCTACGAATGGACCATGAATCTAACTTGATTTGCACTTCGAATATGCCGCTGGTAAATAGTCATACTCCGTGTGAAAAAATACTGTATTATGAATTAACACAATACATGAATATATGACCGCTAATAAGTTTTATGTTCCATTCGCTATGCTGGATCACCGATCTCGTTCGTATTTTGTGTGCTGTCTTCTTGAGATTCTTTTTGTCACTCTTCTTATCTTCACATATTGCATAATATATCGGCATAGGCTGCTACTACGTTGCCGCATCGGAAAAAATGCATAAAATTAACTTAGACCATATGATGGCGTGAACACTTGGTAATTTGTCCCTTAGTATCTTAACGACCCTTGTGTCCGCCATTCTGTGTGATGTGAATGTTCCATTCTTGCTCTCTCTGTACATACTTTTAAGTAATGAATTCTTTTTCCAAACAATCTCTAATAAAATGATGTCTAACATCAATATGTTTGGTTCGTTGTGATTCTAATGTGGAAGCTATCTTAATAAATTATTGGTTGTCTTCAAAGACAGTATATTATGCATAGTTATAAAAATTTCTTTTAACAACTGACTAAAGAACAAACTTTCTGTAACACATGATGGTAATGCCATATATTTAGCCTCTGCAGTAGGTAGTGATACTACACTTTGCTTCTTAGTTTTTCAACAAATAACATTATTGTTAAGCTTATTTCTGTCATTTTGATTGTATGCAAAATCTGCATCAACATAGGATACAATTTTTGTTCTTTGTTTCTACCTTTAACAAATTTTACAACATAATTTTTACAGATTTTAAATATCTCAAAATATTTTTAAAATTAAAATTAAAGGTTCTTTAGTATAATTATTTTGAAATGAGGGTTCTCTTTTAAGATTTGTATATAGCCATAAAACAAAAAATATATAGACTTAAACTACTTTCAAAATATGTCTCACCACGATACGTTGAAAAGAAAATGTCCTAGTGGTAAAGCTGCTTGTAGATTTGCCTCTGAATCAGACTCAAAACGGTGTCTTCAAGCTTGTTTTAAACCATATATTATATATATATATATATATATATATATATATATATATATATATATATATATATATATATATATATATATATACCCGGTATTTAGGCGGCACACGCCCTTCTGGTAGGGATATACAGATTGAACCAAATTAAAACGGAACATACAATTTAATACATGTCTGTTTGAACTGCATTTGAAATAGTGGACCAATATAAAACTCGGACAAAAATAAATCCATACCTGGGTATAGACATTGTATAAAATATCGTTCAACTATCTGTCTCACAACAATGTTGTTCGCTGAAGGGTTTTAGGGGTGAAAACTACCCCTAATTGTCACAAATTATAAAATAACATATTAAACCTGAATATGGGTAAGATTTGGTTTGAATTAGTTAAATAATGATTATTTTATACTTTTGAATAGAGTTCCATCATATTTCAACCCTTAAAAAGCAACTCTTGTTAGAGATTAATGTAAAAAAATTACTAATTCTAAAAAAATGATTTCGGCTTGGATCGATTTGGATAAAAATTTGGATTTAAGCTCAATTCACCCGCTGCTTTATAGTTTATGTCATGTCGATGAACCCTGATTGTTCTAAGGGGTAAAAACTACCCGTAATTGTCAAAAATTATAAAATAACATATTAAACCTGAATATGGGTAAAATTTGGTTTGAATTAATTAAATAATGATAGTTTCGTGCTTTTGAATAAAGTTCCATTATATTTCAACCCTTAAAAAGCGACCCTTATTAGAGATTAATATAAAAAAATTAGTAATGCGAAGAAAATGATTTCACCTTGGAACGATTTGCATAAAAATTTGGAATTAAGCTCAACTCACCCTCTGCTTTATAGTTTATGTCTTGCCGATGAACCCTGATTGTTCTTAGGGGTGAAAACTACCAATAATTTTCAAAAATTGTAAAATAATATTATAAATCTTAAGATGAGTGAAATTTGGTTTTAATTAGTTAAATAGTGATTTTTTTATACTTTAAAATACAAATTCATACATTTTCAACCCTTAAAAATCAATTGTTATGAGTGCTATAGGTGAAAACAATTTTTTGCCAAAATTTTTGCAACTTTTCAACTTTTGAAAATCACCCTTTACAACATTGCAGTTTTTATAAACTAATTTATAAGATATAAATTGAAAAAAGTAGAATTAAATACAAAAAAATTTATCAACATAAAAAGGCACCATATATTCTTATACATTTACATAAATAGTTGAAAATATTTACATTTAAGGTAAAACAATTATAATATTAATTTTATTCGTCATCAATTACATCTTCATCGTGATCTATGTCATCCTCATCTTCAATTATTGGTGGACTATTATTGCACCCTTCACCTGAGCACCCAGAACAAGTAGAGTTACAGTATAAACCAACTTTTCTGCACCCACATTAAACACCGCATCCTTTTTTGCATTGCCAAAAAATAATTTTCAAAAGTTCATCGAGTGCAGGTTGTTTGTTCATGCGTACGGGTAATAACAAACCATCTTTGGAATACCATCCCCAATCTGTTGCTCTAATATTTTCATTGCCAAGCCATAGACATATGAGCAGATGTTTTATTCTGTTGTATGGGATTTCAAAATAAGAACGCTTAAAATTTCGAATGTATAACGCCCCACTAGCTAATATACCGGTTTTGTAGATTATTATGCTCCGAAATGTACTGTACTATACTAATAGAATTTTCCGGAAAAAAATTCACTGTTTTTTTTTAACGTATTTCCTTCAAAAACGATTTGTAGAGGTTTTTAAGAGCTACAAGAATCTGTGAATTAAATCTTTTTGGAACCCTTGGTTTTTAAATGAGGTGAGTTTAAAGGGCTCGAAAAAGGTGGTGCTTGATCGTAAATCGATGCTTTAAACGGGTATATCTCGCCAAATATTCATTGTACAACAAATCTAAATGAGGGATAATTTTAGTCATTAAAAAAGCTACAATTTGGTAATTTGTATTTTTTTCATATATTCAGTATTTTCGGGCATATTTAAAAAAAGAAGGGTAAAAAATATGAAATTCTAAATCGTTTCTCGCTTTAGGCTGTACTTTTTCTAACACAAAGCATTTTAAATGGGTCAAACTTCTTGGACGTATTAACAATACATGTACAAAGAGAATTTCAGAAGGGTGAAGATCGATTTTAATTATGGGGGTGGTTAGGGGGTTGTTTTCATCGATTTTTTCGTAAAAAATGAGGTATTGACCTTATTTTCATCATAACTCACTCAATTTTTGAGCTAGAGTTTTTTTTATGATAGGTCTATTTATGCTCTTTAAAAAAGGTTTTGTGAGTTTTCTTCCAAAAATGCATCATTTTCCCGATATTTGATTTTGAATCTTTCAAATTTGGCATTTGAAGAAAACCGCTGAACATTGATAGGCCGTATTTCGGTTCCTATTATATCCCAAAAACATTTTAAAAAATGAATTGTATTTGTCTTTTTAAAAGCTACAAATTTGTTCTCTACAATTTTTTTGATAAAATGCACCATTTTCGAATTATTTGCGAAAAATCGATTAAAAACGTGGATATTTTCGTCTAAAAGTTATTACTTTCAATCGCGAATAACTTGAAAAATATCATTTTATAAAAAAAATGTATAGCACATTTTTTGTTTAGAATCACTTTTTTAATCGAAACCTGTAGTTAAAACGTAAAAAAAATTTCACCCCGGAGATGGGGTGGCAACCACCCCCTAGGCTTTGGCGCACTTTGGTTTGATATAGATTTTGATCCTTAGGCTATTACCTACCTTCTGGTAAATTTCAAGTCAATCCAGGGAGCACGAAAAAATTGCGAGGTGAAATGCTTCATTTCCTGGACTATAACTGGTTTGACAGCATAAATCGTAGATTTATGTGTAGCTTTCAATTTTTATGAGTTCAGAATCCAGCAGCCCGCTGAAATATTGGATTTTTATTATATAATTATTTGACAATATTTTGTTGGCCAACCACCTACAGCAGAATTGAGCCGAAATACATTATATTCCTATGTTCCGAATTTATTTCGTTCAATCTGTATGTAGGATTATCACCGAGACGCAAGCCCTTACCTCTTGCCGTACTGCTCCACCATAGGCCGATCAGATACCAACATATTCTAGACTAAGCCGCAGATTCATTTAGAATTTTAAACTGCTGCGTTAGCTTTTTTGTTTTCTGTACACCGAGCTGGGGATTGAACTGACATCTCTCGCATTGAAGCAAAGGAGAAGCCAGTTGCCCAGCCCGCTTGGCTATCCGATCGACAAACCATACAATAATTTACTTAATTACAAATTAAATTTTGGCATATCCTTCAAGCCCAACATAACGTTCCATAAATAGCAGTTTCACAAAAGATTGATATACACAGAATCTCTTTTTATTTCTTATACTTCTTCGATTTCTATTAATTCTTTTAACTACTTCTTTCCCTCTTCTTTCTGTATGTTTTTTTTTTCATTGATTTTTTCTGGAATATTTATCACTCTATTTTTGGTTTGAATTAATGCAATTTGTTCATTCATTCATTCATTTTTCAACTGAAGTTTAACCAAAAAATATATTTCGTGCTTGGATTACTTTTTTCCTCCTGGATTACATAGTCTGCAACCATTATTTAAATACCCACCATAATTGGCTTTTCACTATAAGGATTAAGCTCAGATTTCCTGTTCTCTTTAGAAATTAAATTATAAGCATTATAACCAAATAATTTTATCTTTTCCATATTTGCCTTTTCAGGATACCAAATTTCAGCATGTATTTTGTTATCAGATAAATTTCGAGTTTCAGTTCTGTTAATTAAATATGCTGCTATTCTCACAGCTTCACCCCACATGCGTTTATCTAAATTTCAATCAAAAATTAAACATCTTGCCTTTTCCATAATGGTTCTGTTAAAACGCTCTGAAGCACCATTTTGTTCTGGATTACTAAGTACTGCACACTGAATTTTGATTTTATTATTTGATTTAATATATTCCTTATTACTCAAGATTTCTTTTTAATCAAATAACATATGCTAAACTTAGTTTTGCATTCAATTTTATTTTTTTTTCTCAAAAGAAAATCTTCCATTATTTGTAAGATTTTCTTTATCATCAGTCACATCAATCACGGTGATCCAGAACAGCAGCGGATTAGATTGGTACAAGATAGAGAAAGATGGAAGCAATTGGAAGAGACCTACATTCAGGAGTGGATGGAAAATGGTTGACAAAGAAGGCTGGAGCCCAGTGGGTCTTTGCATTAAATTCGCCATCGATGATGTATTTTTTGCTAAAGTGCCCATAAACTCTTTATATTGTTCTCATTTAATGGAGTATCTAGGAGGATCATATATTGAATTTATATTTACGGTATACCAGTCTTAAGTGAAAAAAATCTGCTTATTATATTTCATTAACTAAAGAATATATAACAATTTCCCTTTTGGTGTATTTTAGAGAGCATTAAATCAGCGACTTGCTTACATCTTTGATAAAGAAAATAATGGTCTCAGCGTTGCATATTTCCACCCCTAGGGATTAGTTTTTACAGCCAAAATATAGATACTTAATATAAATCAAAGAGACGTTGTTTGCGTAGCTCTTATCGTAATGAATATAATATTAGTATTAATTGAGCATTTCAGAATGGGCCAAATTTAATTAACGCAGTAGAACCAATTAAACAGCTGACACAAACAAAAGTAGTTTGAACAGTCTGTCTTGAAAAGCTTACTACTTGGGAATTGTTTGTGCGCCAATCACGAACGTACTTCTAAGAGCAGAGGTTATGAATCTTTCATAATTTCTCACTGGCGTCGCCCGGAGGGAAAATTTAAACTCGAAATCAATGAGAGGAGACTGTATTGTTCGGCGAAAATGAACCGTTAAATAAACTGGTATGAAAATATTATTTGGACAACGAGAAAAATATTTTAAAAAATTTTACTGACGTTGATATTTTTGTGTGGGTTGTATAGTAAATTCCTTCAAAATATCATCGAGGATTTTTTTATCGAATATATATTTTTTTATTATTGCCTTATGACATACTGCACATATTTGACTTGGGTCAAAACTGTCTGCAAACAGGTCGAGAAAATATGGAAGCCGTTTTGAACAAATAGAAATTTTTTTTGTCTTAAAGGAACATCCTCTAAATCCAATGCTATCTAACTGACTAAATCAGAAACAAAAATATTTTTAGCGGTCTTTATAGTTTCATTAGAACTTCTTCTTCTTAACATGCCATACGCCAAAGTGCGTAGGCGACTATCTCATTACTAGAATTCTGTTCTTGGCGGCGTGATACAGCTCGCCTGTATTGTGTCTTCCTGTCCATTCTTTAATATTCCTTAACCAGGATAATTATTTGCGGCCGGCTCCTCTCCTACCTTCGATCTTCCCTTGTAGGATTAACTGTGGTATTTTATATTTTGCTCCTCTCAATATGTGCAAAAAGTAACCAATCTTGCGTTTTTTAATTAATTCAAAGAGTTCTCTTTCCACGCCGGTTCTCGGTGTGGACACAATTCGGTTTTAAGGGAGGACTAGGAACAAGAGAGGCAATTTTATGTTTGAACACCTTAATACAAAACTGCTTAGATCAACGAAAAGATGTCTACCTCACCTTCATCGACTACGAGAAGGCATTTGACAATGTTAAACATAATATCATGATGGAACTATTACATAGGGCCAACATTGACCAGAAGAAGATCAGAATGATTCAGAATCTATACTGGAACCAAATGGCAAAGGTGAGGATTAATCAAGACCGATATACGAATAAATTTGAAATCCGGAAAGTTGTACGCCAAGGCTGCATACTCTCTCCTATGCTTTTTAATTTATATGTTGAAAATATATTTGCGGAAGCATTAGAAGACACGGAATTAGGCATTAAGGTGAACGGCATACCAATTAGCAACCTACGCTATGCGGACGACACAATGATTATAACTGATAATTTGGAAGATCAGCAGTTATTACTTGATAGGGTGAATAGCATAGGTAAAAAATAGGGCCTCAAAATCAACATTTTGAAAACGAAATATATGGTCATTAGCAGAAACCCTCTAGAAAACCCGATAATATGCATAGGTGACGATCGTATAAAACGCCTGAAAACTTTTAAATACTTTGGCACCACAATCAATGACCAATCGGATCCACAACACGAGATAAAAACCCGAATACAAATGGCAAGACAAGCTTTTGTGAAATTCAGACCGCTCCTATGTAATCAAAACCTAAATTTCGAAATACGCTACAGAATGGTCAAGTGCTACATATGGTCCATCTTGCTTTATGGCATGGAAACGTGGACTTTGAAAAAGACATCTATCAACAAACTTGAAGCATTTGAAATGTGGTCATTGAGAAGAATGATGCGCATACCTTTGGTGGATATAGTTCGAAACGATGACGTCCTTAAGAGAGCCGGCGTGGAAAGAGAACTCTTGGAATTAATTAAAAAACGCACGTAACATTGGTTACCTTGTGCACATATTGAGAGGAGCAAAATATGAAATACCACAGTTAATCCTACAAGGGAAGATCGAAGGTAGGAGGGGAGCCGGCCGCAAACAATTATCCTGTTTAAGGAATATTAAAGAATGGACAGGAATACACAATACAGGCGAGCTGTGTCACGCCGCCAAGAACAGAATTCTAGTAATGAATTATTGTGAATTGATAATGTTGAATTTACTGAGGCCAGTATGGGTATATGGGTGCCGACTCTGTGGCTGTACCAAAGCTAGTAATCTACATATTATCCAGAGATTTCAAAACAAAGTACTGAGCAATATTGTTGATGATCCTTGGTATATCCGTAACAGCAACCTCCACCAGGACCTAGGTATGGAAACTGTGACCGAAGTAATCAAGAGAACAGCAGCAAGTCACGAGCAGAGGCTGCATAGTCATGTGAATGTCGAGATAATCCAGTTTCTTGACATCACTGAACTAAAGAGAAGACTCTTAAGAACAAAACAATTTGAGTTAGTGTAAATGTATAACAGTTTAGTGTAAAAAACAGAGTATAGTGCTGAGATGTTATTGCATGTTACTTGTAGTGTATTAGTTGATAGATAAAATAAGAGTAAGCCATATATAAAATAATATTTAACTTAACTATGCCATAGGAAAGCAGATTTAGAACACCTTTTATACATTATATGTTGTTAGCACACAATTCTTCTATAAACATAGTACCCAATCAATGTTCGCGGAGTAAAAATGGGTGGTTGTCAAAATACGAACGAGTAACACAAAAAAACTTTCACTGTTCCCGTAAAAAATCTAGTATATCTGCTATCTCCTTATTTAATCGTCTATTACCATAATACATGAAAGAAAAAGTGAAACGAAGCCGAAGTGGCTAATGATATTTGTTGGTTTAGTCCTTGTTTTCTTGACGAGAGTCGAGTTCACTCACGAATGAAATTTGTGAGGTTTCAGTGTATATGTAAAATATCCCATGAAATTTAATCAGCGAAGGCACGAAAGAATGAAAAGATTCTAGTAAGCCGATAACAAACAGATTAATGATTCTCGCAGTTTATAAATCTTTTATGGTATAATCCTGACTAATGATACGGAGAAAAGTGACGTTTAGTTTAAGGGTGCCATCTGAATCATTTTAGTAAAATACAATCGTTGAAATTAAGTATGGGCTAACACAGTACAGTCACTCTGGCATTTGGCTACTAATTTTATCTAGTGGTGTGGATTGGGATAAAATTTGAACTGTAGTTAGGGATTAGACTAAAACATAAAAGTTATATAGTGTCCCCCTTGTTGGGATTAGCAATTTTTTTTATAAATAATAAACTTAACATTCGATACAGAAACACATTTTTCGAATAAATCTATTCGAACATATTTTCTTCTTCAAGTGCCATCTCCGCGGCGGAGGTCGGCAATCATCATAGCTATTCGGACTTTTGAGACGGCTGCTCTGAAAAGTTTATTTGATGTACATTCGTACCACTCTCTCAGGTTGCGCAGCCATGACATTCTACGCCTCCCTATGCTTTTTTTTGCTTGGATCTTTTCCTGGATAATCAGTTGGAGCAAGGTGTATTTCTCTCCACGTGCAGTATGTCCAAATATTCTAATTTTCTTGTTTTAAATGTATTTAAAATTTCCATTTCTCTATTCATCCTTCTCAGAACCTCTTTGTGACGTGTTCTGTCCACGATAGTTTGAGAATTCTTCTATATAGCCACAGCTCGAATGATTCCATTTTTTTCATTTATAGCTCATGGAAATAAGCATTTTTTCATGACATTCGTCCGGCCAGGCAAACGACAGTTGTTTTGAGTAGTATGGACCTCTGTAACAAAAACCTATATGTTTCCTGCAGTCGATTTTTTGTACTTAATTAGTTATTAACAAATTAAGGTCAAAAAACGGAAAATTTTTGCTTTTTTCATCTATCAGCAAAAAGTGAAGCAATTTAAACAAATTTTAGAAGAGAGGAAACTTATAAGTTATATAAAAACCTTCAAAATGGCGTTTTCAAAATGTTTCTATCCTTATTTGTTGCTTAGAAAGTTGCAAAATAAGTCAAAAATTTCGGTTTTTTATAAATGTTAATAACTTTTTTGAAAATAAACTTATAATATTTATATTTGACGGAATGCTGTACCCTATAGTTTTTAAAATAGGGTCAAAATTTCAAAGTGATCGGTCCAATAGTTTAAAAGTTATTTTATTTGTTTATCCCAAATTAACAATTTTTGCAACAATATAAGTCAGAAATTTATACATTTTTAGTAATACCAAGGCTTGTTTCTGGTAGAAAAAGACTTGTTTTATTATTTACATTAAAAAAAAACTTAAGAAAATTAATTTTAAATATTGCAAAATAATTTTGCAAAAACATGTCGATTTTTTGCTTATAAACAATTAGAATGACTTTTTAACCATTGACTGTAAAAATATTATTTTTACATATTTAAAAAGCTTAAAATTTTTCACAAATTTAAATCAAAAAAAGTTTGTCCTAAAATAATTTGGTACAAAGTTAGCCTCTTTTTTTATTTAATTCATAGCACCTTTGTTTATAACAATTAAGAAATCTAATTAGCGCTATTTAAAAGAATATACATTATAGTTTTAAAGTACTAAATTTTAAAATTATTGCCCTTTAATGGAATCGTCCACAAAGCTTCAAAATGTATGTAAAATCGGTCGGCTTTGAAACTCTCGGGAGCTGAAGGGAGGGTGAAGGCGCTGTTAATTGTATCTTTGTTCATTTTTTATGTATTTCAACGTTTCTTTTTGAACTTGTATTTACTTTTTGCGTACATTACGAATATGCATTATTTCAATAAATAAATTGTCAAATAAACCACCTAATTTGTTTAAAAACAATTTTTTTATATAGTATTTAAGTTAAGTTTGAATGTAAAACAGAAGTATTTGTCATTTCCTATATTTTGGGGAATAAGCCACAATTTAAGTTTATAATAAGTTTATTTTTAACGTTTCGATTTCTACTTCGGAAATCTATCTCAGAATACAGAACATTAATAAATTAATCAAATTTTGTTTTTGGTTACTTGGTAGAATATTTTTCTGATAACTCTTTTGGGTGATTGATTAGTGTGAGGAAGCTCAGTAGATCTGTTATAGTAAAAATTCCAAAAAAATGTATTTTTTAAAAATTGTTGTAAAAATTCCAAAAAAAATGTACAATTTTTGTCAATAACTTTTTTTTTGTAATTTTTACTATAACAGATCTACTGAGCTTCCTCACCCTAATCAATCACCCAGAAGAGTTATCAGAAAAATTTTCCAACCAAATTTTCTACCAAGTAACGAAAAACAAAATTTGATTAATTTATTAATGTTCTGTATTCTGAGACAGATTTCCGAAGTAGTAATCGAAACGTCAAAAATAAACTTATTATAAACTTAAATTGTGGCTTATTCCTCAAAATATAGGAAATGACAAATACTTCTGTTTTACATTCAAACTTAACTTAAATACTACTAAAAAAAATAAAAAAATTTTTTTTAACAATTTAGGTGGTTTATTTAACAATTTATTTATTGAAATAATGCATATTCGTAATGTACGCAAAAAGTACATACAAGTTCAAAAAGAAACGTTGAAATACATAAAAAAGGAACAGAGATACAGTTAACAGCGCTTTCCCCTCCCTTCAGCTCCCGAGAGTTTCAAAGCCGACCGATTTTACATACATTTTGAAGCTTTGTGGAGGATTCCATTAAAGGGCAATAATTTTAAAATTTAGTACTTTAAAACTATAATGTACATTCTTTCAAATAGCGCTACTTAGATTTCTTAGTTGTTATAAACAAAGGTGCTATGAATTAAATAAAAAAAGAGGCTAACTTTGTACCAAATTATTTTAGGACAAACTTTTTTTGATTTAAATTTGTGAAAAAATTGAAGCTTTTTAAATATGTAAAAATAATATTTTTACAGTCAATGGTTAAAAAGTCATTCTAATTGTTTATAAGCAAAAAATCGATATGTTTTTGCAAAATTATTTTGCAATATTTAAAATTAATTTTCTTAATTTTTTTTTAATGTAAATAATAAAACAAGTCTTTTTCTACCAGAAAAAAGCCTTAGTATTACTAAAAATGTATAAATTTCTGACATATGGTTGCAAAAAATGTTAATTTGGGATAAACAAATAAAATAACTTTTAAACTATTGAACCAATCACTTTGAAATTTCGACCCTATTTTAAGCACTACAAGACACATCATTCCATGAAATATAAATATTATAAGTTTATTTTCAAAAAAGTTATTAACATTTATAAAAAACCAAAATTTTTGACTTATTTTGCAACTTTCTAAGCAACAAATAAGGATAGAAACATTTCGAAAACGCCATTTTGAAGGTTTTTATATAACTTATAAGTTTCCTTTCTTCTAAAATTTGTTTAAATTGCTTCACGTTTTGCTGATAGACAAAAAAAGTTAAAATTTTTCGTTTTTTGACCTTAATTTGTTAATAACTAATTAAGTACAAAAAATCGACTGCAGGAAATATATAGGTTTTTGTTACAGAGGTCCATACTACTCAAAACAACTGTCGTTTGCTTGGCCGGACGAGTGTCAAAAACAGGGTACATTTTTTGCTTATTTTCCTGGCCTATTATGTTGCATTCAAGGTCCAAGATTCTATTCCATAAAATAAAGTCGAAAAAACATAGCTCCCCGCCAACCTAACTCTTAGTTCCAGTTTTAAATCCCTGGTACATAGCACTCTTCTCATTTTGTTGAAATTTGCTCTAGCCTTTTCTATTCTGATTTTAATTTCCTGACTGTAATCATTTGTGGAGTTAATCATTGTTCCCAGATATGCATATTTGTCCACTTGTTCAACGTTGGTTCCGTTTATTAAAAGATTCTCGTTATATCTTTAAGTTTTCGATATTCTCATAAATTTCGTCTTCTTGTCATTCATTGTTAGACCATACTCTTTTCCATACTCTGATATTCTGGTCACCAGACTCTGCAGGTCATCAATGTTTTCGGCTAAGATCACAATGTCATCCGTATATCTAATGTTGTTAATGGGAACTCCATTTACCTTTATTCCAGCTGTTTTACCCTCAAGGGCGTTTTTCAGGATCTCTTCGGAGTAGGCATTAAAAATAATTGGCGACAATACGAGTCCTGGTCTCAGTTTACATCTAATTTTAATTTCTTCTGACAGCTGTTCGTTAAGACGTACTTTTGCTCGCTGTTTATAGCATTAATTTGATATGATCCTGAGGTCGTTGTAGTCAATCTTCTTTGATTTCAGGACATTCAATAATTAATTGATGGATTCGACCATAACTTGATGAAAATTCATTTTATGTAACAATAAAACACTGAAAACTTTGTTTTCAAACTTCTAGTTGTTGAATCTGTTTTTCTATTATTGAAAGCCCTTTTATGTTCTGCTATTCGTTTATTAAAGTTTCTACTAGTTTGACCGATGTAAGTTTTTGGGGCAGTCGCCACATTTAAGTTTGTACATACCACTGTGTAAGTGTTTTTTGTTCTGGCTCTTATTGTTTTTTAAATATTTGCCTAGGTTGTTATTCGTTCGGATAGCTGGTGTTATTCTTTCCTTTTTTATATATAAAAGGAACACCAGCGTTACTGTATGCATAGCATAGGGCACGAATGTTTATTCTGGTCGACCCTCTCACGCAAACAATAACAAATTGTTCGTAAATATTTCAGAAATGTTTGCGCACATCTGTTACTTTTGTGTTGAATCGCGTTGATGCGTTCAAACTTGTTGTTCACGAACTCAGTATTACTTCCGCTTTCGGAGAGAAGACATTTTGTTTGTACGCGTCTTTTTTAAAAGAAAATGACTATGGACTAGGCGAATGATAAAATTATAAAATTTAATTCAGAATTTTTGAGAACACCACCATCTGATATTCTACCTTTACAACCGACATCTACATACATAAATTTATAATTTTCATCAACCATTGCTGTAAGTACAATGCTGAAACCCCCTTTATAATTAAAAAAGTCACTCCAGTATTATTTGGGGCTTGAATATTAATATGTTTGTCATCTAAAGTCCCAATTCAGTGAGGGAAATTCTTAAGTTGGTCGAATTGACGCTGCACCGTCATCCATTCTTCTAAAGTGTTGGATATCTAAAAAATAAAATAAAAGTGTTTTAAAAAATTTTGTTTAAAATCCTTTATAAAAGGTATATAAAAATGCCTCAAACGGGCTATCACAAACACATTGCAAAACGTTTTCGGATTTAACAATCCATCATCAGTGCAAACGGTTGTACATGCTAGTAGCCACCAAAATATATGGGTAAAAACCCTTTAAATGTTTTAAATTTGAAGTTGTTTTACATTATTAGTATTTCTAAGTTGTGATGGTTAAGTTACCGTTGGATAGGTAACATGGCGGCGTATGACTCTACATGAGTAAAATGGTCCTGAGACGAAGTATCTACGAGGACCTGTTGATAACGACAGGTCATTATCAACAGGACATTATCAACAGGTCCTCGTAGACACTTCGTCTCAGGACCATTTTACTCATGTAGAGTCATACGCCGCCATGTTACCTATCCAACGGTAACTTAACCATAACAAATTATACATACTAATAATGTAAAACAACTTCAAATTTAAAACATTTAAAGGGTTTTTACCCATATATTTTGGTGGCTACTAGCATGTACAACCGTTTGCACTGATGATGGATTGTTTAATGCGAAAACGTTTTGCAATGTGTTTGTGATAGCCCGTTTGAGGCATTTTTATATACCTTTTATAAAGGATTTTAAACAAAATTTTTTTGTGATATATGGTATACAGCCAGCTACAGGAACTTAGTTTCCTCGTGAAATCTTATTGTTTTAGTTAATACAAGAAGAACATAGTGCAGTAAATGGAAGTCAAGAATCTTCTCTTGAAAGGCCAGTAGAAATGTTTAATGCTTCGAACTAGTTGAAATGTCGTGCGGTCAATGAAGACCCGAGAATTTCCCAAGCTTTGTCCCTTATGGACAATGTAAGTAAGCAGATTGAAACAAGAAAACAAGACGACGACATTTTTTCTGTAGCAGGCGTAGCGAAATTAAGAAAAATTTAAGATGTGCGAATGAAGATTTTAGTGCAAAGGGACATTGATAATTTATTGTATGACGCTATAATTGGTACTGGAAAATATGCTACGACTCCAATATTCAGAGTCGTCGAATTCGCGTGATCCGGTACCGCTTTTAAGTTTTCAGGTTCGCGATACTGATCAAGTATACGATCAGTATAGCGAAATATTTATTTGATGTTAACTGTAATGCAATAAAGTAAATAAATATGATTTAATTTGTTTTTCTTCAACACGCTTATCAGCCCCTTACAGATCTCAGGTACAATCCGAACAATAAGTTCTTTTAAAACTTTAACTTTAAATAAATACATTAAACTTGCAAAAGAATCTCCAGTAGAAAGATATCTAAGGGTAATTGCAAGCCTTATTGAAACAGGAACGCATTTTCTGTAGTTGGTGTCTTGCTATGACAAGTAACCCAAATTCTTTACACAATATACAAGTAAAATTTTTAAATCCACGTAAGGGATGTATTTTTATTTCTTCTACAAATCTGTTCGTTTCTTGATTCCGTCACTGTTGGAAAAGTCTCAGCCAATATTTCGGTTTTCTACTTTGTTTTTTTTTAAGCAGACTACATATTAAAACACAAGCTGCAGCACTAAACACTGCATTTTCCAACCCGTCCATATTGAGAACTGAGGTTAGTTAGTACAACTTCAACGCTGACATAAACTCAAATCACAATTTACTCTGCTCCAAAATACAAATTAAATTGAAGAAATTAACAAAGCCAACTAAGCCTTGTAAGATATATCTCGACCCCCTGAAAAACCCTCAAACGCGCGAACACATAACACAGCAAATAAATAGTAAAATACACAGAATATCAAATCTACCAAACGAAAACAGAACCATTAACGAATGCTGGTATGCCATTCAAAACTCGATTTTAGAGTGTTTGAAAACACCTACCATGTTGGCAAAAAATGAGTGGATGACACAAGAAATTCTAGATCTGATGGAAGTTTGACGGCAACACAAAAATAGAAATATTATCGAATATCGTGAAATTAATAAACGCATAAAAAGAAAAATTAAGCAAGCCAAAGAATCCTGGCTTGAGAATTTATGTAAAGAAATAGAAGACCTCCAAAAAAAGCATGACAGCTTCAACCTGCATAAGAAACTTAAATATACTGCCGGAATTAGAAAAGAGAAAAAAGCTCACATACTTAAAAGCGCGAACGGAAAAATTTGTGATCACGAAAACAGTGCAAAGAATGGGAGAGATACATCACTGACCTTTTTGACGATGCTTCTAGGGAAAATGCTCCAAATACTGCCTATGACAACCAGTTGGACAGAGGTCCCAATATACTGAATTCGGAAGTCGAAAAGGCAATACAGCAAGCCAAAAACAATAAAGCACCTGGACCAGATCAAATCCCTGCCGAACTACTTAAACTTTTGGATGAGTAAAGCATTGCCTGCTTAACCACTTTCTTCAACAAAATTTACAGCGAAGGAAAAATACCAGATGATTGGTAAGAGTCACTGTTTATAACATTACCAAAGAAAAGCAGGCCCACCAAATGCAGCGATTTTAGACTAATCAGTTTGATGAGTCACACACTGAAGATACTCTTACGAATTATACAAAACCGAGTATTCCTTCTATGCGAAAGTAAGATGGGTGATAAGCAATTTGGATTTAGAAACCGTCTAGGAACTAGAGAGGCACTATTCTGTATGCGCGTTCTATTACAAAAAAGTTGTGAATTCCGAAAGAATGTTTATGTTTGTTTCATCGACTTCGAGAAGGCGTTCGACAGAGTCCAACACAATACACTTTTCGACTGCCTACGGGCAGCAGGACTTGACCACTATGATATAAGACTGCTGAAATACTTATATTACAATCAAGTAGCCTCTATCCAAATTGGAGACAGTCCCACTGAAAAAATACACATCAAACGTGGAGTACGGCAGGGTTGTGTTTTGTCACCCACTCTTTTTAATCTGTACTCTGAAGAAATCTTTAGGGAGGCTTTGGATGACAGACAAGAGGGAGTAAGACTAAGTGGAGAAGTAATCAACAATATTAGATACGCTGACGATACAGCCATTCTTGCAGAAAGTTTACAAGATATCCAAACATTACTAAATCTAGTCAGTGAAGCAAGTTATCGGAGAGGCCCAAAAATCAACATTTCAAAGACAAAGTGGATGGCAGTTGGAAAGATCCATATAGATCAAGGTCTGCTTTCTCTTAATGGAGAAGAGATAGAAACGGTAAATCATTTCAAATACCTTGGCAGCTGGTTAAATGTAAATTGTGACTCTGATGAAGAGATAATATCCAGGATCGAAATATCACGTAAGGCTTTTATGACCTCGAAACCAGTTTTATGCAACAGAAACCTGTCAATGAACATTCGTAAGAAGGTCCTGAAATGTTATGTGTGGTCGATCCTATTGTATGGTTGTGAGACATGGAAAAACCACAATGCTAAACGAGTTAGAAGCATTCGAAATGTTGTGCTATAGACGAATCCTAAAGATATCGTGGGTTTCGCACACTTCCAATGAAGATGTTCTTCAAATGATCAACTCAGAACGTCTGCTCATAAACACCATAAAGAGGAGAAAAACAGAATACTTCGGCCATATAATTACAGGACCTAAATACCATCTACTTCGCCTTATAATACAAGGAATAGTGGAAGGAAAGAGATGGATTGGTCGAAAGAAACTTTCATGCGTAATATTAGACAATGGTATGGTTCCACAGTAGAAGAATTATTTCGCGCAGCAGCCGACAGAGAAAGGTTTCAGGAAATTGTAAACATGATGACGGCCAACGTCTGAATACGGACACGGCACCCAAAGAAGAAGAAGTACAACTTCTGTGTGCTACACTGTACGTTTACAAAAGTTATGCGCAGCTTTGACGGTGGAGACAGAACCTAAATTCGAAATAAGTGAGCACATACAATGCTGGAGTTTCGCACAAAATGTTTGTGAACAAATGTGCTGCACACTATTTTGGTGGAATCGTATCTTAAGAACAAGACTGCTTTCTAACTTAAAAAGGTAATTGAAAAAAGATTGGTCTGTTCCATCAAAGTGTATTGTAGAATAAAATAATAAATAGCATATTTTTAGATGTATAGAAATAAGTCAAACTTATGGTTTAATCTTATCTAAGAGAACATGGTTTCAGAACTACATATATAACAGCTTTTTACATAGTAAAAAGATCAAAGAGATAAAATTTCAAACAGCATGAACAAAAAACAATTTTTTGTCTGCTGTATAATTAATTATAACTCTTAATATTTTATTATTAGCAAATATCGATAAAAGTTTGTCGAAGCGACCGTCCTCATGTTTATAAATGTCTTCCGAGTATCACCTCGTATCTGTTCGAAACAAAAAGTTCATTGAATATTCCCATTACATTTGAATAGACATCCAATACTCTTCTGTCTTAAGAGATAACGTTACGCCTTGGTGTTCTGATGTCTGCCACTAATCATCAATAATCCCCCGGCTTTCTTATTCTTTGCTTCTCTTCGCTGCCCGACCGGCATCGACATCCCTCTTGTGCATTAATATTAACCAGTCCGGGTTGCGGAGAAAGATACAACTCCTAATAGGATTAGTCAAATTCGAAATAGCTTTTGGTGGTTAAGGCAATTGTTTCACGTAGTCGCCTCGTTTAACAACGTCTCTACTCTAGAGATGCACCTATACATCCATTATTTATCACTTTTATTGATTCGCCAGATAGAAATCACGTTTCAGCTGTAGGGTAGTTTGTGCCCTTAATCATTTTAAATCCGGAGAAGGGATCTGTTAATCGTAGAATCTTAGATATATCCATTTATCTGATTATTAACTTGAAATAATATAAATAACTATTTCGAATCAACTTTGTTCCTGTTAATGTTTTGAAATTTCAGTTTGTTCTATTTTATTTAGCTTTACGTGTCTCGGCAATGTAAGTTACTAACATAGGTACAATTTTATTACATTACATTACAAACATATAAGTCGATAAATAAATACTTTAAATACATATTTGACTCTCGACCTGTAAACATCGATACGAATTAGGCGAAAGTTTATAGTGGTGATTAAAAACGGGCTCCGGCCGCGTTTTTACCGTCATTATCGTGTATCAAGTGGATATACTATTTATAAACCATTTAAAAATTCAAATATACAGTTTTAACAATTAAAATGAGTGCTCCACTAGATTTATCGGTGAGTGTTCCTTTTTATACTGCTACTGTTAGTGGCCAACCTATAAATACTCAATATCAGCAACAGCAAATTCAACCAGAATGCCCAAATGTCCCTTTTCCACAAAATTCACAACCAAATTCAGCACAAATTCCACCACAACAACCACCATACACACAAACAATCCACCAACAACAATATATTATGTTTCTTACCAAGTACTATTACAATCTTCCCCAAACTGTCAATACAATCCTACAATAAATGCCACATTATCTACACCCCAAAATGAAGCCTATGATTCTATTGAGATGACACATACATTACAAAGTGAAGAATCTTTAGAGGAAATCAGCGACATTAAGTCATCGGACATCCACGAATGGCAAACTATACAACATAGTAACAAAAAGCGTAAAATTAATCCTCCGACACCAACACAAAACGAAGACCCGGTAGTAACCAGCAATAAATTTCAGATTCTACAAAATAAAAACGAAAACGACAACAATAACAGTACAGAAAATACCATTAAAACTCCAGCAACCACTAAACCCCCACCAATTTTTATATATGGTGTTACTGAATACAATAAAATGATTAATAACCTATCGGAACTAACAAAAACAGAGACATTCTATTGTACAGCATTAAAAAACAACACAATAAAAATAAATTCTCGGAACTCTGAAACATACCGAAAACTAGTAAGACATTTAAACAGCAAAAAAATCGTGCATCATACGTACCAAATGAAAGAGGATAGAGCATACAGAGTTGTAATTTGTAATCTACATCATACAGTGCCCATTAATATAATAACAACTTAAATAGAAAAACATGGGCATTTGGTACGCAATATTGTAAATATAAAACACAGAGTAAGTAAGGACCCTCTAATGATGTTCAACGTCGATATAGAACCTAATCATAATAATAAAAAATATATGAAATTCAATTTATAAACAACGCGAAAATAGTTATTAAGCCACCGTATTAAAAGAATAATATTGTCCAGTGTACCAGATGCCAATTGTATGAACACTCTAAGACATACTGTAATATACTGTGTCAAATGTGGAGGCAACCATATGTCAGCCGATTGTAAAAAACCTAGGAACACACCTGCCATATGCGCTCTCTGCAATGGAGCACACACTGCAAATTATGTGCATACTAATACTTATACAGTGCATAATAATCAGATCTTGCAAGCAAAATCACGCGATTTACATACAAGCAACAGGTAGAACAAATGTAAATAATGTCCATAATAATACGAACTCATACAACCAAAATCATGCAACTTAGGCTCAAGTAACAAGTGGAACACATGGAAGCAATACAAACAGTGACATTGGAGAGATAATGAAGAGTTTCCTTAACGAATTCAAAGCTATGTTTTCACAACTAATAAATCAAAATACCCTGATCTTAAACATGCTTTCCACAGTAATAAATAAACTTAGTAATGGAACTTAAGTCACTACGAATTGCACAATGGAATGCCAATGGCCTAGGCAACCATAACACAGAAGTTATTAACTTTCTTGAACATAACAAAATTGATGTTTTACTCATATCGGAAACCCATTTCACTGACAGAACGATGTTTAAGATCCCTTATTACTCTATTTACAACACCAACCATCCTGATGGAACAGCATATGGTGGCGCTGCTATTATTGTATGTAACACCATACCACACTATGAGAATAACAATGTAATATTTTAACATCGCGGCAATGTACAGCCCTCCAAGGCATAATATCACCACAGCACATACCACCTCTAAGGAAAGACGATGGAAGCTGGGAAAAAACTGAACAAGAAAAGGCATCAATCTTTGCTGCACATCTCTCACACGTTTTTGGTGCACCTAAACTTAATAACCATAATAACGAAGAACAAGTTAAAAACTTCTTAGACACTCCATGCCCAATCAAATGCTTTACTCCTAATAATGTAAAAGAACAAATTTCTAGATGCAATAACTACAAAGCACCAGACTTCGACATGATCACCGGGCTAACATTAAAAAAATTACCAAGAAAAGTAATTGTCCTACTAACAATAATATATAATAGTATCATAAGATTAGCCTACTACTCGATTAATTGGAAGTTCGCACAAATAATTATGATAAGTAAACCAAATAAACCACCAAATACTATTACTTCATATAGACCAATCAGCTTACTTCCAATAATGTCAAAAATCTTTGAACGACTTCTGCTCCAAAGAATCTCAAAAGACATCGAAATTAATTCAGCGATCCCAAACCACCAGTTTGGTTTCCGCGAAGCCCATTCAACTCTACAACAGTACCATAGGATTGTAAAAAACATTAATGTATGCCTCGAAGAGAAAAAAATTTGCACTGCTGCCGTCTTGGATATAGAACAAGCCTTCGACCGTGTTTGGCATGACGGCCTCCTATATAAACTTAAGTCAACCTTTCCCACTGAACCCACCGAACGTTACTTTTAAGTCAACTTCCTTACAGAAACCTCTCATTACTATCCCATAAAATCCGGTGTCCCTCAAGGAAGTGTCCTGGATCCCCTCCTGTACATCATATCCACTGCTGATATCCCAACAACAAATACGACCACAGTAGCCATGTTCCCAGATGACACCGCCATAATATCCATCGATGATGACCCCCCAAGTAGCATCAGGAAACCTTCAAATACACCTAAACCTAGTACAAGACTGGATGGATAGATGGAAAATCAAAGTTAGCCATAATAAGTCTAATCAAATTACATTCACTAATAGGAACATCATATGTCCGAGAATCAGACTGAACAATATACTACTACCAGTAAAAACAGAAGTCAAATATCTGGGAATGACACTTGATCAAAAGCTCACTTGGAAAGCTCACATCTTGGCAAAAAAAATCCAAATCCAACATGAAAATACGTCAAATGAATTGGCTAATTGGCCGAAAATTACAGTTATCTACAGATTATAAACTTATATTGTATAAATGCATAATAAAGCCTGTATAGACATATGGAGTGCAACTATGGGGCTGTGCAAAGCCTTCTAATACCAAAATCATTCAGAGAATCCAATCCAAAATACTCAGAATGATTTTCAACGCGCCGTGGTAGGTTAGTAATAGAACTCTGCATGATGACTCTGGTATACCGTTCGTTGAAGACGAAATTAGCAGACTAACAAGAAATTATTTAGAACATCTGCCAACCCACGCAAGACAACTACACCTCCAACCAGAAATCAGACGAAGATTGAAGAGACAGTGGCCAACAGACTTTATACAGTAATTTCAATTTTAATTTTCATTTCAATTTTAGTTTTAAATTATAATCATACGTTAATTTAATTTGTTAGTGTTAGTATTGGGAGTGTTATCAATGGATAATTTCTGCTCTCATGTATTTGCAATAATCACATTTACTAATAGCTTGTAATAGCAGATTGTAAATTTTCAAATTTAATAAAAAAAAAAAACTTTAAATACATTAAATATTTTCTGGGCATATCTTTGTTTCGCGGACCTTAAGAAGGCGTGTGACCGGGTCAAATTAAAATACGTTATTCACTTACTGTAACCAAGAGAGATACCATTTAATCTTTAGCATAGTAGTTGTTAGGCGCCTATATCAAAAAGTCTCACAAAAATTTTTCACGTATTTATTTGCTAATTACCCTGGTCTCTGATATTAAGAGACGAAATCGTTAATAAAGGCGGTACTAATAGTATCATCACACCCATAGTACTGCCCTATTATTTTAATTCGTTATTGTACAGAAGGCGGAACTGGTTTGTTACTAATTAATTTAGTTTCGATTTTATTTACACAATTGGTAAAAAAGCTACCACCTTATGATTCACCAAGAATTTATTGGACGTGAGCATTTTGAAGGTTTTGTCTGTACATTTTTTGTAGTAGCTGAATGCATACAGATAAACTATTGGTGATAAGAATAAATTTAATTTGCAAAGTATAAGGATAAGATACAGATGAGGAGTACGGAGTACGGTACTATTATTTTAATTCGTTAGTGTAAAGTAGGCGGAACTGGTTTGTTACTAATTGATTTTTAAGTACTTACTTTTTGGTTTTAGATTTGATTTGACACAATTTGTAAAAAAGTTACCACCTTATGATTCATCAAGAATTTATTGGACGTGAGCATTTTAAAGGTTTGGTCTTAACATTTTTTGTTGTTTGTTGTAGTTGAATTTATAAAGTAATAAATTCTTACACAGGAGAAATGCATTATTTTTAATTTTTACTAAGTATTACTTGTCATTTTTAGTTTTAATTTGTGAACTATAGATAAGAACAAGTGATAGATTACAGATTAATGAGGTCTGGCTATTAAATAACGAGATTTCTTATGAAAAAGAGTTTTATTTTAAAAATTATTCTACAATCGAATGCTCTCCTTCAATATATTCCCAAAGCAATGCTGGAAGCCTTCGTTTGTTAGAGCTTTTAGAAGCTCTGCCTTTTTTTGCTTCACCTCTTCCATCGACTCGAACCGGATTTCTTTTAAGACAGACTTGATCTTCCTAAACAGGAAAAAGTCACAGGGTGCTAAATCAGGTGAGTACGGCGGCTGTTCGAGCACTTGAATGCCTCTGGCGGCTAAATAATATCATTTTGATATTTTAATATCCAGGTTTTATCGCAAGTGATGATGTTTTCCATTAATTTAGGCTCTTCATGTAACCTCTCAGGAAAATATGAGCAGATCTGTTGACGGATGAGCTTTTGGTCAGGGGTAAAATTTTTTGGGACCAACTTTCTTAATGTTCAATTCGTCATGTTGCTTATGGTTTTTCGTCACACATTGTTATCAGCACGAGAAAAACACACGTTCGTTTCTAACCTCTATAGAAAAATACTACTACAGCGACAAAAACGTGTTGTTGTACTGGAAAAGTAGACACTTTCAGCTATCCAATGCTCCATTCACTCTTCCCCTCTAGGACACCTTCTGCGCGCGTAGACTCATTATTCAATAGCCAGACCTCGTATACAAATACAATATTAAATCTCAGTATCACTCTCTAACAAAAGACGTTCTAAGTTAAGATAATTTTTCAAAGGTAATTGCTATACATGTTACACCTCTTCCCATAACAAGAAAGAACCACTTGACTACGGCAAAATGTGCAAATATAATTTGGCATACCCCAAGAGCTTTTGGTGGCTTTGTTCCTATTGATCGTATTATACAGGGTGTAACAAAAAGGTAGGTCATAAATTAAATTACGTATTCTGCGACTAAAAATAATGCGATTGAACCTAACTTACCTTATTACAAATGTTCATATAAAAAATTACAGCCTTTTGAAGTTGGAAAATGAAAATCTGTTAGAGATTTTATATTGAAATTGCACATATGGCTTTCTTATGGCAGGAATATCTTTAACCAAATAACAGTAAATTTACACTTTATAATACACTTTATAAAAATTTTTTGTGGGTTTTTTTCCCTTAAACTCTCCCAAATGTTTGTATACGTTCGAAGTAAATTATTATTGTAGTATCATTAGTTAAACACAATGTTTTTGAAACTTTTTTGCCTCCTAGTACTTTTTGGATAAGCCAGTTTTTATCGAGATGTGGCTTCTTTTTTAATATGTTTCAAAATTTCTGAGTACCTGACAAAATGTAAAATATAAATAAATTTTCGTATTATCACCAGGTGTCTATAATCTTACTTGACCCTTCACAAATATGTGGTGGATTTTACAAATGTTCAAAATAACTTTCCATTTTCTTGAATACACATTTGACACCGTTTTAAAAAGGAAACTCGAATATTTTGGAAAATCATGGGCTTCTGACGAAATCGATTTGCAGTTTTCATGGTTCTATTTCTTAGTTGTTTTTCGTTCATAATTGGTACGAAATATATGTACCATTTAAAAAAAAAACGCTAGAAGTGAAAGTCAATTGGGTTAAGATCTGCATCTCTGGGTGGCCAAGAAATAGCATATCAGGACCTCTTCCAATCCAACATATAGGATGCGTATCGAAAGGTATTCTCTTAGTTCATTATGGTAATGTGCTGGAGCGTCATTATGTAAAATCCACATATTTTTCCTGACTGCGAGACTGACCTCGTCTACTTACTCTGGTAACATGTAGAAAGTAAATAATTTTCATCATTTAAAAAAAAATAAATACTGGTCTGATTGGGTTATTATTCACAATAATTCCTGCCCAAACATTGACTTTAAAACTTCTTATACGGTGAGAGACTTTTTTTGCGTGGGGGTTTTCTTCGTCCCGGATGTGCGGTTAATAATGATTCTTAATGCCATTTCTTTTAAAGTTGGCTTCGTCGGTAAACAAAACATGATTAATAAAATTGACATTTTGTGTATTTTCCGTTAAAAACCAATCGCAAAACCCCATTCTTTTAGCATAATCTTCATCCAGTAATTGTTGAACGGGTGTTAAGTGATAGTATGAAACTGCTCCTTGAATCTTCTTCAAATCATCATGTGAGAAACATCTAATTGAGTCACTGCTACTCTTGTACTGCCTCCAGGGATTTCTTCAATTGCTTCCAAAATCTCTTCATTGTTTGTATCTACTTTTGATCGACCACCATTACCAACAAGTTGGGGTCGCAATGTGCCTGTCTCCCATAAACGACGATCAATGGAAAGAAATAATCGCCTGTCTGTTGTATTTCGATTAGGATATTTTTCTGCATAACGCCTTGAAGAATTAAATGCATTATCAAATGCAAAATGCAAAATCTGCAAATTTTAAAAACGTGAACACTATTCTAATAGAAAATTTATTTTTTCTTAAGAATCTTGAATGAAATATGTATTCATAATGCTTCTATCTAATACATTAGTATTATAGCAACAAGTGTTATATAGCCGACTAGAGAATTTTTAAAACATAATAAAAAAGTAGCTCCATCTCGATAAATACTGGTTTATCGAGAAAGTACTAAGAGGCAAAATAGTTTTAAATATATTGTATTTCACTTGGAACGTATATAAGCATTTGGGGGTTGAAGGAAACAAGACACCCATAAATTTTCAATATATTGGTAAAAATCGATTTTTATTTTGTAACTTCAAAGGGCTGTAACTTTTTTATGTGCATATCTGTGCTAAGGTAAGTTAGGTTCAATCGAACTTTTTTTGGGCCCCGGAATTTTAATTTATGACCTACCTTTTTGTTACACCCTGTATTATTGATCATATTGACAGCAAAATAGATCCTATATTATTTTTTCTGTTGCAACTAACGACAATTCGTCTAAGATAGACTATGAGGAAGTACATATGTATAACTATTAACTGTAGCTCAAACTTTTATTTTCCCCCAGGAACTAGAACCTGTCAGTAAGAGAGAGAATTTTATTTTAAATTTGCTCTAATTATAATTGTGTATATGGTTCAGTTTTTGTTAATATTAAACTTTGCATAGATGATTGTGTATATATTTAACTGCTAATTTAACCGTTTTTAAATACAAACGTAACAAAAGCATTCATCTCATACGTATACAATATATTATTTCAACGTTTCACTTATACACTAGGGCGCTTCCATAAGTACTTATAAAAGAAAAATGAAAGTTTTGCAAAAGTGACGATTTATTTTTCACCATAGTCTACTTTTAGCTCGATACAATTGACCCAGCAATGCTTCAACTTCTTTAACTCGTCTAAAAAATACATTTTTTCCAGGTCTGCAAAGTAGGCTTCCTTTTTGAGTTTTCGACTTAAATTTCTGTCCGATGAGCGCCGTTTTTAAGTTTGGAAACAAAAAAGTCACACGGGGCCAAATCTAGAGAATATGGTGGATGGGTCAACCATTATCATGGTGGAAGAGTACTTTTTCTTCGCTAAATGGAAGAAGGCGAGGGCTGCAATTCGACGTCGAATCGGACCAATAATTCGGCGTAGTGACCGTTTGCTATTCTCTAGGTAATCGACGTAGATGACCCTTGTGAATAGCAGAAAATAGTGGCCATCACCTTTCCGGTCGAGAGGACAGCCTTGGGACCACATTAGCCAGGTGCCGCTACTATATTTACTGTTTCTTGGCCGCTGGCCTATACCAATGGATTTGTGTCCCGTTAACGGTTACAAAACGAAACTCTTATGCTTAAATAGCGTCAAACACTGCTCTCAAGTTGTCTTTCGGTTAAGCTTGTTGTCCAGAATGAGCAAACGTTGGAATCATCGCTTATGCCCAAAATTCTACGCAGAATATGACATACTCAGTGTTTTAAGATGCCTATTGTCTCAGTTATTTCCCGTACCTTTAGTCGACGGTCCGCCAATGTGACATCATGGATTTTTGTCACGTTATCTTCTGTGGTAGCCGGTTTCGAGACACCTAGGCGTGGCTCATCCAAAACCAACGTACAACCCCGTTGAAATTTTGGAGGTTGGCATCACAGGAAAAGCGCCACCATACACAATATGAAAGCCGATCTTTGATTTTGCTTCGCGATTTCCCTTGCAAAAACAAGACTCAAATCACCGACTGTGATATAATGCCGCCATCGGGCGGTGAGGTTAAATACTTCTCAGACTGACTACTTAGGCCCGCTTTGTCATATGGAGTTCAACTCAAGTTTAACCTGAACTTTCAGTGAACGATAGTTAAAAGTCAAGATCGTCTTTCTCAATTCCCGTTCAACCAATTTTGACGGTTTGAACTGCGTTCAATCTGAACGCTAGAATTCGAGCGTTCAGAACCCAGTTCTGAATGAGTTCAAAGATTACGCATGCGTAGTGTTATTGCAATTTGACAATCAAATAATATAACCTATTATTATCGATGTGTTTTGTTTTGGTTAACATAACCAATATATTTGTTTTCGTTGGTTCTTTTATTTTGTTTAATAATAGTGATACATGCTCTAGTGTAAGGAATACATGTGTGTAAATTCTGCTCCATAATAATTTCAATTTTTGGTTATTGTGAGTCGATAATTTTGCTGATTTTGCGTGCAGTGTGTAATACAAGAATAAAAGTGTTAAGGGTAATTATAGCAAAGACATTGGAAGAGAGGTAAGTGCATAACCTCGATAAATTTAGGAAGGCGAAGGAAATTTTATTTACTCTCAACACAAAAAACTAAAAACAAAACCGGCCCAGGTAATTAACACTTAATATAACAATTATATATCAGTTTGAAAAGCTAGAGGTGGGCGTCGCCACATCAAACCGTTCCAAAGTATCTGACAATTATTTTAATTGAAAATTAATTTATCCAGGAAGAAAACGAGAAAATAAATTACTACAAGCTACTACTTGAGAGAACTATCTTCCTTCGACGCGTTGAGTGGGGAGGTTAGCTCTATCGCGAGTAGTAGCAGCAGAAATATGGATTCAGATGATAATACATCCGATGACAATCGGAAAAGAAATAGAGAAGAAGAGGAACTATTATTTGGTCCCAGTAAAAAAGTACAAAGAAGCCCAATTAAAAGTCACAAAGATGAAAACAAAATAGATCAAATACTAAATATGATAAAAAATTTAACAATAGAGTTACAAGAATTAAAAACTGATATAAAAGAGGTAAAAACGGAACAAAAACAATACAGAGAAGAAATGAGGGAACTCAAAACTGAACTAGCAGAACTAAAACAAGAGAATAGTAAAATCTGGAAAGAAAATGAACAAATCAAAAAGGATCTGAATGAGACAAAAGGACGCCTTGAAAGGCTGGATAGAATAAGAAAAGAAAATAATGTGATAATACAGGGAATGACAATAGAAACTGGAGATAGAAGAGTACTAAAAGAATTTATAGAAAATTTTATGACAAAAGAGCTAAATATTACTGTAAATATAGATGAAGCAGTGAAACTAGGAGATAAAACATGTTTAGTCAGATTGCCAAACAAAGAAGAAAAAACAAAAATTATGGAAAACAAAAGTAAACTTAAAGAAGTGAAAAAAGAAAAAATATATATAAACAATGATCTAACGAGAGAGGAATTACAAATACAGAGGGAAATACGAGGAATAGCAAAAGATGAAATAAATAAAGGTAAACGTGTCCAAATTAAAGCCAACAAACTTATAATAGATGGTCTAGAAAGGAGATGGAATAGAAACACCAACCAGCTGGAGGACAATCATGGAGGTGGTTCAAAAAACTAGCAAGGGATGAGAGGATACATTATTCGTTGACGGACAAGGCAAAGAAACAGGAAATAACTGCAGATAAACCCGGGCACAACAAAAGTGAAATAAAGAAAAATGGACAAGAAAACAAATATAAAGGACAACGGAACAAAAAAAATAAAGAGTTGAAAATAAGCACATGGAACATAAGAACTATGCTAGCTCCAGGAAAAATGCTAGAAATAGGAAAGGAACTCAAAAAGTATAAAATAGATATTGCAGCACTGCAAGAATTACGCTGGGAGGGACAGGGACAGATTGACAAACAAGACTTTACAATGTTATATTCAGGAGGAAAGAAGCAAGGGCAAAAAGGCGTAGGATTCATGATACTTAGTCACCTAAGAGAGAAAATTATAAGTTTCAAGCCAATATGCGAAAGGATGGCTTATGTTAGAGTCAACAGCAAACCATTTAATATATCAGTCTTGAATTTATACGCCCCCACAGAAACAAGCAATGCAGACGAAAAAGAAATCTTTTATAATAAGGTCGAAGAGGAGATAGAAAAAATACCCAAAGAAGATGTCATATTTGTACTGGGAGACCTCAACGCCCAAATTGGAAAAGAGGACTTTTTACAGCAAATTGCAGGAAAGCATACAATACACGAAAACACGAATGACAACGGGCAAAGATTATGTAACCTAGCAACAAGAACAAATTTGTTAATAAGCTCGACAAAATTTGAACACCCTAAAATACATAAGGTAACATGGAGGTCACCGGATCAGAAAACATATAGTCAAATTGATCACATAATGATTAATAAACGAAAACAATCGTCAATAAAAGATGTAAGAACGTTCAGAGGTGCGTGTGCAGATTCAGACCACTACATGGTCACAGCCATTTTAAGACAAAAAGTTAAAATTGAAACAAAACAAAAAAACCAACAGAAAAAGTGGAATGTCAATAAACTGAGTAATGAAGAAGTAAGAAAAAAATATGAAGAGGCAGTAACAGTTCAAATAAAAGAGAAATATAAAGCAGAAGATATAAACACAGAATGGGAGACGATTAAAAAATCAATAGAAGAAGGTGCAAATATGCAGATAGGTAAAAGTCAGGCTAAAACAAGAAACGAATGGTATAACCAAGAATGTAGAGAAATAACAGAAAAAAAAGTGCAAGCCAGAAATAAATGGCTAAGAACAGATAAAGAGGAAGACAGAGAAGAATATGAAAAATTAAGAAGGTATGCTAAGAAAGTGATAAGGCAAAATAAAAGAAGATGGGTAGACAAAAAAATGCAGGAAATAGAGCAGGAAAGAACAAACAGAAATACGAAAAGTTTTTACAAAAAGATTAAAGAACAAAACAAAAAATACAAGGGCAAAACAAACGGAATAAAAAATAGAGAGGGAATAGTGATAATAGAGGACCAAGAATACAAGAAGGTATGGAGAGATTACTACAGAGAGCTCTTGACGGAGGAAACAACAGAAGAAGAAATGCATGACGAGGAGGAAACAGTACACGAAGAAGAAGCAAATGAAGTAGACATCGAAATTTCAAAAGAACCAACATTAGAGGAATTGGATGAAGTAATACAGAGAAGCAAAAATGGAAAAGCCCCAGGTAAAGATGGAATTAATATGGAACTAATAAAATACGGGGGAAGGGAACTAAGAGGAAAAATACTGGCACTATTAAAAAATATATGGAAAGAAGAGAAAATGCCAGGTGACTGGGAGGTAGGACAGATCATAACAGTACATAAAAAGGGAGACCAACAAATCTGTGAAAATTATAGAGGAATAACATTACTAAATACAACATATAAAATATTGACATCAATAATAAAAAAGAGGTTATCAAAGATCACAAAGAAGACAGTAGGACAGTACCAATGTGGATTCACAGAAGGAAGATCTACAATAGATGCAATACACACAATAAAACAAATAATGGAAAAAGCAAACGAGTATAAATTAGAATTGGAAATGTTATTCATAGACTTCAAACAGGCATTTGATTCAATTAAAAGGAACGTATTAATGACAGCACTTAAAAAATTAAAAATTCCACATAAACTCAGAAAATTAATAGAAATGACAATGAGAACTACAAAAATAAGCATAAAGACACAAAGAGGAGAGACAGAGGAATTCAGTATAAATAAAGGGATGAAACAAGGAGATGCCTTATCAACGACGCTATTTAATCTAGCATTAGAATATGTACTGCGAAATATAAATAAAGGAAATCTCAGAACAAGAGGTGGTCAAATAATTGCATATGCAGATGATATTGCTATTATTGCAAAGAACAGAAAAATAATGAAAGAAATGCTTGAAGAAATAAGAGAGAAAGGAAAGGTAATGGGGCTAAGATTAAATCAAGAAAAGACAAAAATATTAAGATTAGGGAAAAAACCAATGAAGGAAAAAATCAAAATAGGAAGTTCCGAGTTTGAAGAAGTAGAATACTTCAAATACCTAGGAGTTACAATAAGTAAATCCGGAGAAAGGAAATCCGAAATAAAAGAAAAAATATTAGCAGCGAATAAAGCTTATTTTGCAAACAAAAGATTACTTAAAAGCAAAACACTGACTAAAAAAAGCAAGATGAGCATTTATAACACCATAATTAGACCAATATTACTATATGCAGGGGAAACAATGACGATGGTTAAAAAAGATGAAGAAGACTTAAGAATTGCAGAGAGAAAGATTATGAGAACCATACTAGGACCAATCAGAACAGAGCAAAATGAATATAGAAGCAGAACAAATGCAGAAATTAAGGAAGAACTTAAGGAAGACATTGTAACTAAAATAAAGCAATGCAGAGTTAGATGGTTAGGTCACATCTGGCGAGCAGGTGATGAGGTAGTGACATACGCAATGATAGAATGGAATCCAGGAGGAAGAAAGAGAAGGGGAAGACCGAGATCAAAGTGGCTGCAAGAAGTTGAAGAAGACCTCCAAAGGGCAGGAGTCAGTGAATGGAGAGGAAGAACTAGAGACAGGAAAAAATGGAGAGATATTGTCAAGAAGATAAGATAAACAAAAAAAAAAGACTGATCCACTTAAGAAATAGGATCTAGAAAGCATTTGCGGTTTAACCCCACGTTGGGGTGTATAGCCATTATATATATATAATAGTGATACATAATATATTACAATGGATTTCACAAGTGACGACGAAGAATTTTTAGAAGTAGTTGAAGATTTATTGAAACCAAACAAACAACGTGTCTATAGAACTCGTGAAAACCAATTTGAAAAATGGGACGATAACGAATTTAGAAATCGTTACAGAATGGGAAAACCTTGTGTTGAACAAATTGTGGATATAATATCAGATGATATTTGCTCCAGTACAAACAGGTAAATTGTAGAATATATTATTATTTTATATATTTCTTTGTAAATATTAATTAGTGTAGAAACAGTTACAATATACTATTGTTTATAGGAATGAGGCACTAACTTCAAGGGAAATGGTTCTGGTCACATTAAGGTTCTTAGCAACAGGTTGTTTTTTAAAAGTATCTGGTGATCTACATGGGATTAGTGAAAGCAGTGTTTGCAGAGCAGTGCATAAAGTTTGCCATGCAATTGCCATCCGTGCCAATGATTTCATCAAAATGCCTAGAACACAGGAAAAAATGACAACAATAAAAAACGGTTTTTATTCTATTGCTAAATTTCCAAAATGCATCGGAGCTGTTGACTGCACCCATGTAAAAATACAATCCCCTGGAGGTGACACAGCAGAATTGTACAGAAACAGGAAAAAATTTTTTTCTTTCAACATTCAGGTATATAATTATAATATAAATTGTGACTGAATGTTCTTTATCTATATATATTTAATTTCAGCTGATTTGTGACAGTGAGTTGAATATTGAAAATATTGTTTGTCGGTGGCCTGGAAGTGCCCATGATTCTCATATTTTCAAATCCTCAAGGATCAAAGAAGAATTTGAAAATGGTGCTTTTGGAAATGCAGTAATTGTAGGAGATAGTGGTTATGGTGTAAAACGTTATCTTATTACTCCATTAGCAAATCCTCAAAGTCCAGCTGAAACTTTATTTAATGAATCTCAGATTCGAACAAGAAATCCAGTTGAACGTTGCATTGGAGTATGGAAGAGAAGATTCCCTGTGTTAGCATATGGTATTCGTGTTAAGTATACTAAAGTTGAAGCCATTGTTGTAACATGTGCTGTATTGCATAATATTGCTTTGGCAAATAACGATAATATGCCTGATGAAGTACCATTGTTTCAGCAGTTTGTAGCTGAAACTTTAGTAGAAAATGAAATAAACATTTTTAATAATAATGGTGATAATACAGTGAGGTTATCATTAATTAACTATTTTCGTAGTTTAATTGACAATTAATTTTATTAATAAGTAAAATTTGGGTTAGCTGATTCTGATGTTGTTAATTGATCTTATTTAGTTTTACATTGAAATTGTAGTATTGAAATTGCCAGGTCTACCTTTATAAAAATGAAAAAATTATTTTGTAATCGTGACATTAGCATTCATCTATGAACTAGAATGTTCAAATGCTATGTATTCAGTACTTTGCTTTACAGTGTTGAGGCATGGACTCTTAAACAGAGGAATATTAAAAATCTTGAAAGCTTTGAGATGTGGTACTACCACTGTATACTAAAAATAAGTTGGGTGGATAAAATTACAAATGAAGAGGTAATACACAGAATATAATCGATCCAGAAGTTATTATGAATATAGAAAAGAGAAAACTTGAAAACTTAGGCCAGCTGATGGAAGGACAAAAGTACATGTTCCTACAAAATATAATGCAAGGAAAAATCCAAGGACGCAGAAATCCAGGCCGTAGAAGAATGTTCTGGATGAGAAATTTAAGAGAGTGGTTTGGCTGTACCACTAACGAATTATTCAAAACAACAGTTAATAAAATTAGAATCGCCATAATGATATCCAGTCTCTGATAGGAGAGGCACTCAAAGAAGAAGAAGAAGAGTTTTACATTGAGTTTTAATTTGCTGAATTATTTTGATTTGAATGATCTCTTCTTTGTTAAACAGATAATATTTAAATCATAACAAAAAATAATTGTGAATCAGAATGTAAGTATAATTTAATAGGGCTAGTTTTGAAATTGTCTAAAAGGTAAAATATTTAGGCTTGATCTCTATATTTTTTTTATTAAAGGATTTTAAATTAATGGCTTCAATATAATAATAATCTTGATATATAATCTAGTTCTTTTTCTTCACCTAATGGTGTTACAGCTCTTTATGGGTCTTGGACTGCTTGATATATGATGCTGAGTATGTGTATTTTATTTAATAAAATTTTTTATTATATTTGTTCTTACTCTGTATTTAAATAACTCATTGATAAATAAATAAAATAATTTTTTAGCTCAGCTTATTTTATTTTATGTTTACAGTTGTTACCCCACAAAGAAATAAACTGAAATCAATTTGTAGAAAAAAATAATAAAATAAACAAAATTATTACAATGCATGCCATTTAATGTAGCATCATTGCTAAATATTCAGTATCTTGATTAAGTAGTATTAAAAATGATCTTAAATTCAGTTAGTGAACTAAAACTTAGCGTTTGTAAATGATGCACGCCTATGTATGTTGAGTCTCAGAGATTACATTTCTGAGAATTTACTCTACGATTTTTAAAATAAACTATAGTTTTATTGTTTTATGTAGAAATTGTTTTAAAATTGTTTTGAAATATAAATTTATGAGCTAATGATCAAATTTTCTGAAAATTTATAAAACAATAGATTTATTTTACAAAATAATGTCATTATTTTCCTGAATTGTACCCGGTAGTGAACATTTACTGATATATAACAAACATTATGTAATTTTTAGTACGTCCACAACAAAGGGTTTATTAGTTTAACACTAATTCCAGTACAAAAAATAGCGTCACAAAGGAATTCTATATGTCAGAACCAACAAAAACGAACAACTTCCACGTCGATAAAAATTTTAAACAAAAGGTTACATAAAAAATTGATTACATTCACTGTTTGAGTATATTTTCAGCTGTTATGTTATTCTGGTGTTGTTGGACGGTTACCTAAATTTTAAGGCTTATCCTCGAAAATTGTAACGGTGAAATTCAGAGAGATATTTATTTCAAAAATATCTTTCTTTACAAAAACAAAATCTATTCACGAAGAATATTCTAAACGTCATCTTGTACTAAAGGTTAGCTTTATACCTACCTTATACAACCCCCTATTGTGTAAAGTCTTGGGTCTATACAATAAACGAGTGGGCGGCCTTCTATTCAGTGCGGTTTTGAAATAATGTTGAATAAAAACATTCATTAAATTAAAATGAAAGAATTTACGTCTATTAGTAGAAGTGCGATTTATAAAATTAGTACTTGAAGCATAAATCGCGGGAGGAATATGTGCATCAGTATTTATTATTTACTATATAATTTCTAAATTGAACCACTTTCACTTCTTTAGTTAACAATGTATCTGTTTTGACAACTAAATAGGTAATTAGACAAAATAATTATTAATTTCAAAACAGGAGTTTAAAGAATTAGAAAGAGGTAGCCCGGGCCCAGTTAAATGGTCAAGCTTATTCCAGTGGAAGCAATAAGGAGGATTATTTTTCGTTTTGGCACAGCTGACATGCTCTCTCTAGCACTACAACCCATGAAACTGTGTTAAAAAGCATGCTTTATTTATACGGTTGTGAAACACAACGATTAACAGAGACAGATTAATATCGAAGAAAGATATCTCGTCGAACTTAATGCAATAAAGTATGAGAATAGAAGGTACAGTCATGGATGGCATACAACGAAAGCAGCTCAAATGGGTACAGGTCCAATAAATTAAAGACAGTAGACTCCTAAAACAAGTACCGGTATGAACACCTACCGTAATCCAGAAGAGAGGATTACCTTAGAAAACACGGATGGAAGGAATAAGAAACTTAATGAGCTCGAAAGAACTTAAAGAACAATGGAATAACCGAATTGAAGACATTTTATAAGGATTATATCATATTATAGGTACATTTTTTGGACTAAAAAAAAAATTTGAAAAAAACCAAGTTCATGGTATTTACAAAAGCACAAAGCATCAAAGTTAAGCTAGTACTAGATAATACAGAAATTGAATATATCTTTGTACAAATACCTTGGAGCATGGATCACAGAACATACTGATTAGACAAAAGAAATAAGATGCCGCATTGGAATTGCACGGTCAACTTTTAATAGAATGAGAAAACTTTTTTGTAATCGAGATATCAATATATCGCTCCGGATAAGAATGCTTTGATAGTATATTTTCTTTACCCTTTTATATGGGATTCAAGCTTGGTCACTTAAAAAATCCAACATTAAAAACCTAGAAGCATTCGAAATGTGGTGCTACCGACGTGTTTTGAAAATATCATGGATGGATCGCAAAACAACCGAACAAGTTCTCGAACAACTAGGAAAACAATGTGAAGTTTTAAATTCCATAAAAATCAGAAAATTAGAATACTTGGGGCACATCATACATCACACATCAAGACGAAAAATCTAGTGGTTACGCAATCTCCGTGAATGGTTTGGATGCAATTCAACTGAACTATTCAGGCGCATATCCAACAAAATGATAATTGCCAGAATGATTTCCAATCTCCGATAGGAGTGGAACTTGAAGAAGAAGAATAAGTACATTATTATTATATCATATTATATATATATATATTTATATAATGTATGATATACACGATATTGAAAGAGGTTACAACATAGACAATCAACAAAATCTACATCGACAACTACACAGTGAACACCCAACAATAATAGAAGTGTCAAATGCCGTCCTAAAACTCAAAGACAATAAAGCCACAGGAATCGATTAAATCTGTTGGAAAATATATAAAACAAGGTGATGATCAACTTTTTGCAGTAACCCATAAACTAATAGTACTTATATGGCAAAATGTGGCAAAATTTGTACCAGAAGAGTGGCTAAATGAAATAATATACGTTGCATAAAAAGGACAATTAACTGGATTGTAAGAACTATAGAGGCATTGCTCTGTTAGCATCTTCACCTGTTAGCACCCTGCTTGACAGGGTCACATAACAGATCAATTTACGGTTGCAAAAGGCTTTTGACAGGGAGATCCTTTATATCCACTACATTATTCAACTTAGTATTAGAAACTGTAATCAGAAAATGCAGCATGAGGATGGAAGAAACGATCATGAAAAATAAGCACCAGTGCTTGGCATTTGCTAATGATCTAACGATCCTAGCAAAAACCGAGTAAGAATTAAGAAGGGTTGTGAAGAAAATCATCGAAGAAGCACAGAAATTTGGATTGGAACTACATGAAGACAAAACTAAATATATGATCATGGAAGGAACAGAAGGGAAAAAAGAAGACTTTAGTGTGAGGTCAGTAAGTGGTAAAAGCTATAGTTTTAAAAGGGTGGACAAATTTGAATACCTAGGTGTAGTTTTCGATGAAAATGGAAAAGAGAAATAGGAGCTCGTAGCCAGAATAGCAAAAGGGAATAAAAAATTAGGTGGTTTAAGAGCCCTAATGAACTCAAAATACGTTTCTAGACAAGGTAAACTCAGAATATATAAAACAGTAATTCGACCCACAGTAACATATGCCGGTGAGCCTGGACATTAAATAAGAAGGAAGAGGATACTCTGGAAAGATGGGAAAGGAAAATATTGAGATGCATATTCAGAGGATAGAAGGCAGAAGATGGTTGGGAGAGAAGAACCAACAATTAATTAATGGCTTTATACAAAGAACCTACTATTACCAAGTTCGTCAATGCACAAAGAATCAGATGGTTGGGACATGTGAAAAGAATAGCAGCAAACAGAATTCCTAAACTAGTAATAACCAGAAAATTAATCGGCCCCAAAACAAGAGGTAGACCCAGAACGAGGTGGATTAGTAAAGCGGAGGAAGACCTTAAACACGTGAAGGTGAGGGAATGGAAAAAAAAGCACAAAATAGAAGCGAATGGAAAAATATTGTACACCAGGTCCTTCAGAGTAGTTAAGAATGTTATATATACATATTTAAGTTAAAGTTTTGTTTAAAATAATTGTAATTAGTTAATATTAGAATTATGTTGTAAAAAAAATGCTCTAGGCCTTAACGGCCTGTTGTGCGTAAAATAAATAAATAAATAATAGAGTGCAAAAATCGAAAGATTCGCGTTTTTTGCATTAATTGTTAATCATTAAAAAAAGGCTCCGAACTTTACGCAGGAAACAGGTAGGTTTTCTTCTTATAGGTCTACAATAACTAAAAAAGTTGTCAGCTACCTGGATTATTGAGTGTCACGAGAAAATCCTTATTAGCCTGGACTAATATGGCTGGACAAGCAAGTGAAGAAACAAACTTCATATATTATGTAAACTTTACTAACAAAAACGTTGAAAATAAATATTCCTCTAAATATAAATAATCAAATTCCATATTCAAATACAGCAAAATATTTGGGTATTGTCCAATAAATATAAATAATCAAATTCCGTATTTAAATACTGCAAAATATTTGAGTATTACTCTATACTAAGCTTTTATGTAAAGAAGAAAAGAAAATAATAATTCTGATTGAAATACAAAAAAACGTACTGGCTGATTGACCAAAATTCTACGCTGTTTCTACATAATAAATTATTATTATATAAGCAAATACTGAAACAATAGTATTATTATAAAAACAGTATAAACATTTAGAAGGAAAATGTTACAAATGAACAGAAAATATTTCTATTCATATAAAAATTCAATCAAATTATAGGTACATATTATAGGTACTGCTTATTTATATAAAATTTCCTCAATCGGAACATAAACGTCTTCCTAAACTACCCATTTTAAAAACAATTAACACACTGGTTTGTCAAAAGTCGAAATAAATCCTAATAATGTTATTCAACATTATTTATGACCCACCTTCGAGAGGGTATTATACTTCTTACCTAACCAACCTACCGTGTCGGCGAGAATCCAGGACTATCGACAAGGACAGCCTGTACTGGCCGAGAGAGAAAGTTACATTTAGCAAAATTTGAGATTTTAAAAAAAGTTTATACCAAATAGCTACTTTGTGTTACACTTTATGTTAAAAATAAAAACAGATTCGGAAAGTGGGTCAAATTCTGTAGTGCCCTATTTCAAAAAAAAAATTTTTACGTTTATTTTAACCAAAAATATTTGAAAAAAAAAATATTGTTTAAACAATTTATTAATTTACAACCAAATAGTGCACTAGAACTTTTTAACACCTTTCATATAAAAAAAGAATCATCTCAATATCTGCCATAGTTTTTGCGTTATTTAATATAAACTTTTACATTGGAACTTAGGTATGCCCAGAAACGCAAGGAACGGCCTTAAAGGTTTATATTACGGTTCTTCAATCGTTGCACTGAAACATCTGGTAACAATATTTAATCCTTAATAGTTTGATATAAAAAGCACAACCGTAACAAACAAACCACTGATGCCATAGAATTTCAATTATTTAGCAAATTGCGGTCGTTACCGCGGCAGTCAGCCTAATGTTGTTTAACGTACCTCGAAAAATGAAAACAAGTTGCCGCTTTCCCCTGGAAAGGAACAAATAACCCCGCTTTACTCCGAACAGTCGTTTGTGAATCCTATTTTTTCCTTCCAGTCAATTTATTTCACACAGACGACTTACAAACAAAATTTCAATTTCAGCAGCCATAGTTCAGGAAGATGTCACGCGCCATACCTGCTAGCTATATGATATATAAAAGAAAAACCTATGCGGTTCCCTATACACTATTACGTGGCTTTATATGCCACTCAGACTTGCGAAGAACGTGACCTAAGGGATCAACAAATGTGTGTCAAATTCCCCAATAGTGAATGAAGACAAACAATTTATTGCTAGGGGGGTGACAACAGAAATTGCATACTTTATTATACAGAACACGTAGTGGAAGGTATAGAAAAGGTCCGTCTCAGTATTTATGAATGTGAAAATAAAGTTTGGCTCCCTAGGCCAGTATCTGTCGAGACTTGAAAACCATTATCGAAGGAATTCGTTTCAGTTTCAGTTTCGCCATTCCAGTCTGCTTTCAGAGACTTTTTTGAACAAAACTTTACATTTAAGCTTCAAAATTGCATATTGTGTAACGCTACACGTTGCGCATCACATTTTTCTAAGTCTCGTGCATAAAATATCAAGTTTTAAATAATTCTTTAATACAAACAAAAGTTTTTTTTTGTTTCAAAGTTATCTTATATATATTCTTTCAAGCATTTTTTAATTTATAAACTGCACCCATAGTTTTTGCAATCGAGAGATTTAGTGCAAAATGTTAAGAAGATGTAAAAATATTCTTTTCCGCAAATCGCCAGAAAATTTTGACATTCCTGTCAAAATTTCTTGAAGAAAAAGTCAGGACTTCCTTACTGTAAGGAAATGTCATTTCCTTACAGTAAGGAATTTCCGTATTTCCAGTATTACAGTATTACAGTATTTCCGTACAGTTGTTAGTGTTTATACGTTTATACGTATATACGTGTATACGTTTCCATAGTAACCCAAGTAATTTTATTAGGAATTTCAAAGCACCATTTATTTGGGAATAAAATTATCGCGTTTTTTTTAAATCAATCAATATCTGTCGAATTTTAAACGATTTTCGGAAAAATAGTATGTTTACCTCGTAGGAAAAGCCACATTCCTGGACTCTGTATTGCTAAGTCTCGGCTTGCGCCTCGACTTAGCAATCTTCACAGTCGTCCAGGAATGTTAAGCTTTTCCTACCCGGTAAACAATGTACTATTTTCGGATCTTTTTTTAGATAATAATCATCACCATCATCAGTAGCTCCACAACCTTTTCTGGGCCCTAGCTTGTTCTAAGAGTTTCCGCCATTTTGTCCGCCATTTTCTGAGTTACTATACTATTCTCTGACTCTACACATCATTGTTCTTGGTTTAAATTCTTTCTTACTTTTGTTGTTTTTGGTAGAATTTTATGTTTTTTGATGGTTTATTTAGTTCCTCCATTTCTTGGAGTTCTTTTTCTATGTGTTCTCTTTTCTTTCTGCGATGTATTTTCTTATCTTCCCTCCTTAGCATTCTATATTCCTCCTTTACCTTTCATGTTCTATGTCGTTGTTGTAGTCGTTGATATGCATTATTTTTTCTCTTTGTTATATTACGACACTATTCATCGAACCACTGTCCTTCAGTTGATTTGGGCTTTTTTTGTAGACCCAGAGTCTTTTTGGCCGCGTCCTGTATGAAGTTTTTACACGCTTCCCATTCTCTATTTATATCCTCGTGTTTGTGTCTATTTTCTAGCCTTCCTTTTATATATTCTTTGTATTTTGCATTTTTGTTGTTGTCTGCTAAGTTTTTTTATTTCCTATTTTTCAATTTTGGATATATTTTCTTTTTTTATGTTTGAGATTCTGGCTCTTATTCTACTTTTCACTAGGTAGTGATCCGAGTCTGCATTTGACCCTCTTCTGCTGCATAAGTTTATTACATCTGAGTGATGTCTAGAGTCAATAATAACATGTTTACTGTAACTCCATCTAAAAATCTTTACGTTCCCTTATGAATATTTTTTGTGCTGGCAATGACCATGTTAAGGGAAGTTGCTAGATTTATTAGTCCCATACCACTGTCATTGGTTACCTCACGTAGGCTGTGCTTACCTATAGTTGGTAGGTATTGTTGCTCTTTTCCTATTTTTGCGTTGAGATCACCATAAATAATTTTGATGTCATTCTTTGGGCATGAATGGTATGCATGACCACATTTGGATGTAAGAGGTGACATTAAGATTTTCGGAAGTCACTAAATATATGGGTGAAAACCCTTTAAATGATATTTAATTGGTATTAGATTACATCGTTGTTGAAAATTATGAAGGATGTTAAAATTTTAAGTACAGAGACATAGTTTCTAAACGGACTTTACGTAGCAAATAATCAAACTGATATTCTTAATGTCGCCGCACTAAAGATGGAGTATTGAGTCCAAAAATATTCTGTAATTTAGCTCGTAAGGCATCTTTTAAATATCCATACCTTTACAAAGGATATTTTACAACATTTTTTGAGATACATGGTTTAGAGGTGACTACAGGAAATGAGGGTTGGCGGTAAGCCATCTGCCTGGCAATATGCATCCCTGCCTTACCATAAATGGTAAGGCAGGGATGCATATTGTCTCCGCTGCTTTTTAACCTCTATTCAGAAGAGGTAGTTCAGAAGGCACTAAAGGAAACATCAAGTGGAATTAAAGTCAACGGAGAACTTATAAATAACATCAGATACGCCGATGATACTTTAGTAATCGCAGAGTCAGTTGAAGAATTGCAGGTTCTGATAAATAAGATTGTAGACAGTAGCGAAGAGGCTGGACTTACTTTAAATATCAAAAAGACGAAATTCATGACCATCGCAAAGACACAACAACAGGACACGTTATGGATTAGGGACGAACTCGTTCAAAAGGTGAACAGATATACATACTTGGGAACAATCATAACCGAAAACAACGATTACACACAGGAAATCAAATCACGTATAGGAAAAGCCCGATCAACATTCAATACTATGAGAAAAGTACTTTGCAGCAATGATCTGAGTCTGCAACTTAAAGTACGAATGCTTAGATGTTATGTATTTTCTGTGTTATTATATGGAATGGAGGCTTGGACGCTTAAAAAAGATATAAGTAACAGAATAGAAGCGTTTGAGATGTGGGCTTATAGAAGAATTTTAAAAATAAGTTGGATCGATAAGGTTACGAACAACGACGTTTTAAAAAGAATGAACAAGGAAAAGGAGATATTAAATACAATTAAAATAAGAAAATTGCAGTATCTGGGTCATGTCATGAGAGGTGAGAGATATGAGTTGCTGCAGATCATTATACAGGGAAAGATACTGGGCAGAAGAAGCATAGGCCGACGACGTGTATCCTGGCTAAACAATTTGAGGCAGTGGTACAATTGTAACTCTGTTGAGCTGTTTAGAGCAGCAGTGTCAAAGGTGAAGATAGCCGTGATGATAGCCAACCTTCTTAAAGGAGACGGCACTTAAAGAAGAAGAACAGGAAATGAACTTTTTTCTTGTGAATTTAATCTCGCTTCACTGACTGAGATAATGCTCGTACATTATCGCAGTCAGGATCTTTAAATAATGGTTTTATAGATGTTGATGTAAATAAGTTTAAAATGGCTAAAGTCGACTCTGAAGTTATTTAGTAGCTTCAAAATTAATGTAAGTTGGCAAATGTGTTCTAGAAATGTAAAAAATTAGTATTGAAAATGTATTTACTCTAAAGTATTCTCATTCACATCCTTCAAACGTTATTTTTTCAAGGAAAAACTATTTTTAAGAATGTTGATGTTTTTTGATATCGTACTACCTGGTGGAAGGGCTATTTCAAGCTATTCCAAGTTTGTTGATGTATGTCAGCAATTTTCTGTTTGCTAAATAATTTTAAAATTCGTTTTTACTGGTTTATGAGCTAACGTTCTGGATTATCAGTTATTTCATAAAATCTACTGTACTATCAATAATTTTCGAATGAAGTATAAAAAACCAAGCTTCACAATTTCTGCAAAACAGTCCTCCATGAAATTCCACATAAACTCTGGCCTAACTTAAGAAGTTGAAAAACTCTCTCTCCAATATTTATGAATGCGAAAATAAACTTTTCCCTTGGGACTTTATAAGATCACATAACATAATAACGTAGTCTGACAGTATAGCGCCTGCATATCTAGAACTATATCTACTCAGCAGGTGGCATGTAGATGGAGGAACATTTATTTTATCTGCTGTTGGAACAATATTTTTAAACTTGGTAGTTCTGTTTGGGAAGTTGGGCCATCACCGGAGTGTGAACTTTGCTGTTAAACATTGCAGTAATATTTTATCGGGATTTAGTAAATTTAAAAATGATAAGGACGTCAAAATTGTGGTTTTAGATTATTTTGTTCAATTAATTTAACAGTAGAAAGGCACGCGGGTGTTTTGTGTAACTTGTATCAAAATTTATTTAGGAAAAACATTTAGAATTTTTAAAATTAAAACATAAGGCTAAATTGGGAAATCCGTAAAAAATATATACAGCTTATGTAACAATAAAACACTGAAAACTTGGTTTTCAAACTTCCACAAAAATTATTTGAACTATTATCACTACAGCTGTTTCGGCTGATTGACTTTCTCAAGTGATCTATTTTTGGCTTGGGTTTACAAATTTATAGTCTCTAATGAAATAGGTTGAGGAGGGGAGAACTGTTTGTCTCAAGTTGGTCATTCAGAATTATAACTGTGTTTTTTAATTTGTTGATTTCCATAGATTCTAACAAAGATAGCTTAAGGCCTTTATTTTGAATGTGAAGAATTTTAAAATTGTCATTAAAAGAATGATTATGATCTAGAAGGTGAAGTGCGTATGTCGAATCTGTTTTTCTATTCTTGAAAGCCCTTTTATGTTCTGCTATTCGTTTATCAAAGTTTCTACCAGTTTGACCGATGTAAGTTTTTGGGCAGTCGCCACATTGAAGTTTGTACACACCTTAACTATTTAAGTGTTTTTTATTTTGGCTCTTGTTATTTTTAATATATTTGCCTAGGTTGTTATTTGTTCGGAAAGCTGGTGTTATTCCTTTCTTTTTTATGTGTTTGGCAATTTTTGTTGTCATTTTGCCTGTATATGTAATCGAGCAGAAGGTATTGGAATTTTTCTCTGGTTGTGGAAATACTAATTTCAGGGCTTTCTTGTGTAGTTTTTGATTTAACGTTTTATTAATTGTTTGTTCGTTGTATCCGTTGTTTACTGCTATTTGCTTAATTATATTTAATTCTGTCTCAAAGTTGTATTTTGACATCGGAATTTCTGTTAATCTATGTAACATACTATGATAAGCTGCCAGTTTATGTTGTGTTGGATGGGATGATGAATTGTGTATAGTCGTGTCAGTATGGGTAGGTTTATGAAATATGCAGAAGTCATGTTTGTTTTGAAGTCTGCTAATTTTTAAATCTAAAACAATTATGGATTGATTTTGTTCTGTTTCTATTGTAAATTCAATATGACTATGAAGTGAATTAATATACGATAAAAATTGGTCGAGTTGCCTGTTAGTTCCTGTGAAACATACCAGTACGTCGTCTACGTATCTCCACCAATATAAAAACTGTTTGAATACGGGATGTTTTGAAATCTTTGTCTCTAGATGATCCATAAAAATATCTGATAGCAATGGCTTAGAGGATTACCCATTATAAGTCATGCACTGTTATTTGTATATTATATTTTATTATTAAATTCAAAGTAGTCACTGGTTTATGCAAACTTCAAGAAGATGTAAAATTTCAGATGTAATTATTGGATTTGTACTATTTTGGTCTAAAAGGTTTTTTACTAGAATATAAGTTTTATGTAGGAGGGATACTAGGAAAAAGATTTTTTACGTCAAATTGAAATTAATCTGGAGTTGTTAGGTAATTGAAAATGTTGTATTTAATTAACTAGTTCTATTATATTTTTTATGGTAAATTTAGGTGAAAATTTAGTGTGTTCAAAAATAATCTCTAACAGTTTTTTGAAATTTTCTAACAGTTTTTTTTAAATAGAAACAGAACAAAATTAATCCATAAATTTTTTAGATTTAAAAATTAGCAGACTTCAAAACAAACATGACTTCTGCATATTTCATAAACCTACCCATACTGACACGACTATACACAATTCATCATCCCATCCAACACAACATAAACTGGCAGCTTATCATAGTATGTTACATAGATTAACAGAAATTCCGATGTCAAAATACAACTTTGAGACAGAATTAAATATAATTAAGCAAATAGCAGTAAACAACGGATACAACGAACAAACAATTAATAAAATGTTAAATCAAAAACTACACAAGAAAGCCCTGAAGCTAGTATTTCCACAACCAGAGAAAAAACCCAGTACCTTCTGCTCGATTACATATACAGGCAAAATAACAACAAAAATTGCCAAACACATAAAAAAGAAAGGAATAACACCAGCTTTCCGAACAAATAACAACCTAGGCAAATATTTTTAAAATAACAAGAGCCAAAATAAAAAACACTTAAATAGTGGTGTGTACAAACTTCAATGTGGCGACTGCCCAAAAACTTACATCGGTCAAACTGGTAGAAACTTTGATAAACGAATAGCAGAACATAAAAGGGCTTTTAAGAATAGAAAAACAGATTCGACATACGCACTTCACCTTCTAGATCATAATCATTCTTTTAACGACAAATTTAAAATTCTTCACATTCAAAATAAAGGCCTTAAGCTATCTTTGTTAGAATATATGGAAATCAACAAATTAAAAAACACAGATATAATTCTGAATGACAACTTGAGACAAACAGTTCTCCCTCCTCAACCTATTTCATTAGAGACTAAACAGCTGTAGTGATAAGATTTAAAATAAATTTTGTGGAAGTTTGAAAACAAGTTTTCAGTGTTTTATTGTTACATAAAATGAATTTCCAGCAAGTAACGGTCGAATCCATCAATCAATTTGTTTATAGTTACTTATACTGTAGCTCTAATAAAATATTCTTACTACAGTAGGGAAATACTACGAGGCCCTTGTGCACTAAAAGTGGAATGACATGTGACTAGATAGATTGACAGGTGACTTCGCAAGACAGTTAATTTGAACTTTAATGGAAGTAATATATTGGAAGTCAACCAATCATAAATAACGTGGCGAGAGTAAATGTGTTACCAGTATTTACTTTTAAGACACTATTTATCAAGACCTCGTAAAGAGTTCTTGTGTTTTACTGTGTGCATTTTTAATAAAACACACGATATTGTAATGAGTAATCCATGTATTATTATCTTGTGTTATCCATCTACTGTATAATCGTTTTTAGCTCTTTCTACTCATTATTTTGCGTAAAACTAGGACAATCATGTAAAATATCCATAAAACTCAATTCAACTTACTTTACATATATTCAAATATCAATTTAATTTAGAAATGCAAAAGGTCTATACGTGCGTGCGGAGATTTTTCTATCGAATGCACGATTTCGATTTCCACATATTATCGACCATTTTAATTAGATGGTGGCACGCTAAAAGTTCCGTAATATCTTCTGCTGTGCAAGATACGAACTATGAAATATGTTATGACCCATAATACTCTTACTCTGGCTAACCTGTGACCTAGTTGCCAATATCACGTCTTATAGAGTTGAAGTAGGTGATTGGTGGCTTCGAGATGTTCAACTATGCAGAAAGTTCGTTACAGGTGTGTTCGTTCCATGATTGGTTAATAGTTTGATGCTGATATAATAATAATAATAATAATAGCGTTTATTGTCCAACAGAATCCATTTATAGGACAAAATACAATACTAAAGTTAAATGAAATATTAATAATTCATAGGTACTAACTAAATAACACATTTTTCGAGTATTTAACATAAAGAAACTACTTAATCACCTAGGTAGATCTCAGCCATCCTAGTAAGCTGCTTTAAACTGCAGTGAAATATATTGCAGTAAGCACTTAAGGAATTATAATAGTTGCACATAAGAAATAGAGGAGAATTTAACATAAGATTAGTTCTAGCTTGTGTATTTCTGAACGTAATCGAATTTCTCACTGGATGAGATGGAACGTTAAAATTTATTTGTCGAAGAATATCAGGGCAGTCAATGAGATTATGTAGTAGCTTGTACAGGAATATTAGGGAGGCATTAATTCGTCTAGATTCTAATGATACTACGTCCAAACCGCTACACAACTCGCTATTGCTGATGCTCCTCCTGGGATATATGCCGTTAATTTTGAAAGACAAAAATTTTAAAAATTTACGCTGCACGTGCTCTATAATTTGGATGTATACATCATAAAAAGGTGACCAAATGACAGAAGCATATTCCAGTTTACAGCGTACAAAAGTGTAATAAAGTAATTTAATTGCCTTAGTATTAGTGAGATTTCGACTATTTCTAATTATGAATCCATAAGATTTAAGTGCTTCTTTAACCTTTAAATTAACATGTTCAACAAAGGTAAGTTTATAATCAAATGTAACTCCAAGGTCTTTAATTTTATTCAAACGTTCAAGTTCATTGCCATCGATAATATAAGGATGGTATATATTAGACTGTTTCCTAGAATAACTAACTACTTTGCACTTATTGGCATTAAGATTCAAGTGATTTGCATTACACCATTCATTTACACGATTCAGTTCACTCTGCAGAAAATGACAATCATTAAGGTCGCTTATCAATGATTAAATCTTTAAATCATCGGCATAACATAAACATGGTGCAGAAATTGATTCACACAGATCGTTAATAAATAACAAGAACAATAATGGACCTAGATTAGAACCTTGTGGAACCCCTGAAGAAGCTAGGTACTTTTCCGATTTGTAACCATTATAAGTAACAAACTGCGTTCTATTTGACAAGTAAGACCTCATAAAAGTCACGGCATCCTCAGAAAGACCAAAGAGACACAATTTAGAAAGTAATACGCCGTGGTGAATTCTGTCGAATGCCTTCGTAAAGTCAGTATATATGACGTCAACTTGACTTATATTATCTAGGGCTGCTGAGATATATTGTGTGACCATTAATAAGTTTGTCACAGTGGACCGATTGGAGACAAAATCATGTTGATATTGAGACAGCTGATTACGAATGCGTGAATAAATACGATTATACAAAACTATTTCAAGGACTTTCGATAGATTGCAAATAATGGAAATTGGTCTGTAGTTTTCTACCTGACCCTTTTCACCAGTTTTGAATATTGGGCACACTTTTGACTCCTTCCAGAGACTCGGATATTCCTTGTTAAGAAGACATAAATTAAAAATGTTTAAAAGTGGCACAATTAAGGCACCTCTACAATCCTTAACCAAAAAGGATGGAATATTATCAGGTCCACACGTCATTTTGTCTTTCAATTTCTTAGTCGCAAAAATTATCTCAGACTCTAAAATAGGATAAAAATTTAAGTAATCTGCGTTAACTGAGGAAGAGTTAGCCTTGAAATTAATATCTGATGACAGAAAAACACTCTTGAAAAAATCTGCAAACACATTCACAATATTTTGTGGGTCGGAGGTAGTAATGTCATTATATTTCATCACACCCGGAATTCTTGAACTATTATTTTTTGAATTTACATAAGACCAAAACTTCTTGGTGTTGATGGATAAAGCAATTTGGATATTCTCGACATATACATTGTATGCCAAACTGATTTTTGATTTGACAAGGTGTCTTAACCGTTGAAACTCAAGCAAATCACAATGATTTTTGAATCGTTTAAACTTTTTTCTAAATTTTGCTTTTAATTTGATGTTGTGAATGATATCAGCATCGAACCAGGGGGGTATTTATGGCTAAAGTTTTTATAAACTGGAATATACTTATTAAACACAGAAAAAATCTTATCATAAAAGTTATTTAAAGTCTCATTAACGTCATTAGAAGTATCCAGATAATTCCAATCCGTTTCATACAGTTCTCGATATAAAGCAGGAAAATTTGCTTTTTTAAAGTTGTAAGTTAATTGCTTCAAACCACACTTAAATTAAGGCTCTTTTACAAATATATCCGTAAATGTTATTAGAAGAGCTGGGTGATGAGAGTCTTCATAGACCAAAGGTGAGTCATCATGCTTAACTTCACAACTGAAATGCGATAAGACCAAATCTAGCAGTCTACCCAAATGATTAACAACATTGTTAAATTATCTAAGGCCAGTAGAGCCCGCAAAACTTAAAACTACAGAAGTTTTGAAATCAGACATATCATTATCTATAAACCTTGAAACATTAAAATCGCCTAGTACTATACAGTCATTATTTAAGTAATCAAATTGTCCTAAGCAATCGAGAAAATATTCAAAGTCTACCAAACTTAATCTATCAGGTAAATAAGCAACAACTATATAAAAATATTTGTAACCAATCCGGCACTTGACAATAATAAGATCAATTAGTGGAAATTGTGCGTCGAGAGCCGTAATGTCCAATATTTCAGATGTTATGAAATCTTTTAACGCGAGCTATGAGCTGATATGATTTATTAAAACTTGTAAAAAAAATCTTCCATATATTTTGTCATATAACATAAAAAATAATTTAAAAACGAACTATGCGATAAATTTGAATAACTAATTATGGAGGAAGGAAGAAAAAGATAATGTTTTGCAAGAAAGCAAGTAAAAATTGATCGTTTTATTATAATCGAGAAAATATAAATGGAATAAAATATCCTAAGCCCACTCTGCTCCACTAAGATATTTACGCAATCGACTTATAGTAATCCCATTTTAAAGGCAGGAATGATTCCGAAGGAAGTTTAATATTTCGGGCCACATATGCGGTTTCGGTAACATTCTAGGTGTAACGTTCCCATTTGCGGCGGGTAGTTCGAGATGATTGAAAATCGAAAGTATTTCCATTGATTCGCCACAGTGTGTATCATGTTATCTTTCATATATGTTCAATGTTGTAATAATAAATAAGTCAAAAAAAGGTAAAAAAGTATTTTTGAAGTGTGTATATTTTTTAAAATAATTCCTAGCTGAGCGCTTTCGGCTTTACAAAGCCATCATCGGAGCTATGCTACAATAAAATGTTCTTAAAAGTACTAATTGGTGAAGATTTTAATTTTTTAACTTACGTCAATTTATAATACCACTACAATGGAGAGATCTCATTTCCTTATATGTAGATGAAATATTGATTTTTTGGTTGTTGAAATTCTTAAAAAACATATAAAAAACTCGACACTGGACTTCACAGACACATTAAAAAATTGAAAAATTTTTGTCATGGTACGGGTGTAAGAACCCGACCATTGATTACTGTGAGGAGGTAGACAGAATAGAACTAATGAAATCAAATGTCGGTCCTTTTAAATGATTTTTCAAAAGTGACAGTTGACAAATGTCATATATAGGAAATAGAGATTGTTTTTAAATCCTTACAAAATTATTTAGTAGTTTGGAATTACTAATAGTCATCAAAGACTTTCTAAAAATTAAGTTTTTAAGTTTTAAATTAAATCTTATGTGTTCATCACATCATACAGAATGACATTAGTTTGTAAATTCACTCAAGTCATTGCTCAAGGTCAATGTATGTTCAATCTGACAGTCAATCCTTAAGAAACAAGGGCTCAAATTGTTCAACAATAATATAAAGAAGAACATGGTATTAATGTTACATTATCTGATACTTAAGTGTATTTGAGAATTGTATCTTGTGATGGAAATTTGTAAGAAATTTGCATAAATAATTTTAAAGAATATTTTCATGTTTTCAATTAAGAATAACTGTCAAATGAATTACAAAATGTTGTAAATTTCTAATAAAGTTTAAAATTTTTGTTTAAAAATATAAATTATGAAAAAAATATAATAAGATTGCATGGAGGTCACCCTTCTTCCTCTAAAGTCTCCCATAATAATTTAAAAAAGAGGTTTATAATTGCAATTGAGGTTGACTTGTGACATAGGGTTTGTTTAATTTCTTTGCATATTCAAGATCTTCTAAGAGATTATGAGTTTCAGTTTTATTGGGATTTTTAAGTCACTTTTTTTTAACAAGTACTCTGAATTTTTTCTGAAATTGGTCTAAGTAAGATAAAGGATTATCTTGATGTAGTGTTGATTTTTATCAAATTAAAGCTTGGTTTAGTTGTTTTGAGTATAGATGTTGATAAGAAATCCCATACTTCCTATATAGATCCTTCTTTAGGACATTTCAGAAAATTCAAGAGTACTTGTTAATAATAAGTGACTTAACATCTTTAAAACCAAATATAACATCAGTCCATCTTCAGCAAGACCAAAGACAAAGTTGACAAACTAAACAGAGTGGTATTTAAAGCTGTCTGTGTGATGTAATTGACTAGTAGGTAGAACATGAGACTCTGAAATCAAAGAATCAAAAGAACACCTTAATAACCCAGAAAAATCAAACTTTGGATATCACATTAAATTTAATAATCATTCCTTTTCTCCTTCTGAAAACAGAAATTTTACAAACATTCCAATAAACTTTGACTCATGAATCTTTAGATATCTGGATTCCAAGATATGAAACTAAACCTGATTGTTGTTAAACACATCACTCATTGCAATTTAAACTCTTTTTAAATTATTATGGAGAGACTTTAGAGAAAGAAGGGTGACCTCATGCAATCTTATTATATTTTTTATAATTTTATATTTTTAAACAAAAATTTTAAACTTTATTAGAAATTTACAACATTTTGTAATTCATTTGACAGTTATTCTTAATTGAAACATGAAAATACATTAAAAAAACTAAATAAATAAATAAAATTTTTATGCAAATTTCTTGCAAATTCCATCAAAGATACAATTCTCAATACACTTAAGTATCAGATAATGTAACATTAATACCATGTTTCTTCTTTATATTATTGTTGAACAATTTGAGCCTTGTTTTCTTAAGGATGGCTGTCAGATTGAACATATATTGACCTTGAGCAATGACTTGAGTGAATTTACAAACTAATGTCATTCTGTATGATGTGATGAACACATAAGATTTAATTTAAAACTTAAAAACTTAATTTTTAGAAAGTCTTTGATGACTATTAGTAATTTCCAAAACTACTAAATAATTTTGTAAGGATATAAAAACAATCTCTATTTCCTATATATGACATTTGTCAACTGTCACTTTTGAAAAAATCTTTAAAAGGACCGGACATTTGATTTCATTAGTTTCTATTCTGTCTACCTCCTCACAGTAATCAATGGTCGGGTTCTTACACCCGTACCATGACAAAAAATTTGTTCAATTTTTTATGTGTCTGTGAAGTCCAGTGTCGAGTTTTTTATATGTTTTTTATATGTTTTTTAAGAAGTTCAACAACCAAAAAAATCAATATTTCATCTACATATAAGGAAATGAGATCTCCCATTGTAGTGGTATTTTATAAATTGACGTAAGTTAAAAAATTAAAATCTTCACCAATTAGTACTTATAAGAACATTTTATTGTAGCATAGCTCCGATGATGCTTTGTAAAGCCGAAAGCGCTCAGCTAGGAATTATTTTAAAAAATATACACACTTCAAAAATACTTTTTTTACCTTTTTTTGACTTGTCATAAGTGTGTACAAAAAACATATAGTCTTTTGATTGATTAATAATAAATAAGGTTGGTGCTATATTGAGGTGCTTTTTTGATTTACTTTGCAAATGTTGTTATATTAAAATATATTTTTATATTATTTTTGTTTATAATCACCTACGATAATCGAAACATATTTGTCCAAGACTGTCCAACACTAAATTTGTTTGTAAAACAATTGAAGTGAAGTTTGACGATACTTTTGTTCCATATCTCTGTAGTCCTGCATTTCTTGTGGTCTTCTAGTTCTTCTGTCTCTTAGATGCGATTCTCTTATTTGCAAAAATTGACAAAGACTATCAATTTCTATGTAATTATGCAAAGTGATGTGGTCTTTTAACGTTTCCTCAAAATGTCTGGCAACCAATTCTACCAATTGTTTTGATGAATAATTGTATTCCAAATGTTTGGCGTTGCTGTATACCTGTAATGCATAGGTGTTTTCTGACATCCCCATTCTCTAGTTGCTGGATTTTGTCCCAGAAATAATTTAAAAATCTGTTTCAAAGTTTTCCCAAATAGTAAATACATCTACTGTACTGTAATAGGCTCGCTTTATCCTTGAAATGGTTTCTGATATTTTCTTTACATGCTTACATATTTTTTTTAATTCTTAATGAAGGGAACTGGGTACAATTTTCTCACATCTCCACCAAATTGGATTTTCACGTCACCCTATATTATGAATAAGTGTTTCTCTTATGTCTCCGAGTTTTTGTTTACCCATGTTCTATTGAATTTTGCCAGTTTTGAGCACTGCTATTTTTTAACTCTATTTTTATTAGTTCGACAACTCTTTGGGCATCTTTTGGAGATGTGTTGTTCCTCCGGACATGGTTTTTTAACTGAAACCATACCAATTCTATAATATTCAACACACAGTAAGATGGAGGTAATCTTAAAACCATATGTCCATTTATCTAATGACTAATTTATCTACAATATGAATTTTAGTTACGATTTTTGTATGAAAAACCTGGATTAGTTAATCTTTGCTGTAATGATCCTCAAAATATAGGTCTTAGGCTATTAAAAATTCTTGAATTTCATCCTTCCTACTCTGTTTGGTTGGTATTTTTTAATGCATGTGGAGTGATATGATAACAATCACGCTATTTTCTTTTAAATTTGGGAGTAATGTATTCTCAAATCACGATTCAAAAAGCGTCCCTTCGAAGTCTTGGTGGTAGTCTAGAGAACCGTATTTAATACTTTTGGAACTCAACAATTACGCATCGTTCACCCGTCCATGTTGTCTTTCGCAATGTAATATGCAAATTCGTTGCCTCTAAACGGGGTTCATTTATTTGGATTTTAGTGTAACTTTGGTCCAGGCGATTATCTATCGTTTTGTGAGATTCAAACCAAGTCTCGTCCAGATAATAAATTTCTGGACACCTCACTGGCGGCTACTTTCCATTATCTTCTTCAAGTGCCGTCTTCGTTCCGAAGTTTGGTATCATCAAAGTCTGCGTTATGCGTTCATTTTTGATGCTGCAGATTAAACGTTGGTTAATTGGTGCAATTGTACCATTCTCTCAAGTTTTTCAACCATGAATGCCTTCTTTTCTATAGATCTCTTTCCATTATCTTTCCTGTATAATCAATTGCTAGCAACTGGTATTTATTCCCCTATAACATGTCCCAAATATTGTAGTTTGCGCTTTTTAACAGTAAGTATCAGCTCTTTCTCTTTCGAACTTCCGCAAACCTCCACATTTGTTATTTCTCTGTCCAGGGTATCTTATATATTTACGATACATCACATCAAATGCTTCTATCTTTTGGTATCGATCTTTTTCAATGTCCATGTTTCCATCCGTAGAGGAGAACTGACATAAGTAACATCTCAAAAGGCGAATTTTAAGTTTTAGACTTAGATCTCTTCGCAGAACACCTTTTTCAATTTAGTAAATGTGGCTCTAGCTTTCTCTATTCTGGTTTGATTTCTTCAGAGCAATCATTATTTTCGTTGATAACAGTTCCAGGTAATTATATTTCTTACACGTTCGATTCTTTGATCATGCACGGTTATGTCAGGGAAGTTTTGTGGTGATTTAGATATTAGCATTATTTTTGTTTTGCTTATGTTAAGTGATAATCCGTGTTCTTCACTGCATTCTATACTATTTGTTAATTAGTATTTGAAGATCTTTCAAGTTTCTGCGATTAGTACCGTGTCATCGGCATATCTCAAGTTGTTTATTCGGATGCCTTTATTTAATACTATATTTTGATCCGAAAGTGCTGTGTTTATAATGTTTCGGAGTATAGATTGAATAAGGTCGGTGAGAGTATACAACCCTGTCTTAGCCTTTCTTGATCTCGATTTCTCCGTTGTCTTTGCTCTATTCGGATATTTGCTTTCTGGTTATAGTAAATCTTAGAGATAATTCTAATGTCCTTTTATCCAGTTTTTTCTATAGCAGTTCATTAAGTGATCGTGTCGAATTTATCAACGTTTGTTGTAATCAATATATCTCTTTGGTTTATATTAGACATCTTTGGCATATGACGTTAAGTGCAAATAGTGCTTTCTTGTTCCAAGCCGTTCCGAAATCGAATTGAGTATTTTATTGCATAGTTTTCTGTTATATTTTGGTGGATTACTTTGATGATACTTTTAATGTATGCCCCATTAAGCTTATAGTGCGGTAGTCAGTGCACTGTTTTTGCATTTGCTTTTTTGGTAAGGTTACAAAAGTTGAAAGTAGCCATTCCTTTGGTATTTCTCTTTTTGTGATGCAGTTAAAAGGTCGAGTAGAATATTCTTGATTGCCTTCACAAGCTTAAGCAGTTCTGATGTGAGCCGTCTGGACGGTGATTTTACCATTTTTCATTATTTTTTATAGCGTATAATAGTTCTCTTTAGTTATTTCTGGTCCTTCGTCGCCTTGCAAGTTATTCTATTAGGTCTTGTTTTCATCGTCGAAAATTCTTCTACCATAGTCTCTTCTCTGGTCCTAAGCTTTTCTTGTAGTTCGGACTATTATCTTCACCACTTCCCATTATGGTTTGTTATTTTTTATTGCCCGTTTTATATTTAAAATCATTTTTGATCATAAAATCTGCCCAAAGTATTTGTTGATACAATCATCAACAGTATGTTTTTTCTTTTAATTTTGCGCGTGATATGGTTTTATTTAGGCATAACTTTAGCTGCATATATAGGTTCTTGAACTCCTACGTGGTGCATAGAGACTTCAGTGAAAACGCGCCATCGGGTTCTATTTTGCGCTAAGCCTTCACCTATTCAAGACTTTCCTTGTTTTCTTATTCGTCATGATGGATCTTCCAAGTTTGTATGGGGACTTTTTTTTGTTTCCTGGGATTCACTCTAGGGCAGTTTTGCAATTACTGGAGTTATTTTTTCGGAGTGTGTGACCGATCCACCCCACTTTCTGGACTTTTATTTCATTTACTACTCTCTTTGTTTGGTCAGGTGTAGTAATGCCTCGTTTTCTTATGATGTTATAGGACCAGTAAATACGAAAACATTTCTTCGTAGATGATTTACTAACACAAAGGACCTGCAGTTTGTTCTGTAAGGGATTTTGTTCGCTTTCATTTTTCACATCCGTAAAGTAGTACAGCCATGAACATTATGACTGGAATATGCGGATCTTTTGTCTGTCAGTAGTGTATTCTCCAGACCTCCAAAACAGGGTGGTGCCATGCTAACTTTAGCTGCATACACATTATATATTGTCTCACTAATAGGTCCCAAGAACTGAGGTTGAATTTTTGTAGAGCTTCCCAAATCCTTTCTTGTTGTTCTACTTTTCGAATCTGTCTTTATTAAATGGTACATTGTTGCACAAGAAGTTTTTGTTAAAACGGCCGTTTGTTTACCAGCTTCATATTTGGTCATTTTTTAGAAAGTCCATAAAATACTTCTAACACCATATTTTGCAATGAGCTACAAACAAATTCTTCCGTTACTGCGTACTTGGCCCCGCACTTTCATTTTTATCTTCTAAATTATCCGTAGGTTCATTTTTGTCAGGCTTTCAGCACATCACTTTCCCGTGGCCACTACATATTTTTCTTGCAAAAAAATACTAAATATATCACAACATTTTTTTTCGACAAACTTTGCCTGAAAGAACCACAAAATATACTGCTTAAGAATTACTTATTGCGTTATTTAAATATTGTGACAATGATCCCGCCCCATTTAATTATTTTACGAAAATGTAGTTATTAAGTATAGTTAGTTCAAACACTCCTGACCATGGAGCTGCGCAAAGGCGGTGTCAAATTCACGTAAAGAGAGAAAGGTTCTATTGTAAGTGGAATTATACAGTGCATAGTACAATGCGTTTCGCATGGAAGTGGGGACTAAACCAAATTTCGTCTACTGCGCCGTGGTTTGGAGTGCTTGCACTATCTCTACTTAGCCATTACCGGAAATATGAAATTGTATGTAAATTTATATTTAGGTCAACCGCAGGAATTTTTCTTAATTATTTTTACATTTTATAAACAAAGACATCATATTTTGATATTATTTTACAAAAATATTTAATGACGATGATTTGGAATAAGTTTTACTTCTTTTTGTGTATATCAATAGTTATTGACGAACCCACAAAACAAAATGTCTACTTATTTTCGTAACTGAAAAATATTTTGTTTGGCCAGTCCTAAGTTTAGAAAAAAGATGAAAGCAAGTATTTTTTAATAGTATATTGCGAGATTCTTTATTGCTAAAAGCCATTGTTACGATTAATTTGTAAAAACATTTAAACAAACTAATAATTCAAAATTCAACACTGCTCCGGTAATTTTTTTTAAATGTTGGGTAAAGATTAGTACAACACTCTCTAGGGGTGTGTGTTACAATAGGTATCAATAGCGGACTATCAACAGGTTTGTCTTTAAAATTTCGCATAGATCTTGTCCCTTACTATACAATGCTTAAAAATAAACAAATGCAAATATTTTTGACATATGACTTATCAGTCTCAAATAAATCATTAAACTCCAGTTAATTCTATTTCACATACCCCGATCTAATATATTCCTATTTAATACTACCAGTATGTATAAATGACATTTGTGTTTATTTTGATTTTTTTTTTAAATTTTGGCGTTAAGATAATAAAAATCCCAAAGCTCGTTTCCCGAAAAGTACTGTTTAACTAGAAGTCAAGTTTTCAAAAGTATTTTCCAGTCGCTGTAACTGGCCCTCATAAATACTAATATAAAAGTTCTCATTCAGTATGTTTGTTATCTCTTGAACAAGAATAGGCCCTTTACGCGCCCTATTAAGCCAACAGAACCGTTTTTAGATCTTTTGTGGGGTTGTTAGTGATAATGATGTTTTTATCGTGGAGCTACGTGCCTCAAAATAATACAGGGAGATCCGGGCGGGATGTATTTTCCTTGAATATACGAAAAATTTCAATTTGTACGTGAAGATTGAAAAAGAGATAGGGGTCTAGGACGAGACCCTTGGGTCTATTGAATAAAAATAAGTGTTACCTTAGAAGTAGTAACTTTAAACCCTCCTTCCCACGGGTGGGGTCTATCAGTACACCTATAAATGAAATTGCTTAATTTTTTCAAATTTTTTTATATTTTTTTCCTAGACTCGGTGTACCTTTTAATGGCACTGAATAGTACACTTTCGCATAATTTGGTGAAATTGTATGAATCGCTTCAATTGCTACCTGTAAAAGTATCCTGACAGACCCCAACCGTAGGTGGGCGTTTCTTGTTTTGTGTAGGACATCTAATTAGCGAAGACCAAAGTGGATTTACGCCTGGAAGATCTTCACTGATAATTGTTTATACTCCAACAATTATAGAAAAAAGAATAGTGGTTGAAAAAGAACATTTTCTTTATGTTTTCACTTCTCTTTCGATATCTCAGCGTATTTCCTTAATTATTCTCAGTACTCATCTATGCCGTTTCCAGTAGCCTTTGCATTGTGGCTGTGTCGGGGCCTTGTTTTTGAGGCGTATGTCATTATTGGTTGTAATACTGGCTTATATAAATTCTTGACTTCATCTCAGTGTCAATGTGTCCGTTTCACCATATAGTGTTATTAGGCATCCTGCTAGTCTATTTGTTTTTATACTTGATCTCTCACTTCTTTGTTAGGTCTCATAGCTAGGCAGTGTAATTCACCGTTATTTTATTTCCATTACTTGTTCATCTGTTTACATCTGGTTTGGTTTATATTACCTTTTGAACTTCAAAAAACTGTACTTATAGATTTTTTCAGCTGATTTGTTTTTGTTTAAATTCAACTATGGTTTTATAAATTAATCAATACATTTTTACCTCCTGTATTCGGTTGATCCTTAATAGCACCGCTGAGGCTCGGGAATAATCTTGCTAACAGAGAGAAGAGCTTTAGTCGTTTTAAGAGGGACAAACGCATCCCGCTAGTGAAATGATGCACTCATATTGAAGACGTTTTGTTGTGTTGTTTTGTATAGTAGTGTATCCCAAAGGTAATAGCGGTAAGTTCACTACAGTATGTCCAACCCTTTTCAGTGCGTCACTAATTTGACATCATATAGGATTTAAAGAATGTCGAGAATTATTGCATGGCATTTTAGCTAAATTGACAGTTGCAGGATCGTAATCGGCTAAATGTGAAAAGGTTATTTTTGTTATTTTATTTTTAATGTATAATAAAAACTTTAACAATTCAAATTTTTATGTAATTTACATATTAAGGTGACGTCCTGTATAAAAATTTTTATTGCGATTATATTGGAACGTCAGTTGTCATAATTCCTATTCTATACATTCCATGGAAAGTGCTTAATTAGCTAGATTTGTTTATGGATTTATTATTATTTATTACAAACACTATGGACTTGGAATGTTTGTTTATTTAAAATAACGCTTCTCTCCTAAAATCTTTTAAGAGTTGACTGCGAGATAAAAATCAGTCATATTTGGATAAATAATTTTCCGATAAGCTTCTGTGGCAGCCAATAGTTTAATTTTGTGAAGATTTATTAGTGAATAGTGGAAATAGTTTAAATAGTAAAGCAGTTGATTTTTGAGTTCATTCTGACAGATTTGGTGTGCAGATGAAAGAGTGTTAGAAATTTAGTTAAAAAACAAGATACCGAATGTAAATTTATCTTCTTTTTTATGAGTAACAAAAATGAAATATTGTATTTCAAAAATCCACAATTTAATTCATAATCTGATTCATTAAAATCAATGATTTCAGCAGATATTGGCTGGTATCAATATATCAAATAATATATCTTCAATTACATTTCAAGAAAATGTCGTGGTTATAAAAAGAACCGTTTTAATACATATAAATATCCATTACGGTATTACTTTAAGTATTTCCTCAATATTCCTGAATCCACAATCTGATTCGCGAACGATAGAATCTGATAATAAAGTTTCCCAGCCTCTTTTTCTAATTGAAAATAATTTAATAATTGTATTATTAGTCTTTGTTCATTCTCGGTATATATCTGAATATTTAAAATAATTTTATGACAATAAATACAAAATTTAATTTTCACTGTAGATAAAATGTCTGAAAATACTAACCTGGAATGACAATTATCACTTTATCAGTTGACATTGTGAAAGTACTGTCACTGTCACAATCGAGACCATCTGTGTCAAATTATATTTATGTGCATCATTGTTTGGACATCTATTCTAAACTAAACTCCAACCAATTATACATCTGTAAGTAGTATTCGCTTTATTATGCAAATACCCATGAACGATACCTAATTTTCTAAGTTCTATGTATAATAATCACAGACTCACGTTTTTTTCTGTCACTTCTAGCTTAATGCGTTAGAGAGAATTCGAACAACTATGACGCACTGAAAAAAGGGTTTGGGACGGGACTATAGTTTTACCATGAGTTTTACCTAAACCTTTGAATTGTTTTTGATTGTTTATTGCAACCATTAAAATTTTGATAATTATTTGCACCTATGAGTTGAAGTTCATTTATCTTGCCAGAGCTATCGAAGGAATAGCTCGTGTTAATTTAATTACTATTAATTCGTCATACTAGTACATTATTTGTTGAATCCCCACAGTTTTCTTTACTGATTTATTATAATTTTATGGTCTCTTTTATACATACTTGGTTTCAAATACTAATTATTTGTAGCATATTTAAAGGAAATTCTGTTGTAAACATTTCTTTTGAATATTAATGGTATATGTAGTACACCTTTCTACTATTGAAAAAGGCGAAATCCTTATAATTTATTTTATGCAAAACCAGCAAGGTTGATCCAATTTGTTGCCATTAGAACTCATTAAAATTGACCTACCCCATGTACACTAACAACTTCAACCGTCTACGGTACATTGTGCCACCATGCAAATTAATTTTTTACGACTCTTTAGAAAGCAAAAATTACTAGAACACAAAGGCCTCCAAGAAAAGAAGTCCTTGAACCGCGAATCGATATGGTAGTGTGCAAGAATGTAAACTATTCATTAGATTGATTTAAAACTTAATATTTATTAAAAATTAATCTGGATGTAAGGGAGTAATAGCACTTGAACATAGTATTTTCTAGCTACGGGGGTATGCGGCACTATAATGTAATTACATGTAAGAGAAATGAGGAAAAGCACATGTGCCAATTAATAATTAAACAAAAATGAACAACATTGATTTATTAGAATAATTAGTGAAATTTACTATTTATTAAAGTGTACTCTAAAGAAATCTTTAGAAAAACTCTAAAAAAATAAATTACAATGGAATAACGGTTAACATCTAACGGTAGTGTTATATTAGCGGATCATTTCGAAGAACAATGAAAGAACCAAAGTTAAGTGCGCCACGTCATGGATAAATGGGATTCTACCCCAAAAAGAGATCCCAGAAACACCGTGGAAAAGTAAAGGCTTTTCCAAAAGATGATCCTTCAAAACCTGTTCACTTAACGGCCTTTATAGGTTACAAAGCTGGTATGACCCACGTGGTAAGAGAGGCAGACAGATCTGGATCAAAGATCAATAAAAAAGAAATTGTAGAGGCTGGAACAATTTTGGAAACACCACTCATGGTAATTGTTGGTGTTGTTGGTTACATCGAAACTCTACATGGTCTTAGGGCTTTAGCCACAGTTTGGGCTGAGCATCTCTCTGAAGATTGCCGCAGACGCTTCTACAAGAACTGGTTCAAGAGCAAGAAGGCATTTACCAAAGCTTCTAAGACTTCGAATTCCAAAAGAGATAATTGTATGTTTTATGAATGTATTAAGAAACCTAACATCTTTAACAATACCTTGATAAATTTTTACTCGAGAATAACTTTACTTGATCAGGATTTAACTCAAGTTAAGGGAAACTTATAATTTAATAATTGATGGATTCGACCGTTACTTGATGGAAATTCATTTTATATAACAATTAAACACTGAAAACTTTGTTTTCAAACTTCCACAAAATTTATTTTAAACTCTTATCACTACAGCTGTTTCGGCTGATTGCCTTTCTCAAGTGATCTATTTTTGGCGTGCGTTTACACTTTATAGTCTCTATTGAAATGAGTTGAGGAGGGGAGAACTGTTTGTCTCAAGTTGGTCATTCAGAATTATATCTGTGTTTTTTAATTTATTGATTTTCATAGATTTTAACAAAGATAGCTTAAGGCTTTTATTTTGAATGTGAAGAATTTTAAATTTGTCATTAAAAGAATGATTATGATCTAGAAGGTGAAGTGCGTATGTAGAATATGTTTTTCTATTATTGAAAGACCTTTTATGTTCTGCTATTCGTTTATTAAAGTTTCTACCAGTTTGACAAAAACTGCCCAAAAACTTACATCGGTCATGCATGCTGAAGAATTACAGAATATCGGTTTAAAGCTTATTTCCCCAATAATATTTCTGAAAATTAGCTCCACTCTTTCCGAATATAGTCACTTATTAAGCTTTCGGATGTCAGTTTATATAAGCCCCATAACATCACCAATTCCAGATTATATTCTAATAAATTTCTACCAAACACCTTATCGCATATTGTTGTCACAAGGTACACTCACCTGCTTTATTTGCAAAAATACAGGACACATATCATCTCAATGCAATAACAGTTCAGTAACGGAATCAATTCATATTGAGTCAAACAATGAAGTACCAAATCAAAAAGCTTCAACAAACATGGCTCCAAACACCCAGCAGTCATCAAGTTATCCATTATCAAATCCAAGCATATCACCTACACCTACAAATCTCCAGGACAAAGAAATTACTAATACTCCTACTCATAGCAACTTCTTTTCCATTAGATACAACTGCAGAAAATTCTAATAAAACTGATACATCACCACAATTTTCTGAAACAACCATTTCAACCAATCTTACAAATAAAACTTCAAGCTCGACTTTTGTCACTACCAATGAGTTTGCTCCAGTACTTCCAAATGTAATAAAGCCACAGCATCTAAGTGAAAACTCTAATAGCAATTGCGAAAACGCAAGTTCTTCCATAAAACGTGATATTGGTGAGATCGTCACGCCTCCTTCAGACTCAATTTCATCAGAAAATGTTTGCAAAACCCAAACCCTCTAAACCAAAAAAAACGCGCTCATCTAAAGTCCCATCTACACGGAAAACTCTTGAAAATTTCATTGATAATCATACCGCACTTTTCGTTTTAAATTACCACCAATTGTCCTTACTGATTGATAATGTCCAAGGCTCCCCCGGCACTATTAGCGTCGTCAAAGAATTTACAACTGATATGGCTGGTTTACTCCATCTTTTACAAAGCAGTTATCAATATGCAAATGATAGATCTACACAAAGAAAGTTTACAAAACTTCAAAATAAACTACACAACCGTTTAGGGAAAGAGGTTTCTGACTTAGATAGTGACTCTTCTGTAGACTATTGTTCAGTATCATCTAACTTCGAATCTATTAACAACATTCAACTCGATACTTCAATGGAATATTGATGGATTTTTCCATCGTCTACCTATGCTACAGCTTCTTTTATCTGAATATTCTCCAGATATTATTTATCTAGAGGAGACAAAACAATCTTCTTTTCCGTTTACCCCCAGTATGTAACACATATTCAGCTGAACTCTACGCCATATACCGTGCTGTGAAACTTCTTAATGAGCTTACACACACTAAAGCCCTGATCATAACAGATTTCCTTAGCTCTCTAAATTCATTAAAACACAGTTTTCGGAAACATCCTTTTGTAAAGTTGCTAAAATACCATCTTTCTCAAGCTCATGAACATGGAAGAAGCATCCAATTTTTATGGGTTCCCTCATACATCGGAATAACAGGAAATGAAGAAGCTGAGAAGACTACACGAGAGGAAATTTTAAGTGATTTGTCGGAGCCGATAGACAAGTGTGCTTCCAGTGACTTAAAAGCTTATTTTAAAAATAAAGTGTAGTGTTTGTGGCGAAATGAGTGGTCTCAAACTAATTCCAATCTAAATAAAATCAAAAATAATGTGTCCCAATGGTTTCCATCGTAGCGCAATAGACGAGAACAAATTGCGTTTGCGCGTTTACGTCTAGGACATACCAGATTAACGCACTCCTATCTTTTCAAAAAGAAAAATCCACCTATATGTGAACAGTGTAACGTCCGATTAACAATCGAACACTTTTTAATAATTTGTAGTAAATATGACCAAGAACGACAGCTCTACAAGATCCCAAACGCTTTTCCACAGGCTCTAGGTCAAAACTGTTCCTGTGACAATATAGTGAATTATCTCAGATCCATAAACATTTTGTGCAATCTGTAGGTGTTTAACTTTGTTATTTATATTTTGTTCCGTCGCTAATAACCTTTTGGTGGATGCGACAGATTTTTCTAATAAAAAAACTAATTATTGTGTATGGCTTCTCACTACTGAAATACTTTATTGCAGCTCCCTCGTAACTGCACAGTATAGTTGTTTTTTGATAACCGTTTTTGAGAAACACGGTGCAAGTGTAATATAAATTTATTAATAAACCGTGTTTTCTTATCTGTATTTAAGAAATGCTGATTTTAGATGGACAAACCACGCTAAGAAATATAATTTTTCCTTTCCCAATCTTCACATCTTCACGCGACGTTATTAATTATATGTTATTCCGTATATTATTCAGAATAATAAATTATTTCAGATTCGAGTCGATAAAGTTACCTCAACCACGCACTTTTTAAGTCATGCATAGAACGGCACACCCCCACCAGCTAACAATACGCCGTTATTACAATGCTGCATATCGGTAGAGTACATTGTGAACATGGGTCTTTAATTTTCAATAAAAGTCCGGTTGCCGTCATAAATCGCCCATTCGTAATCATACAGCCAACATAGATGACAGCTTATATCGATCTGTAAAAGGTCTGTTGGTTTTTGAGCTTTCGCCACTATTATTAACCTAGTTATGCAGCTACCTTGAGGGCTTCAAAGCCTTATATCCTTTATTATTAATTCGATGTGGAACAGTGGTGCCGTTTTTTTATTTTTCATGCTTACCGCTTATCATCTACGGTATGAATATTTAGGCCTTTATACATTTATCCCTTTTTCATTAGATAGGTACATTTTCGTTCATTATGAGTTACAGCACAGAAAGAATAGAAATTGTCAATAAAATATACTAGTGCTAACAATCAGTTTGCATTAAAAAGATCTTTGATTATGTGCAAAGTAGACCAGGGAATTAACTATCATTTAACGATTAAAAATTGATATTAAATATTATAAAATGGGTTTACATAAAGTACTATGCATAAAAATAACTCATCAACGCATCAATATAAATCACTTATTTGAGAAACCCGATAAGTCACAAAACTAAAACTTTCGGAAGAGAAGAAAAAACTGTGTGAGGAAAACACGAAGATTTCTACATATTAAAAACTGACCTAATTCCCTTTATACACTGTTTCTTGACTTTTTCACTCCAATTTTGAAAAAAATTGGGAATACGCTCTATATAAGTTCAAACTTGATTGACTTATGGGTTTCTCAAATAAATTGTTTTGCGTCACCTAAAACTAACCTTTATAAGAAATTAAAATGAATAAAAAACAAAATACACATAGTACATAGTATTGTAAATTGTATTAAAAAGTACAAAAAAAATTATTGCAACCCAAAAAAATCCATCACCATGGATTACCAAAAAAGTCCATCACAATGGACTACCAAAAATTAAATGTCATATCTATCTATAGCCCCGAGGACTGCAAACCAAAGGAGAAACGAGAGATATTCTACGAACAATTTCGAACCATCCTGGATGAATTACCTTATGAAGAACCCTTAATTCTGATGGGCGACTTTAATGCACGAATGGAAACGATATAGTTCCAGGAGTAAAACAATGATTTAACGAAAATCATGTCAGCGCAAATGGAGAACTGATGGCTAATCTCTGTGCTTTTAACGAACTGAGAATCAATAATACATTTTTCGGCCGTAAGCTCTATTGTAAATATACATTTGAAAACTCCAGAGGGCATAAATCTATGATTGAATTTATAGTCACTAATAAAAACAATCCAAGAAAGTCCCAAAACACCAAAATTAAATATCTCAATATCTAACAAAACGTTTATAGAAAATGACTTAAACAATGAGCTAAAAAAACCAATAAATGAAAACAACACAGAAATATGGAACACATTTAAAGATCTTACCTTGAAAGTAATAGAAAAATATGCAACAACGTTACACAGGCACAAAAAACAACAATGGATGACTGATGAAATCCTGGAATTAACGGGGCAGAGAAGGAAACTGAATGGTAACAAGAGAGAATATAAGGAAAAACAGAAACTAATTAAACAAAAAGATGGAAACAGAAAAATGGATGGAGGATAAATGCAAGGAAGTAGAAAAGTTGAATGAAAAACCTGATACGTTTAATATGTTTAAAAAAGTTAGAGAAGTAGCTGGTCTTTATAATAAGAAAACTCCACATACTATAACCGATTCGCCGGGAAAAATGATAATAAAAATGATAATAGACGAACATGAAATTCGAACAACCTGGTGTAATTATATAAGTCAACTGTATAATGATGATAGACCCGAAGAACTGGAGACTTTAGTTGAAGGTGAAAGACCAGAAATACTAAAATCAGAAATACTGCATGCTATAAAGTTAGCAAAGAACAGGAAAACCGTTGGCCCTGATAACATACCGACAGAGATGTTAAAGCTTATAAATGAGGAGAACATTGGAATACTGGTCAAGCTTTTCAATGATGTTTATTCGACTTGTGATATCCCTGAGATTGGTTAAAGTCCGAATTCATAACACTACCAAAAAAACAACGTCCGAAAAACTGTAGCGATTATAGAATTATAAGCCTTATGAGCCACACTTTGAAAATATTTCTACGCATCATCCACAGTAGAATCAGAGATAAATGTGAAGAAGACCAGGATGAAACACAATTTGGCTTCAGAAATGGACTGGGAACTCGAGACGCCCTCTTTGCACTAAATGTATTACTGCAGAAATGTCGACATCAAAGAAAAGGCGTCTTTGCTGTATTTATTGACTGTGAAAAGGCTTTTGATCGAGTACAGCATCACAAATTAATTGCAATATTAAAAGATAAAGGAGTTGATAGTCAAGACATACGATTCATAGAAAAGTTATACTGGCATCAAACAGCGACAGCTTGCATAAACGGAAAATCAACAGAAATATGTAAAATACAAAGAGGTGTCAGACAGGGTTGTATATTATCCCCACTGTTATTTAATTTATATTCAGATAGAATATTTAAAGAAGCGCTGCATAATTTGGAATGGGGCGTGAAAGTTAATGGAATTTTGATAAATACAATCAGATATGCAGACGATACAGTTATTTTAAGTGATGACATAAATGGACTACAATGCCTTTTAAATGCCATTGATATAGTGGGAAGAGAGTTTGGCCTAAACATAAACTTTGATGCAAGGTGCAAGATGCAAGATACAAGGCAAATATCGAACACAGTAATTAATTAAATCTTGCCCAAGTACTTTCGATCAATGGATCATCCTCAGGGGCATTTCGTCAGTTGTGGCCTATCCGACATGAGCAGAATGTCATACATGTAAATTTGGACATAACAATACAATACACAAAGAAAAACAAACAGTTTATAATTTTTAAAAAAGGGAGAAGCTACATGTTATATAGAAGCCGGAGACAGAATTCAGTCATCATTTTTAATGAGTGTTGCGAAATAATTCATGCATCCCAAATTGTTTGTGTAAATTGTGGCGACATAGAAAGGTTGAAATAAAAATAAAAAATCGTGTCAGTTGTTTCGATATGTATTTATTTGGTTGGTCTTTATTATGGCTGCAATTTCAAGCTTAAAATGTACCTACTCTGTTTCGTTTTTGTAAGATCTAAAGTAACGCTTAATAAATAGTAATAGGTTAATGGGTAACTGCGACATTAGCAAGACTCTTGCTGCAAGACCAGATGTATTGGCGCAAGACCAAGACCAAGACTGTCTAAGTCTCGTCTTGTTCGTGCATTTGGGCAACACTAGTTGTGTCCCTTTATTCCGTTTTGACTGAGGTACCGACGGTATATTGCAATGTTGTGAATCTTAAATCTGGTCCTGATTGGCCGCTCGGGGCAGACCGGCAACGTTGTCGGCCGATGTCCCGTAAGAAATACATTGCCTTTCTAACCTGCACTGCATTCTAACTATGGCTTCTACTATAGACACCTTTGAAACGTAAGCAACAAAATAATAGTATTATTTTGATAAGAAATGTACTTTAATATACAAATAAAGACCTATTTAAATATATTGTACTCTCCATTAAAAATTAAAATACTATCTTTATTGTTTATTTAACAATGCTTTCTGGAATTGTATATCAACTTCCTTCATTTTGATAAAATCACATACTATTCTACATTTAAGAATAAAAAAATAAGAACACTCATTTACTTTTTTTAAATTTGTACTATTTTCTGTATATTAACTGTAATACCGTATCTTATATGTTAAATTTTGTTACAGGAAACGGATCCTCCTCAGGATTTCTCTTATGAGGATAATTCCTCATTGAGCGATTGAGTATGCAGATGCTTAACAGCGTTTTAGTGAAACTTCTGTTAATTTATTTGGAAACGTCCTACGCTGTCGATCCCTGTAAGTCCTATTTGCATGTTCACATTTCATTTAACACATATATACAATGTTCGCTCCGTGTTTAACTTATACGTCTGTTAGTCAAACTGTTGGAATACGAAACATTGTTTTCGGAATTTAGACAAAAAGGAGATAGTTTTTGGTTTAGGATCAGAATTTAATATAAAATTTTTTATGTTTAAATTAAAATTACTTTAAACGAGGCGTTTTTAAATTGAATGGAGAGTTTTTTTTTTAATTTTTTGGACCTTAATAGGTAATAGCTTTTTTTTCAAACTGGGTTAAATGGTTTTTTTTTTAAATTAACAGTTGGAGGCCAACAATGCATCCTTTTAAGTATCTTCGTCTACCAGCTTCAAACAAAATTTGAGATTACTATCTTATAAATCACCTTTAAAGCTTTACAATGGCGATTTATAAATGTTGATTTCCTACTTTCTTGCACAGAAAACTGTAAAAAAAACCTCGTATTGTAAAAAATGAAACTACAACCTTAATATTGGATGTAGAGTTGGGTCTTACAGTATTAAAAATATATCCTTAAAATTTCAGAGTAATTCATTGATTAGTTAGAAAGAAATCTAAATTGTTTATCTTAAACAACAATTTTTCTGCAATAATATGTCAAGAAAATAAACTTATAACTATTCTACGGATATTATAAATAATAATGGAAGATTTTCCATTAAAAGAATTTTAAAAAAGTGAACACTTAGAGAGGTATCACTATATTAAAACCAATTGCATGAGAGCCAGTGGAGGAACTTATATCTTTATTTCTTCCGATATTTTCTGATCACACCTTCCACTTTGTTCTAATTTAGAAGCCATAGCTATAACTTGTTGGTGTCCTAATAAAATCACAATATGTAATTTATCTGCTTATCTGAAAAACTGACTAACCTAATATTTGAACTACTTAGCCCCTACATACTTGTCGGGGATTCCAATGTTGATAATGTGTTGTGTCGTTCCAATCAGATATATCATCATCAACTAGCCTCTAATATCAACTGCTAAACATAGGCCTCTCGCATGCTTTTCCACTTAGTCCGATTTTGCGCCATCTGAATCCAATTTGTAATCACTCTTTTTATGTCATCTGTCCATTTCGTTGGGGGTCGACCTCTATTTCTATGAGCTTGTGTTCGGGATCTCCATTCCAAAATTATTTATGTCCACCAGTTATCAACTGATCTTGCTACATGACCTACCTAGATCCACTTTAGTGTTGTTATCCTTTCAATAACGTCCCTCACGTCTTATCACGTAAAGAAATCCCTAACATTATTCTCTCCATTGCTCTTTCCGCAACATGTAGTTGACTCACTGTTGTTCTTGTGAGCTTTAAGGTTTCTGCGCCGTAGATCATCACTGGCAAAATACACTGATTAAATACTTTTCTTTTCAGACACATTGGAATCTTAGATCTAAAAATATCCTTCATCCTTCCAAATGCAGCCTAAGCGAGGTTTATTCTTCTTTTCAGCTCGATTGTTTGGTTGTCTCGACTTATTCTGATCTCATGGCCCAAGTATTTGTAGGAGTCAACTGGCTCAATATCTTTGGCTTCTACAATCACACATATGGTAGATGTAAAATAGTCGAAAATTGTACCATATTCCTCCAATTTGCAAAAATTCAACACCAGGTCCCAATAGCATCCTCTTCATACTCCTCAAAAATCCCATATCTGCCGTAAAAAAATTGCTTATACTGCACAACATAATATGAATATTATGGAGGGAATCTATCATTATACCAAATACATAAATTTGAGTTAAACTACGTACATTGGATAGTAGAAGCATTGACTGTTAGATTAAAATTTAAGGGAAAAATTCTTTTTTTTTTAATTCAGTCTCATTTACTTATAACTGAAATAAAAAGTGTTTTTTTAATGTTTACTAAATTTAAACCATCCTGATAATCTTGCACTCCTAAGCCAATCTTATTTGCAAACATTCCTGCTAGCTTAATTTTTGAGCCAACAAAATTAGAAACAAATATATTTTTGAAATACTACAGTGTTCTGCTAGGTTTTAACGAATTTATTATCACCCTAGTAATTATTCACTCCCAACTGCCTCTTATGGAAAACCAATAGTTCTGTTACGTTCAAATTTAAGGTGAAAATATACTCTTTTACAATGTCACTCTCCTCTACTTATAACTAAAATAAAAAAGTTCTGTTAAGTTTAGACTAAAATTTGATCACCATGGTAATTTTTCACCCCTAAACCAATCTTATTTGGAAACATTACCAGCGTTTGAGCGGAATTAATAAAAATTATTTTTGAAATACCAGTGTTTTGCTAGGTTTTTACGAATTTATTACCACCCTAGTAATTTTTCACCCTCAACTAACCCATGTGGAAAGTGAACAATTCGTAGGTTAAAATTTAAAGTGATGAAAAATTTATTTTTACAATTTTACTGTACTCTATCAATCAATAATTCTCTTAGGTTAAAATTTATGGCGAATTTTTTTTTAATTTCAACGTTTGTACTCTACATATAATTGAAATTAAAAAGTGTTCTGACAAGTTTTTGCTACACTTTTAACACCCAGATGGTTTTCCACCACTAAAGCAATTTTATTTGGAAACGTTCCCGCTAGCTAAATATTGAAGCCAGCAGAATTAAAAAAAAAAATTGTTTGAAGTGCCGCAGTGTTTTGATAGGTTTTTACAAATTTATTACCACTTACGTGGTAAGGTTATAAAACTTACCACTACCACTTACGTAATAAAAATATTACGTAGGTTAAATTGGAGTCCGCTCATTTGTCCTGGCTAGCTTAAGAGTCCCTCAATGTCGAGTAAATCCAGTGATGAAAATCTAAATATTTATTACTTTCTCTTTTACATATTCTCTTTATTGTAAATTATACCAATGTAATGTAATGTCAAATCTATAATTACAAAATTGACCCAGTGTCAATAATCTTGTAGTTAAGACATAATAGACTAAATAAAAAAATGCACATAATATTTTAGTACTACTCAGTATTATAAAAAGTATCAAATTGAGATTAATTCATTTTTCCCCACATCTCATCGCGAATTTTATTGATTGTCTCATTGTATAAATTGCACGGTGAAACATAAATCTCCTCAACCGTTAATTTGACAGATGTCAAATATCAATGAGTTCTCCAAGAATACAGCAGCAATAATAATAACAGCCCTTTCCGCTTTCAGGCTCTATTGAAGAGATTTTGGGGTTCAATCCTTCAACTCGGAGAATATTAATAATATGCCACAGCTGCTATTTATTGTCAGTATTATATTAAGCTCGGAATAATGGCAAGTCGACAAAACTTAAGATTAATTAAAAGGACCCACAAAGAAAAACTTTCCAAAGCATTAGGCCCTCTTAAATTTTTACGCGAACAAAAATTCCCTTAGTAATATTAATTAAAAACACTTTTGTCAACATATAAGTGCGTCGTTTCCTTAGACAAAGGGCCTTTAGTTATCAAAGCAAGTGCCATTTATTATTTTGGTCTGCGGAAACTGACCTTAAGAGTCGAATTGAAACACAAACCATAGTGAATAAAGAATTCTACCATTTTTTAAACATTTCTGAGAATTCTTGGTTGGTTTAGTAAACAAAGGAAATATAAGAAATATAAAAATGTTGAGAAATTAAATTCAAAAGTTTTATACAATAATACAACAGTCCCTACCAATTCATAAACAACCTAAATTTTTAAGGTTTTTAATATTAAGAAGTTTGTACGATTTTTTATTAATTTTGTCTTTCTTACTTAGTTTTTTTTTCGATCTTTTGATATAGATATCTATCTTTGATTCTATCTCTCATAGTATTAGAAGTGTGGGATGCCGAAGAAATGCTTCAAGAATAGAATAAGGCATTTATGATTCCTATACACAATTAAGGAGATATAACTGAATACGCAAACTATAGAGGAATATCCTTATTAGAAGTAATATACAGAGTGGCCCAAAAGTCTGGAAACATCTAATTATCTCGTAAATTACTAGACATATACAAAATTTGAGATACACCTAATTTGGGATACTTAGATTCCATATTTGGTATTTGCAATGTTACCAATGTATTCAGTCATTATTGGAATCTCCTATTAAATACGAGTTCAACCATATGTAACACTTATGATTTTATGTAGTCTGGAAGGACTTAAATACATAAAACAGAAGTCTGGCAACGCCCAAATTGTTTCAATACATTTTTTAATACTATTTTTAAATACATTAAAACGTAACAATTGATAGTTTAGAATATTTTTTAACATAATAGTTACGTTATTAAGTGTTCAAAATGTGCTCAATTTGTGAGTTGATAGCACCCTAATCGATGGTAGAATGCGTCTACCATATTTCTCTATGATTGTCTAGAAATTATTCGAGATTCATTGATAATTCATTGCCTTAGCTATGCAAGACTTGCTGGTTAAGTTTTGTAAACTGAATTTGTCAAGTGTCTCTAATAAAAATAATTTTTAACGTTAAATTTCTTTCGATAAAAAATGGCCCAATTAAATAAGTACCTACTATAACTGATCATACATTTAATTTTTGTGGTCTTTGAGTATGGTTTTCACGCATTCAGTGTGAATTTCACACGAGTTAAGCTATTCAATACGAGTTCAACCATATGTTCACTTGATTTTATGTAGTCTGAAAGATCTTAAATACATAAAACAGTGCAAAATATGTAGATTTTAATAAATCTAAATATTTAGATGGAGAATGCTGTGATTTTGACATTTGTTCACCATTTAAACTATGAACTAAAATTGACAGTAGTTGTGGTTAAAAAGTGCTGCAATTTAAATTGCTTCTCTAAAATGCCGTTCTCTAAACCGTTCTCCTATTCATAAGACGACGGTACAAAAAACTGTAAGGCGATTTGAGGAATCTGGAGAAGTAAAAGATAGATACCGATCAGGTTGACCGAAACGAGTTATCAATGACAACAAAACTTCAGATATAAGCAAAGTTTTGTTGAAGATCCACATAGATCCCCAGACAGGGTTGCACAAGTACATGATGTAGGTCATTCTTCAGTCTTACGTTTATTACGTAAAAATAAATTTAAATCATACAAAATTGACTTATTGCAAGAATTAAGTGAAGATGACTTTGGTCGTAGATTAAAGTTTACTGAAGTAATGATAGATAAAATTGAAAATTATTAAAATTTCGTTAACAGAATATGTTTTCTCGATGAAGCAACTTTTACACTGTGTGGAAGTGTAAATCGACACAATTTAAGGTACTGGTGTGACGTAAATTCACAATGAAAACTGAATGCGTGAAAACCATACTCAAAGACCACAAAAATTAAATGTATGATCAGATATAGTAGTTACTTATCGAATTGGGTAATTTTTTGTCGAAAGAAATTTAACGTCAAATAGTTGATGTAAATGTTCGGCGATATTTAGATGAGATATTTCCTGGACGATAAATTGGTAGACAAGGTAGAATTGAATGGCCTCCACGTTCACCAGATTTCAATCCTAAAGATTATTTTTATTAGGGATACTTGAAAAATTCAGTTTACAAAACTTAAGCAGCAAGTCTTGCAGAGCTAAGGCAACGAATTATCAATGAACCTCGAATAATTTCTAAACAATCATGGAGAAATGTGGTAGACGCCTTCTACCATCGATTAGGTTGCTGTCAACTCACAAATTGAGCACATTTTGAACACTTAATAACATAACTACTATGTTAAAAAATGTTCTAAACTATCAATTGTTACGTTTTAATGTATTTGAAAATAGTTAGTATTAAAAAATTTATTGAAACAATTTAGGCGTTGCCAGACTTCGGTTTTATGTATTTATGACCTTCCAGATTACATAAAATCATAAGTGTTATATATGGTTGAACTCGTATTGAATAGGAGATTCCAATAATGACTGAATATACAGGGTGATGTATTTGAAAAAACCGAAGTTACTAATAATATAAGAAAAACGGCAAATCTGGCAACATTGTAAATATCAAATATGGAATCTCCCTATCCCAAAATAGGTGTACCTTCAATTTTTTCTACAATTATGATTAGCATTTTACTATATAATTAGCCGTTTCCAGACATTTGGGCCACTCTGTATAAAGTGCTCGCCAAATTTTTATGCTAAAACAAATCCTGATCAATTGCTATAAATACAACATTTCACCCATTTTCCACTACTTAAATGTAAACCTAAAAAATGTACACGTTCGAACTGGTTTACGCAGGAACTGTACAATTTAAGGGATCAGCTAAAACTTTTAGAAACGATTTGGCAGCAAAATAGTAATCTTAGGCCAGTCCTTCATTTGACAAAGGCAGAATATTCAATTAAATTAAAAGCAGCTAAAAGTAGTCACTTTATGAGATAGTTAATCGAATCATCAAATAAAATGAAATGTATTTGGCATTTAGTAAACTTAACGGTCGGGAGACAAAATAACTCAAGAGTACCTAGTGATGATAACAGTAATTTAGCAGACAAATTTAACCACCATTTTGTTGAAATGGCTCCAAAGTTACTTGCCGCTTTGGATCCAACTAAAATAGGTGGGTTTACATCAGCATCAAAAAACCGTAATAATTGTTCTATGTTTTTATATCCAACTAACCCACAGGAAATAACTAGTATAGTAGGAAGTTTTAAATCCAAAACAGTTGTGATTTTGATCAGATTTCCCTTAAGTTATTAAAAAAATGCATTTATGTTCTCGTAGTTCCACTGACGGATATTTGTAATGCCTCTTTCCAACAAGGAATATTGCCTAGTATCTTTAACCTAGTATCTTAATTAAAATCTATTGTAATCCCTTTATTCAAAAGTGGTCATAAAGATGACCTTAACAACTTGCGAGGCGATTGGTATTCGTGGTGTAATTCGAAAATGGTTTACTTCCTACCTAGAGAATAGAAGACAAAATTAAAGATAACATCTAATGAACTTGTAAATCTTGGCAGTTTGATTTCAATATAAATTAGATATAATTTTCATATCACGACTGTCAATATTTTTGCTTTTTAATATATCTACAAGCTTTTTATGTTGAAACTTATCAAATGCCTTTTCAAAGTCTACAAAACAGATTTACATGTCCTGATTCATGTCCGTGCATCTCTGAGCCAGCACATTCAAGCTGAACAAAGCATCTCTTGTACTCATACCATTTCTAAAGCCAAATTGTGTGTCACCAATTTCATATTCAAGAGTTCTAACAATTCTGCTGTGAATTATTTTCAAAAATGTTTTAAGTGTGTGACTCATTAAAGCTATTGTTCTGTGATCTGAGCAAGTTATTGCACTTGGCTTTTTGGAAATTGCTACAAAGGTCGATTGCAGCCATTGTCTGGGAATTGTGGCAGTCTCATATATTAAAGAGTTCAACCATTACATCAATAACATCTTTATCGATGAGTTTTAATAATTCGATGGGCATATGATCTGGTCCACTAGCTTTACCTCTTTTGTTTACCCTCTTTTTTACTAATATATTAAGTACTGTCTGGGAAAGTATTCAGGCAGTACTTATTATTACATTACAGACAGTATACTACCAGTAGTAGATAGTACTGGTGTTATTCCCAAAAATCTCCTAGCGAACATACTACAAACAGCTAGGTCTAAATGAACACATCTTTATAAGGCCATGCAGAAAGCTGTACTCCTCACGACGTCCAGATGTGTATGAAAATTGTTGGGAGGAGTACTTTTGATACCGTAGGTATCTGGGATGAGTGAATTTTCCCCTTAGACGAAGTGTTAGCCGTATGGCTAAATCTGGAAAGAAAGAAAATTTAGAAAAAAATGCCAGCGAAACTAGTTTTCTAAATAAAAAACTAGTTATAAAAGATCTTTATATACGGATTAAATCATTTTTGATTAAAAATTAATTTCTGATCAATTACGATCATCTTAATATAATTCAATAATGACTTTTTCACTCGGCTGAATAAAATCGATAAGATTTTTCTCAAGTTTCACTCTGTATCAAATTCTAATTACGGCAGATATCGGGGATAGTTCATCACTCGTCTCTCCATTGTTGGGAATTAATGAAACTGTCCAACAGACAACACCTGATCGATTTTTCACCTCGGTTTAACTTGATTTCCAATAATTATAGGATTCAGAAGGATGATGGATGGATAGAGTTTCAGAAGCGAACGAGAGTAATCCACTGTGATTACTGCTGATTCTAATCAAAGAGGATTATAACGTTATTCATAAACCAAATATCTAATTATGCACTACCATATTTGACGGATTAATACTGGGGGTGTTTAATATTTTTCAATCGAGTAATACGAACGGGACATCAATACAATCGGATACAACAAAGGCCGTTGTCCGACGATATCAAATTCGTTTTTGCTGAATGTCATTTATATACTCACCGACGAAATTGGTTTTAATCTTTATGAATGTATTTTTTCAAAATAAAAACAATAAATAGAGTGTACTTGCACAGAGATGCCTTTTGTTCGTCCGACGATTTAATTTACTGTGCTGTTTGGTACAGAATGACAGCTTGTTTGTTTCGTTCGTTTCGTTTGAATATTAAAATGTATAAAAAATTTTTATGATTTATTCGTTTATGCTTCTGACCTACTTTAACAACATAAAATATATAACCAGAGGCATTTCACGTAAATATTTGTAGGTAACTAGAATAGATGGATCTAAGGTTAGTTAACCCTTTACCGCATGAATTTTTGTTTTTTGTCAAAAATAAATGCTCAGATAAAAAATTTAATTCTATTTCTACGTAAAAATATTAAAAAAAATCTATCTATGAGAAAAACTTTATTGGCAAAATAAAATTTTTGGTGCCAAATATGGAACATCATGCAACAATGTAATATTAAAATCAAATTATTTTGAAGCTAAAGTATACACTATACACTATGAAACTGCAAATAACAATTTCTTTATTAACCCATATACAGGGTGGTGAAGCGTCAAACGGGCCATAGGAAATTCAATGGCCAATTCTAAATTGTTTAATTCCTGCTTCCTTAATTAATTTACATCAAAAGTCATAGGAAACTATTTGTAGAAGACTGAAATATGTATTAAAAACAAATGTTAAAATTGTTCTACGATTTAAACGTATTCCAAAATTTTGTAAAAATATAACCATTTTTCAGGCGACCCCTTAAAGTCAGGCCACACGAGGTACAAGAATGTGTATGACATGTTGCGTTTGGTCATATTTATGTTGTGATATTTGACAATATTTGAATTGCCAAAATTTTTATTTTGTAATTTATTGTTTAAAAAACAATATAGTTGATTAAAAAATGTATTCAGTTGAGGAGAAAGTTGCCCGAATAAAAATGTTTTATTCAGCCATAATAAATTTACATATATTGAAACAATAAATGCGAATTATTGAAGAGTGTGCAAAAATAACGTCACGCATGCTGGCTTAAGGTTAAGACGAGAATTTTACAATCAAGTGGGATACTGTTTTGTACAAAATGGCTTATTGTTTGAACATTTGTTATAGTTTTGTGTTTAGAAATTATCATAAATTATTATTAGGAAAGATCACAGTAAAACTATATTGAAATTCTTTGAATTGTTGTATAACCTGGAATTGGATTGTATTATATCTTGTGTTAAATAAAGATCTAGCATTGCTCGCAGTATTGCCTGAGTACATTATAGCAATTTTTCATGAACTGAATACATTTCATCAATTTTATTAATTTGTAAACAATATAATTTATTGTTTACAAAGTACTATTTAATGTTCATTAGTAGTAGTAGTATTTGTGAAAATTTGCCCATTTTAGTATTTGTGTTTAATTTAATAACAAAATAAAAAGATTGACAATTCAAATGTTGTCAAATATCAGAATCATCAATATGACCAAACGCAACATGTCATACACATTCTTGTACCTTGTGTGGCCTGACTTTAAGGGGTTGCCTGAAAAATGTATTATATTTTTACAAAATTTTGCAATACATTTATTTAATTCGTAGAACAATTTTAACATTTGTTTTTAATACATAATTCAGTCCTCTACAAATAGTTTATTATGACTTTCAATGTAAAATAATTAGGGAAGCAGGAATTCAACAATTTAGAATTTCCCATTGAATTTCCTATGGCCCGTTTAGCGATTCACCGCCCGATATGCCTAAAACCTACATGAAAATATTTTTTAATATTTTTCTCTAAATTTACGTGTTATATCAAATAACAAAAATATATTTATCGTAAAAACAAAATATGAGTCCGCTAGATGCAAAACTCTGAATTTGCAAAAATTGTAAAAATTGAGTTTTAGCTGACAGTTATTTGTCACATGTTATAGCTATCTGCTGATGTAGAAATTCAGCAGCAAAGTAAGGTATTTACTAAGAAAAAGGCATTAGAAATCTTGAGTCAGACGCAAAACTCTGTATTTGTCAGCCTATGCCAGTTGCATAACTGTGTAATTGCAATTGGCCAATCGCTTACATTGTTTGAGTCACATGACACGTCTCATGTGCACATATCAATTATTCCATCATTCGCCATTACCGGTTTCACTGTTTGTTATTTGAGTACTAAAAACACCAAGTTTATTGCAAATAATTAACATTATGGATCTTCATGTGCATCTTAGACCTTGTGAAAAAGGAAAAGGGAGAAAACGAGTTGTACAAACAGAAAAATGGAAACGAAATGTAATGAAACTTAAGAGGTAAGAGGTGTCTACAATTAACTAGATAGGTTTGGGACTTATTGTCAATATTTTTAGGCATAAACCTAAGGATGTACCCGGTTTTCCCACCTGTAACCATACAAAGAAAGTGTATTGTTGTATAGATTTAAAGATGCGAGACATTCAGCGTTTCCATAATAATCTGTATTCAATAACTGACAAAATAAAACAAGATATTTTTTTGCTGAAATTTTGTGAAGGTCAAAATCCCAAGAGATCAGGTACAAACCTACATGGAATTTCAATTAAATATTTTGTTCCTACAGTAGAGGGTGGACTTTTAAGAGTATGCAAGACAGCATTTCTTGGAATAACTCATTTAAGTTCTGAAAGAATAGAGCGTGTTGTAAGAACGTTTGTTATCCGGGGTGAAATACCAAAAGAGAGAAGAGGGTGAGATACAACAAAAGGTAGATTTGATCCAATAAAATTATCTATCCAAACATTTATGAGGCGTTTGAACGGTGCAGAGAGTCATTATAATAGAGGACGATCGACTAAATTGTATTTACCATGTGATCTGAATTTTACAAAGCTTTACAGAATGTATTGTCAACGTCATCCACATCATTCCGTAAAGTTATCATATTTCCGAACATACGTTAATGAACACTACAACATATCATTCGGCACTCCCTTAGTAGATGCTTGTTCTGCGTGTCTCAGAGCGAAGAAAATTTTGAGAAAAGAAAATTCAGAAGAAGAAAAATTAAAGGTTATAACAGAGCAGAGAGTTCATACGTTAAGAGCTAAAGCCTTTTATTCTTTGTTAAAAAATGAATCAAATCATAATATACAAATATTTTCTTTTAATTGTCAAAAAAATCTTTCTTTGCCAAAGCTTCCCGACCAGGCGGCTTATTTCTCACAGCAAATAAATTTTTATAATTTCACGATCGTGGCTGGAAATTCGAAATCCCATCTTTCTTCTGCAAATGTGACGTCATATGTGTTGCTGGAGTTTGAACATCCAAAAGATTCAAATGCTGTTGCCTCTGCTGTACATGATACTCTCATAAAATTCAACTTTAAAAATCAAATCGAAAAAGTTCACCTATTTGCAGATGATGTGGTGGACAGAACAAAAATAGCACGATGATGTCTATGATAATCTACTGGTTGGTTTATGAAGCACCTCGTCACATCAAGGAAGTGGAGTTTACGTTTCCTGTTGTTGGTCATTCCTTTTTGCCACCAGATAGGATTTTCGGTATGATAGAAAGGGAGATAAAAAAGAAGAACGTTGTAATAAACAGAAAAGAATATGAAGACATAATTGGAAAACACTCAAAGGTGCTGAGACTTGGTAAAGACTGGCAGATATCAGACTGGAGAAAGACGAGTAACGTTGTTGTTAAAAAACCATCCCAGTGGCATTTTAAATGTAATGCAACGAAACGATTTATATTTTCTAAGGACAAAGATTATATGGCTACGGTAAGGGGGGAAATATTTTATCGTTCTGACATAGGGTTCAGCAAGTCTATAATACGAAAAGGGAAAAAGATTTCTTTATTACAACCAAAGTTACAACAGATTAAATGTTCATTGAAAGGAGGTAAATCGTCCATAGGCACTCTCCTTAGAAACCATTTTGGTGAAAATTGGAGAGACCAGCGGATCTCAAATTTTATAAAATTATAGATACTGGCGTACAAGAAAATAATAACGAGAGTGCTGCAGAAAATGATCATATTGATGATGAGGACCCAGAGGAACTTAGAGTTTAGGAATTAATATAAATATATACATATTATAATTTGTAATACCTTTTGTACTTTGGATAAAAATAAACTTCACTAAAAGTTTACTTCCACATGCCTTCTTTCTTATTCCTAACACACTAGGTTTAGAAAACAGACTAATATAACAACCACTAATATCATTAATGGTTGACTATTATCATGTATTTGCAAATGTTAGTTGCATAAATCTGTATTTACATAGTTCACTTGGAAAACTCGGTATTTTCAAATTTTTTCTTCCTTTTCTAGCAAACCCAATAACTTTTCTAAAAAAAAATCATTATATTTTACCTAATAAAGCATTTATCTATCACAAAAAAGTGCCATTTATTATGTCTAAGGTTTTTTGCAAAATTTATCAGTTTTTTGCAAATAACTCAGTTTGACTTATACAGTAAATACAAAGTTTTGCATCTAGCGGACTCATATTTATAAGTCAAAAAAATACTGTACAAAATATGGTACAGCAGGCATATAAACTACTATTAAGTTTCAATGTGGTATGAAACAAAACATTTAACAGGTAAGCCTACGTTGCATTTTGAACACCTCATTTTTGCTCTATCGTGACACAAACCACATCGAGTTGGTTTTTCCTGTGGAATTACTAAACGGTCTAGTTGATCATAGCGAATATCAATGTTTTCATTGGATGATGGACGACCTCGAGAATAGGAAGTAGGTTTTTTATTTTGTTGTAACAATGATGTTACAATGCGTCTTTTAATGATAACTGGTCCAGTTTTTCTCCATGCAAACGATGAAGTTGCCAGGCATTCTGAACAGCCATGTCAATTCATTGATTGATCAATGAAAAATACAATTTTTTGTCGCGAATAGAAATGCGGTAAAGACTATATATATATATATATATATATATATATATATATATATATATATATATATATATATATATATATATAAGATTACCTTAATATTACTGTGTGTTAAATCCCATAGAATTGCTATGGGCTAAGTTAAAAAACCATGTCCGGAGGAACAACACATCTCCAAAAGATGCCCAAAGTGTTGTCGAACTAACTAAAATAGAGTTACAAGATATCAGTGCTCAAGACTGGCAAAATGCAATAGAACATGTAAAGAAGATTGAAAAAGATTACATGAAAAATGTCCCAGCCTTGAAGAAAATTATTATTAATTTGGCTGAGAGTGATGAAGAGAACGATAATGACGATGAGTTATATCCTCACTATAACTTCGCAAACCTAATGAGGTTTTGAGCGCAGAACGGTCTTAATTAGATTTTATAGAGACTTATTAAGATAGAATCATATGAAAGAATATGTTCCCTAGCTGTATTAAAACACCGTCATACTCGAAATAAGGTTTTTATTAACCATCAAAACTAATAAAAAAAAAAACAAATTGTAATTAGAAAGTGATGTGGAGTTAATTTATGACTCACAACGTCATAACTAATATGAACTTTGCTAAATATGAAGAGAGACAAATAGGGATCCGGGCCGTAATTAATATTAAGATTAGGGGGAAATAATTAATGAAATACTTTATCCAGCAATGAAGCCGACGGGATAAATTTAGAATATAAGGAACTTATTACCACTCAACGGTAGACATTAAAATATGTTTACAAGTAGCGATTTCCTGCGTTCGAAAATTTCGTACTCTTCACCAGCACCTGGCTGTAGAATTTAATATACGTGACAGTGGATGTTCAATGCAACAGTTGTTTAGTATATAAATTCACATCTTTTGTTTACCAAAATAAACAAAGGATTAACGAATCTACCAATATAACAAAAGGGGTCATTAAACTTATTTTAGACAATAATTTGCAAGCACAAATTTTTTTGTCGAACTTTCAAGATGTATTAAATGAGATGGTTATTAGCAAAGGTTGATTTAACAGATAACATAAATATAAAAATAGTTAAGAATACAATTAGATTTTGTTAATTAGTCCTGAGGAAACTAAAAAAAGTATGGTACGATGGTGGTCACTATGTTCACTTTGAATGTCTTGTTGGCTTATCCCCTGTAGTAGGAAATCATGTGTGATCTTGATATGACCCAATCGTAGTTTGGAGATAATAACTTGAGCAATTTATTTCTAGGTTTGACCATGTAGATTATTCTTTCGTAATATCCATCTAATTGTTTTGGAGTTATATCTTTTTACAAACTGTATTTCCACCTTACCTCGTAATTTTGAGGCACTTTTTATAGGATTATTTCCAATTTCTCTGACAATCCATCTTTCCTCACGTTCGGTAAAAATCTTATTTGGAGCTAACCTTGGTCTATTTTCAACTCTATTTTCATTTAGGTAACGTTCAATAATATGCTGATCTACTGATGAACATTTATTTACCATTTTGGATACCGTAAACCGGGGTAACTTTGCCCCTGCCAGGGTAACTTTGCTCCATTAGTAAAAAAAGTTTCATTTTAATGTACCTATGAATTAAAAACCGTCTTCATAAAACGCGCGTCGCCGTTTTACTGGCTGCCTATTGACAAAGCCTCTCCACGTGCAGCATCGACTTGCTCTTCTATTTACATGCCTACAGCGAGTCGAGAAGGTAGTGATGTAAAAACTTCGGTAAAAACTACGTAAAAAATTTGGTGTGTGTAGAAAGTTGTGCTATTATCTCACAAGTAAGTATTTGTGTATGCGTTAAGTGTATACTGCTTATCAACTTTTTTACTCAATTGTGACTTATAAATGAACAAATGAAAAACTTTTCTTTTTCTAACCTAATTTTACAAATTATCAGGTGATTCGGGGTAACTTTGTTCCAAAAAAGTGGCGCAAAGTTACCCCGAAATATTAATTATGTTTAATATATGCCTTTGTTACAGATATGCCTAGAACACCTAAAAGAGTACTAGGATTACGGCGATATGCTGACTATACACAAAAAACCCTACAAGAGTATTTAAATGAAATAAGAAGAGGTGAAATCTCACACAGAAGGGCAGAAGAAAAATATAAGATTCCAAGAAGGACCATTTTAAATAAACTGAAAGGGAAACATTCCAAAACGCCAGGGAGGCAAAACGTATTTACTCCCGGCGAAGAAAACCAATTTGTCAATTGCCTGATTTATAAGGGAGAGTATGGGTTCCCTATTAACGCAAGGGAACTGAGAAACATTATCAAAAATTATTTAAACCGTTGTGGAAGAGATGTCAAAATTTTCAAGGATAACTTCCCTGGCGAGGATTGGATCAAAAAATTTATGGTCAGACATCCTGAAATTTCCCCACGTTTTGCAGAAAATATTAAACGTTTACGAGCAGGAGTTGATGAAAACATATTGAGAAGCTTTTTCGAAAATCTGGCAGTCGAGTTAGAAGGCGTTCCTCCAACAAATATATGGAATTGTGATGAAACTAATCTCACTGATGATCCCGGCAAAAAGAAAGTCATTATCAAAAGAGGTTGCAAGTATCCAGAACTAATTAGAAACGCTTCAAAGACCTGTGTGTCCATTATGTTCTGTGGAAACGGTGAAGGTAAACTTTTACCGCCCTATGTTGTTTACCGGGCTACTAAAATGCGGACTACTTGGACTGAGAATGGGCCAAAAGGATGCCGTTACAACGCTAGCAGTTCTGGATGGTTCGATGCCAATATTTTTGCAGACTGGCTTAAATTCCAGTTGGTATTTAGGTTTAGGAAGCTGAATGGTAAGAAGGTATTACTATGCGACAACCGCTCTTCACATATTACAGTACATGCACTTCAACTCTGTCGTGAAAACGACATTCATTCAATTTGTCTGCCTCCAAACAGTACATATTTGGCGCAACCTCTAGACGTGGCTTTCTTTCGGCCCCTAAAAATAGCCTGGCGAAAAATTTTGTCAGATTGGAAAAGTACTGAAGATGGCATCCGCAACACTAATATACAAAAACAACACTCTCCTCCATTGTTGTCAAAGGTGATGGACTTACTCGGTCCACAAATCAAATCTAATTTAGAGGCAGGGTTTCGAAAATGCGGAATATTTCCCCTGAATGTTGAGGAAGTACTCAGCCGAATACCATGAAAATGCGACCCATCTGTTGTGCAATCGGAGTTTTTAAAAGCCCTCGAAGCAAAAAGATCCGATTTGACAAAAACTGTTAACCACCGCAGAAAAACAAATTAATGTTCCAGCTGGAAAAAGTGTTTGTGCAGTCAACGATGCAGATATGTAAGAACCTACAACCTCTGGCATGAATACCAATAAGCAACCAATAACTCCTGACGAATCTTCCGATGAGGAATCAAATATTGTTCGCTTTAGAGCTAAAGAGATGGTATTTGATGATAATTCATCGGACGATGTAGACTTTGAAGAGCTTGCCAGGGAAAAAGAAGTTGAAAATGAATTTGTATATTTCTTAGAAGACAAAGAAAACAAACATAATAATTTTGAAAGTGTTGTTCGAGAAGTGGGACGATTTGTAGTGTTTTCTTATGAAAGCCACCTATACCCCGGGCGCATTATGGCTTTTGATGATAAAACGGTAACCATTAGCGCAATGGAAAAGTCTCTCAAACTGTGGAAGTGGCCTTCAAAAAAGAATAAACTGACTTACCTATAGACTGACGTACTAGGCTGTATTAATACTCCTAAACAAGTTTCTAAAAGGGGAACTTTTACAATTCCTGAATTAAGTTCACGTTATACTTAACACTTATTAATGTTGATTATTTTCAAATAAATAACACTGCATTCTTTTTTAGTTTTTTTTGCACAAATAATATTTTTGGAGCAAGGTCAATACAAGCAATCCATTAGCTTTACTCCAACTATATGTTACTATACAAAATTTCATGCTTTTATGAGGTGGAGTAAAGTTACCCCACACTATAGGTAACTTTGCTCCACTTTTTATTAAAAAAAAGGTTTTAAATTATTTTTAGAATAAAAATACCATACAATAATTACATTGTATACCTTCTTCATCAGTTACTTAAAAAAACATAATACTAGTAGACATTTTATACACGTTTCCTGGCAATTCCTTTAATAACTCCTAAAAGTGGAGCAAAGTTACCCCAGTTTACGGTATGTCTCTCTTCTCTTAGGCTGCATCCGTTTCTATGGTAAATAGTAATTACATTTCTTTCACCAATCGTAGTTCGACGATCCACTTTTAAATAATTTTGTTTTTTGCCGATTAAATACTTTGAAATGTAAAATTAAATATAAAATGAACTGCAATATGAATTTAATGCAACGCCTGCTTCACAAATTTCAAATTGACAAGCTTGTATTGCTTCATCTTATCTGCATAATTTTTATCTGTGACATCAAAATCATGTATATAATAATTAAATATTTATTGTTATTAAAGTCTGGTGTATTTGAAATTAATGGTATAAAGAACAAAGAAGGTACAGAGACCAATAATATAGAAGAAATCATACAGATTTCACAACAATATTATAAAAACCTCTACAATACAAAACAGAAACCAACCCAAGAAATCCTTAAGCAACTACAAATAAAAATAAAAAATGTTAATTCCGACTTACAACCAGAAATCAGTAAGAACGAGATAAGAAGAGCACTCAAAGAGATGAAGAACAATAAATCGCCAGGAAAAGACGGGGTGACTGTAGAAATGCTAAAACATGGTGGGAAAACAACTAGAGAAGTTTTGTACATACTTATGAATAAAATACTAATGACAAAACAAATACCCAACGGTTGGAACGAAGCAATAACACTGTTACTATTTAAGAAAGGATATAAAAAGGATCTAATGAATTACAGACCCATAACTTTACTAAGTGTGGAGTACAAACTATTAACCAAAATATTAACAAATAGATTAACAACTAAATTAGATGGATACCAGGCAAGAGAACAAGCCGGATATAGAAAGAGCTTCAGTACAAGTGACCACCTTTTAACGATGAAGATTTTAATCGAAAAAACTAACGAATATCATATCCCGCTATACATGGCATTTATTGACTTCGAGAAGGCATTTGATAGTGTGGAACACTGGCAGTACAGAATTCCCTACAAAACAGTAGAATAGACTAACGATATACCGAATTAATTACAAATATATACAACAAGGCAACAACAACTATTAAGCTAATGAAACAAACGGAGCCTATTAAACTAAACCGAGGAGTAAGACAAGGAGATACCATCTCGCTCAAGCTATTTAACAATGCGCTAGAAGATGTTTTCAAACGACTACACTGGGATGGCTTGGGAATTAACATAAACGGGCAAAATCTGAATCATTTACGATATGCTGATGATATTGTATTATTAACAGAAAAAAGTGAAGAATTACAAAGAATGATGGAAGAACTAGATAGAGAATAGACAACAATTGGACTCAAGATGAATTACAGTAAAACAAAAACCATGACTAATCAACCAGAAGGACTAATAATTACAGTGGCACAAACAAGAATAGAACAAGTAAAAGAGTATATATATCTAGGCTAAATCATTAAATTAAATAAAGAAAATCAGACCGAAGAAATAAAGAGAAGAATAAGATTGGCCTGGGCATCATTCGGAAAACTGTCTTATATTCTAAAGAATTCAAAATACCCCCAATACCTAAAAACGAGAGTCTTCAATCAATGTATATTCCCTGTCCTCACATATGGCTCTCAGACATGGACGTTTACAAAGGAAAATATGGAAAAAATAGCAAAGACTGAACATTAAACTATCAGACAGAAAAAGAAACGAATGGATCCGTAATAAAACAAAAGTGACAGATATCTCAACCCAAGTAGCAAAGCTTAAATGGAAGTTCGCCGGACGCACCCTAAGGCATAAAGATGAAAGATGGACTAAGACAATTATACATTGGAGACCATGGAATCACAAACGAAAAAGGGAAAGGCCACAAATGCGATGGTCAGATGACCTAAAGAAACACGCCGGGTCAAAATGGATGCAAATTGCCCAAGATAGAGAGGCATGGAAGAAGGAGGAGGAGGCCTATATCCAAGGAAGGATGTTTAGGGCTGTATAGATAGATATTTGAAACCCAAAAAATAGCTTATGCTATTTGAAAGACTTAAAGGTATTTAATTTCAGTATGTAAGTTTTTTCTAATATTTACATATTGAGCCGCTGAAACAAGCTAGTTTTATTGAGTAGCGACAGCATCATTTAGGTTGTGAGTCACTGTACGTTTCAGAAGATATATCTTCAAGACTACTACCAAACTGAATCCAGGATTTAGTGGTATCACTTAATGAGGATTCTGTTTTTTTGTTACCAACTTTATTTTTTCGTAATAACTTTAGGTTTACGTTTTTTAGCAAGGGCCTTTTTTCTTTGTGCCTCTCTTCTGATCTTTTCTATATTTCTTCAAGAAGCTTGAAGATTATTTTTATGATTCTTTTGCCATTCTTTTGAACTAGCTACTCCAGGAAAGGCCACAAATGCGATGGTCAGATGACCTAAAGAAACACGCCGGGTCAAAATGGATGCAAATTGCCCAAGATAGAGAGGCATGGAAGAAGGAGGAGGAGGCCTATATCCAAGGATGGATGTTTAGGGCTGTATAGATAGATATTTGAAACCCAAAAAATAGCTTATGCTATTTGAAAGACTTAATGGTATTTAATTTCAGTATGCAAGTTTTTTCTAATATTTACATATTGAGCCGCTGAAACAAGCTAGTTTTATTGAGTAGCGACAGCATCATTTAAGTTGTGAGTCACTGTACGTTTTAGAAGATATATCTTCAAGACTACTACCAAACCGAATCCAGGATTTAGTGTTATCACTTAATGAGGATTCTGCTTTTTTGTTACCAACTTTATTTTTTCCTAATCACTTTAGGTTTACGTTTTTTAGCAAGGGCCTTTTTTCTTTGTGTCTCTGTTCTGATCTTTTCTGTTTTTCTTCGAGAAGCTTGACCTTCGTATTTTCTTTACTTTTATGATTCTTTTGCAATTCTTTTGAACTAGCTACTGCAGGAACTTTTGCCACTCATCTTGTTTTACTGAGCAGACTTTGTATTCATTCCAAAACAGTATTTGTTTAGAAGGACGTAGGCTTTACCATTATAGCAGACAAAAATAACATAAGTGTCTTGAATATTACCCAAAGTGGGTTTATTCAATAAAGTTTATAAAAATTACATTGTATATTTTGTGCCGCTAATTTAGCCTATTCTTTTTTGTTTCAGCACAATGTATTGCTCCTCTGGGAATGGAAAATGGTGTTATTAAAGACTCAGATATAACAGCCAGTTCTTCGTTTGACAGTGGCAACGTTGGACCCCAAAATGGAAGGTTTGTGTTACTTTTTTAAAGTCAGAAATTTTTAAGAAGTCTATTGTTTATTTTGTGTTTATTATAGTTTGTGAGGGTAAAAGTAATTAATGGTATTGATTTTTTACTGGCGATAATTGCATCGTCGACATCGTCTCTCCAGGATCGTCTTGGTCTACCTCGTTTTCTTCTAGTTGGCGGAGTCCATTCTTCTATTTTTTCTGGCCATCTATTTTCCGGCATTCTCTGAAGGTGTCCATACCAATTAAGTCTTGTGGCTTCGATTGTGTCTATTATGTCTAGATCGATTTCCATTTCTCTCCGAATATCTCCGATTCTCACCCTATCAAGTCTAGTTAGCTGGCAACATCGTCTCCAGTAGTTCATTTCAATGGCCTTAATTTTTGATTTGTTTCTTTGGTTTATTCTTTTATTTTCTTTTGTTATTTTTTTATTCCATAATAGTCCGTGTAGCTGTCTGGTGGCTGATCTTGCTTGGCCAATCCTGGAATGTATTTCTTCGCTACTTCCTGCTTTTGATATTATTTGGACTCTCAAGTACTTAAAATTGTCTGTTGGTTTTATAGTTCCCATTTCGATTTGTAGGCTTTCTGGTTTTTCTCCTACAACTAAGTACTCAGTTTTTTGTATATTAATTGTGAGGCCCCATTTGGTGTACTCATCTTCCAGTTTTCTAAGCATGTAGCCTACATCACTCTCGTCTTCATCTAGAATGACTTGGTCGTCAGCGAAGTGTATCGTGTACAATCTATCATCTCCGATTGGGATGCCCATATTGCAACACTTTTTTCTCCACAGTGAGAGTGCCTTATTTAGATATATTTTGAAGAGTGTAGGTGCTATGCAGCAGCCTTGCTTTAGGCCCTTACTAATAGGAATTTCTCTAGTTAATCTATTTCCAGTTTTAATGTTTGCCGTCATATTTTTGTAGAGCTGTTGTACTGCTTGTATATTTTTTTTTGCTTATTCCTTGTTTTTCGATTGCTACCCTAAGCATTGAAAGTAGTACACAATCGTATGCCTTTGTCAGATCTATAAAGACTATATGAGTTGAAAGGTTGTGGGCTAATCTTTTTTCGATAACTTGCTTTAGAGAGAATATACTATCCATACAGGATCTGCCTGCACGAAAGCCATTCTGTTCTTCTACATCTGTCATCTCTTTTTCAATTTTATTTTTTATCATTTTTCCATACAGTCTTGAGAGTGATTTTACAATACTTAGCCTCCTGTAGTTTGAACAATTCTTTCTATCTCCTTTTTTGTAGATGTTGTTAATAAGTGCTTTTGTCCACTCCGGTGGTAAGTCGTGTTCATTATAGAATAAGGTGAAGACATAAGCTAGTAATTTCTGTAATACTTGTGGGCTATGTTTTAATAATTCATTTGGTATACCTGAGGTCCGCATGACTTCCGATTTTTTAGAGTTCGTATTGCATTCTCGACTTCCTGTACTGTTATTTTATCGTCTTCACTGAATTCCAGTTCATATGTTGTTGTACTGATGTTCGTGAAATGAGGTCTTGTTTCAGTCAAAAGTTGTGAGTAGTGTTCGATCCAAGATTTTTCTTCTATTAAATCTATTCTACTCGTTTCTTTTCTGTTTGTTCTCAAATTTTTTACTGTTTTCCATGCTTCTCTTGATCTTGTTGACCACAAATATTATATTAATAATTTTAAATAACAATTATTAAGTTTATGAAATTGTTTAAAGCAGGATGTAGATGCTTTCTATCTGTTTAGGATTAAACTTGAGGAGTCGCTGATTAAATTATATCAGATAAATAATTATAACGAAAAATGCAATATTTATTTGTACATAAAATTAGCGAAAATAGCAACTATAAATGATGAATAAGTTGTGAAATCAACTGGTTTACTCATTATTGTTGTTTTGTACAAAGAACAGACTTACCCTTTGAAGATATTGATGCCATCTTAACAGGAATGAGGAGTTGGTCGTGATACCGACGCTAGCGTCGCCGCCGAAGCTCAGCACGAGAACCGTGGAAACTAGGTCCGTGTCGATCGTTGTCTTATGAAGAAGTGCCAATGCGTTGAGATGGTCAAAGCTAAGTAACCCTCTGAGCGGTGGTCCGAGAGGGTGTAACAATAAATCATTCCATTGTATTGCGACCTTTCCGATAATTTTAGCTAATTGTGACGGTAACACGAAACTTTACACTTGTGTGTATATTTTTGAACCATACAAAAGAGAAGCCAAATTCTCCGTATTCACAAAATCATAAATGAGATATCCAGTTTAAGTTTTATGAGACAACAGGAAACAATATATTTCAAAAAGGTCTTTTAAAATAGAGCACCAAATTAGATCACATTACAGTACCGTAACAGAAAAAATATTAACTGTAAAATTATGAACTGAATTCGCACATACTTTCCCAAAGACTATCTATTTCTATGTACCGCTCTTCCACTAATATGAACCGATTTCTTATTGCGCTAATATCTTTTTTATATACGTCAAAGTCTGAATGAGTGTTTTCTTGTATTTCCGAACTTAATAAAGTACTATAAATTTCAGCAACTGTCAATAAAATATGAAGTTCATTCTGTTATTTAAACAAGGTAATAATTCAAGATGTTTTATCTACAGGAAGTTACTTTGGTTACCGCACTACATTGTAACAGAACAAACAAACCTATTCCACAAATTACTAGTTTATGAATACGGGACACTTTCCGATTCCGGTATCTATGGCAATGCCTTATTACAATAATACTGGTAAACATATATAAAAATTTATGTACCGTGAATGTGTTATGATGAGCAAAAGGGGAAAAGTCTCGTCTGGACGCTTTTTCCTTCTAAAACAACACGTAAATATCACTCATTTGACACTAGTGAGTTTCTAGTCGAAACTTTTATACCCACAGACTAGCTTAAATTCAAATATATCTCTGAATATGTTAGGTTACACTAGTTCTTTCTTTAAGATGGAGAATGTGTTGTGGAAAAGTTGTAAATTGTATCACATACGAGAATTTATTTAGGATAGTCACTGTAACTACTATCTAAAAATTGTTTTAGATAATATAATTTGTTTATAGATAGATAGATAGATAGAACGTTTATTGACCACTTTACATAAAGTTTGAAGTCCGTATAAAAAATACAATAAAAGATATAATAATGTAAACTTAAAATTAACTTAACCATATTGGCTAAAGTAATATACATATGTAAGTATTAGCAGAAGAATTAAAATTAAAAATTTAAGATAAAAAAATCTCTAACCAAAAAAGAAACAAACCTAAACTGTCACATAAAAAGTCTGTGAAATATGGAAGTAACAAAAATGTACAAATAATTAAGAATATTCCCGAATCGATGACTAAATAAACTAATACATAAAACTTAGTACATTTTAATAGCAATAATACAATGTGATATGTAGATAGTAAATCGACAGTATTCTGACCAAATGGGTACACGTTACAAAGGTGTATTGAGGTATTCTGTCTTTGAGTAAAAACAATATGTTAAAAAATGCTTTCTGATCCTATTTTTAAACAGTGGTGGAGACATAATTTTTATTTCGTTACGCAGATAGTTATACAAGTGAATATCAATTGAATTATTTGTGCTCTTTGATAGTCTGAATCGTTGTGACCTAATTAAATCCCTCGATCTTGTTAGATGATCATGTAATTGGGAGTTTATAGTAAACTTATTTTTATTATCGTGAATTTCCAACAGTGTTGCATACATATAAAGTGAAGGTAGAGGCATAATACCCATGTTCAAAAATAATGGTTTACAATAATCCCTTAAATCCGCTCCAGCAAGTATCCTCACCACCTTCTTTTGTAATTTAAATATTCTGTCAGCATGACCAGAGTTGCCCCAAACAGCTATTCCATATTGTATATGACTATGAAACAATGAAAAGTAACACATTTTAAGGGTACTTTTAGGTACCAAATAAACCAGGTTACGCATTACAAATATTGTACTGGCGAGTTTAGGACTTAAGTTGTCTATATGGATGCCCCAAGTTGTCATCCATAAAAATCCCTAACAATTTGATGCTATATCCAAAAAGTGTCTTCGATCTGAACTGAAAACTATATATTGATTTTTATCTTCGTTTAGTTTTAGTTTATTATGTGTAAACCAGTTTTTAATTTTACGCACATCGTTTCCTATTTTGTTATTTAAATTATATTGATTCTGGTCGGTACTAATAACGGTTGTATCATCTGCAAAACATATACACCTTAAGGGGTGGGTATAATGAAATATATCGTTGAGATATAGAAGAAAAAATGTAGGTCCTAATATAGACCCTTCGGGAACTCCATGTTCAACATTGTGAAAATTGGAGTAGTTATTATTTAAAAAAACGGCCTGTTTTCTGTTTATTAAATACGATCGAAATAAATTAAGAGCATTTCCCCTTATGCCATGTTTGTGCATTTTGTCTAAAAGTAAAATGTGTGAGACACAATCAAAAGCCTTAGATAAGTCACACAATGTTAAAGACACGAAGTGACCTCTCTCTAGGCCATCAACTACTTCCCTTACAATTTCCTGAATTGCTTGAGTAGTGCTGCATTTTTTTCTGAAACCATATTGATTACAATGAAGTATTTTGTACTTTTCTATGTACTCTATTAAACGGTTATTCAAAATACTTTCAAAAATTTTACCAAGAATGGGAATAATAGAAATAGGGCGATAATTTTCAATTTCTTCTGAAGATCCTTTTTTGAGTAGCGGTAACACTTTTGTTACTTTTAATACATCGGGAAAGATTCCTTCGATAAGGCAAAGATTATAAAGTATGACCAGTTTATCAATAATAATATCCAGAGTTTCTATCACTAATTGTTTGTTTAACAAGTAAAAATCAGTGCATTTTGAGTTTTTCAAGCTGTATAATGTATTCCTAACTTCAGTATCACTAACAGGTGTTAAAAACAACGAGTGGCAAGGGGAGTATATTCCCTCCAAAAAATTCAAGGCATCATTTTCATCTGTCTCATCTAACGAGTTCAATATATTTCCCGCTACCGAAGTAAAGTAATTATTAAACTCGTTTGATGAAATATTACATGAAGTTACTTTTTTATTTTGAGTTTTATTTCTATGATAATTGATGACTTTCCAAGAATCTCGAGACATATTATCAGATTTTAAGAAAAACTGCTCATATGCCAGTTTTTTCTTTATTGATATTGTTAATTGATAGTGTTTTTTGAATTGATTATACAGAGTGTAATCACTAGTAAGGTTAGCAGTAATTTTTATCTTCGAAAGGTTTACTCGCATTTTCCTTAGTTCATCGTCAAACCAAGAAACAGGTGCCTCAAAATGAATTCTTGACTTTTTTACTGGAAAGCAAACTTCAGTTAATTTTACATATGTGTCAATTATGAACTCAGCTAATTCCGTTGCTGTTATTGAATTGTTTATTAACGACCAATCCACAGATTTTAGTGATTGTTTTAACATTTGGGTGCCTTTACATGTTATGTGTCTTCTGAATATCCTATCATTGTCAATTGGATCAGATTTTATTTTTAAATTCAGGAATTGAGCACAATGATCAGCAAGGCATGGGTCTACAACACCACACCCAACTATTTCATTATCTATATTTGTTAAAATATTATCTAAACAACTTGCTGATGTAGCAGTGATTCCTGTACATTCATCAATCTTCATAGTTAAACCAAAAGAAGAAATTAGATCGGAAAAATATTTTAATTAATTTGAAGTGCCTTTAAAATCAATATTGAAATCCCCAATTATAATTGTTTGAACATAATTATTAGAACAGTATATTAATAATTTTTCAAATCGGCCTAAGAAAATTTGGAAATCTGCGTTACCTGTTCTATACACTGATACTAGAATAGTTTTTATATCTATAATTTCCAAAGCACAAAATTCACCTTCATATTCACAAGATATATCATTCAAAGAAACTGGACGTGTAGATATTTTGCCATCGCAGAAAATAGCAACACCCCCATGTTCTCTACTTTTTCTACAGAAACAAGTTGATAAAAAGTATCTGTCAATTATCACTGTTGTTAATTTAGATTCTCTAAGCCAATGTTCAGAAAAGCACAAAATATTGTAAGTTTTATCTTTTAAAAAAATGTTAAGTTGATCAATTTTATTTAATAAACTTTGTGTATTTATATGAAAAATGCTTACCAAACTGGTTTGGTCAGGATTTACTACCAACTTTTGTTTATCAGAACTTATCATATCACTTTCACAAAAACAGTTGTTTCCTATATTCTTTTGCACTACCGCTGATTCTATTCGTACACTTTTATCTACATCTCTTGCGGCTTTCTGGGTGTTGTACGTGAGCTCCACATGGCCATATTTTAGGAGACATAGCTTCTTTAAAATTGTTATTAAAAATTGTAACTTTAAATGAACTGTAAATATCAGGATGCTTTTATTTTAGGGATTCTACCTCTACTTCGGGAAATGTAGTCTTCATAAGTTCCCTCATATTTTCCGCAGTCATATCGGGATCGACCCTGTATACATGTAGGTCTATCAACTTATGTACTCCCTTGATTTCTTTTCCATTTAATATCATTTCAGTGTTTTTTCCCACAACTAAATGCTTTCTTTTTTTTCTTCTATCTACTTCTGTCCATTCAGATTTTTCCTGGTTACTTTCACCTACGTATATGTACTCATTTAACTTTTGTTCTGTAGTTACTTGTAATATCGCTTCTGAAACATCTTTCTTTGTAACTTCACATTTCTGGGAAGAACTGGCAACAGTGCGATCTTTGTTCGCGTTGATGGGTTGACGAACTGATTTTGTTTCGACTGAATCCATAAGTGTGTCTTTGTTTATTACCTTATTTTGATGTATAAGTTGTTCTTGATTTTCGACAACATTTTTTTTGCGAATTTAATTGTTTTAGTAAATCAATATGTTGACTCATAAGGTCAATTTTTCCGTATAGCTCTTTAATTAGGGTATCTTTTTGTCTAATTATATATTTGAATATGTTTATATCAATTACCTTATCATCTGTTATTAAGTTATTATCTTTGTTAGAATCTATGGAAATCAACAAATTAAAAAACACAGATATAATTCTGAATGACCAACTTGAGACAAACAGTTCTCCTCTCCTCAACCTATTTCATTAGAGACTATAAATTTGTAAACCCAAGCCAAAAATAGATCACTTGAGAAAGGCAATCAGCCGAAACAGCTGTAGTGATAAGATTTAAAATAAATTTTGTGGAAGTTTGAAAACAAAGTTTTCAGTGTTTTATTTTTACAACTAATATATAATTATGTGCTTTTTATTTTAAAAGATTTTTGTACAATTTATTGCTTATTTATGTTTATTATTTATTTTCACTTTTGATAATCCATTGAGAAGTTGATATTTTTAATTTACAATGAAACAAACTGGAAGACGACTGTTGTTTTCAAGTGCATAATGCAGAATTTAAATGGAGTTTCTTGAAGTTTCTTTCACCATTATTTTCTCCAAGAAACTTGACTCCACCGTAACCCTAGCCGGGTATTTCTTAAACAGTTAAAAAGCTCTTAAAACCTTTTTTCAAAGAAGAAACAAACAGAGAATAGAATCCAATAGAATATTATGTTTTATTGAAAGTGTTTCGAAAGATACTCTTTCAAAACCGATGAACGTACTGAATTTATATTGTTATCTGTATTCTCCGTGGAGCTGTATATTACAGAACACAATGTATTGATTATTCCTTGCATTCTCGCCGGATTCTAAATCCAACTTATTCATACTGATTCGAGGCCTTTTGTCAGACACTGACTTATTATGATGGATTTGCTTCCCGAATATTTACTCCTAAATATCAAAACTTGCTCGTATGTTTTTTTCGAGGGGTTTTTGGGAAAGGGAAATGGATTTTCTTTGTAGTGAGTGGAGTTAAGTACATTTTTTTTTGTTTTTATATAGAGAGAAAGGTAATAATGCTTGGTATTTAATCATATATCTCTATCTAAACAATATACAGTGTACAATATATATATATATATATATATATATATATATATATATATATATATATATATATATATATATTTTATACAGATAAGCCCCAAATTATTTTCGACCATACTGTGTTTATTTAATTTATTTTTGTAAACAATTTCTCTGTTTATACGGCAGCAAAAAAGGTTCAAATAATAAAATGGTTTTGTAGTGGTAATTCTGGACAACAGTGTGTAGAATTATTTTCTGTATTTTTATATGAAAGACGAATTCCTTGCGTACTGATAATATTGTAAAAAAAATTTTAATTCAACTACAAAAAATTAATGTAAACATTATTAAAAACCGATGCAAATGCACCGCTGTATAAAGTTCAGTGTATTTTTATCGAGTTTATATTATAATGAATGAACCGGGTACGCGTAATGAAACTAAAATCGACGAACGGGAATACGAGAACGGAAATAGATAAAGGTAAATGGCAACCGTAAATACGTATTTCTGGCTATTTGTTCGACATCAGTACGGTGCAGCCAAGTTAGAAAGAAGAAAATTATCTTGAGAAAGGATCTATAAGAACCATGTGGACAGAACAATTGTGGCAGTACTGTCACAGCTTCCTGCATTTCAGCCTGGTGACTCCGCAACACAGCTACGAAGGAAGCTAAAGCTACCTGAGGAAAGGATCACTTTTTAAATTAACAGTTGTGGCAATAATGTCAGAAGATCCTACAGTTCTAGATCTACAACTAATATAGCCACGGTGCAGTTAAGTTAGAAAATGAGCATCTTACCTTGGGAAAGGATCACTACAGGATCAATGCGACCAATTTGTGACATTTGACTTGAAGACCCTGATGGTTTCCAGTGAAACAACTAACAATAACCACGGAGGAAGCTACAGATACTTGAGGAAAGTACTGCCAAACGTTAAAACGTTTAAAATGAATAGAAAAGATAGTGATAAATAAATACTCATAATTTACTATGGAATCACTAACAGGAGAATTTTACGTTCATTATGTCATGTGTTTGTCTTTTTAAAGACGAATTACATGCTATGATTTTTTTCTGACAGATATTCTCAAGTTAAAGTTGATTTCATGTAATCGAATGAACTATCTTATAAGTAAAGTCGTCCCAGGAGCGCAACTCAACAATATTGGCAATATCATTTTAAAGTCGTCTACTTTAAAATGCATAATGTATGTCGAAATTGTCAATATAAATGAGTCAGATCAAATTAAATTATTAGAATAATTTTTCACTATGTAACAAAAAACAATATTTGTTTAATTTACTGTTTGTAATTTGAGAACGATTTTGAAGTGGAAATTGAAACGTCAATAAACGTATTTTTATCTTTAATTGTGGTTTATTCCCAGTTAAATAGTAATTAATATACCATGATTCAGAAAAGAAATAAAAAAGAAATGTAAAGAAAAACGAGAGGCCTGCACGAAGCACAAAACATCAGATGCTCGAAAATCCAGAGACACCTATAGAATAATACGATATAAAATAAAGCAGTTGCTAAGAAGAACAAAACATGAACACTGGGAACAGTTTACAAAAAGAGTTTTACAAAAACATACCAGCAAACGAATGGGAAAGATACCCGACAGAACTGTTTAAAGAAAAGAAAAATAATAATCAACATAATAACGTACCTGAATTAAGACACGAAATAGAAATCAGTTTTCAGGAAGTAAAGATAGCCATAAATTCACTCATAAATAAAAAGTCACCAGGACCAGACGGAATAACCAACGAGCTTCTAAGATACGGAGGAGAAAGTATAACCCTAGAGATTACAAAACTGATACAAAAACTAATATTGCACTGCAAGATACCAGACGCATGGAGAAACAGCATAATGATACCAATGTTCAAGAAATTATTTAAAGAAGACCCCAACAATTATAGAGGTATAAATCTACTGAACACGCACTTAAGCTTACCGGAAAAAAGAAACAGAAAAGAAACAAAATAAACTAACAACTTTATCAGATCAACAACAAGGATTCAGATCCGTAAGATCTTGCGTAGACGCCGTATTTGTACTAAGACAAATCACAAAAAAGGCCATCGAGTACAATAAGCATATCTATGTTTAATAGACCTGACAAAGGCTTTTGATCAGCCCTGGTGATCAAAAGCAGAGTCAGATAAGGTGACTAGTTAAGCCCATTTATCTTGAATATAATAATGGACGAAATAATACAAGCAGTACGTAAAGGTCATAGTTACAGAAAGAAGAACAAAGAAATCCAAATATTATGTTATGCAGACGACGCCGCATTAATAGCCAAGACAGAAGACGAGCTTCAAAGATTAACACTGAGACAAACCTGACACATCTAAAACAAGATGACTACTAGAAACAACAGAGATGAAAATACTTCGTCGAATATCAGGAAAAAGTCTATTGGATAGGGAGAAAAGCGAAAACATAAGAAAAGCGTGCAAAATAGAAGACTAAATGGATGGGTGACAAAACGAAAACAGGAATGGGACGAACGAGAATAGCACGAGATAAGTCACTAAGTCGACGAAGAAGTACTGGGAGACCAAGAAAAATATGGTGCGATTATTTAAACAATTTAGGAGTCTAATATTAAAGAAGAAATAGGCTTTAAATCCTACATACAAGAAGGAATAAGTAGAAGAAGGAAAAGAAACATGTGGGACACAATAATAGGGAAAATTAGAGGAAAAATTGTGGAGGAGTTAGAACCCACATAGGGTTGTAACGACAAATTAATAGTGATCATGAATACCTGAAGCAATAATCTAGACTTAGTATAGCCTAGTCTTTACATACACGTTTAATAAATATATTTATATTATGCTAAATAATAAATAATTAAAGGTATTAAATAAAATAAAATAAGTAGTCAAAATTTTATAAGATGGACTAAAGAAGTACTGGACATTCGCGGAGAAATTCAAGTGTTACCATAACAGAAAAGCAATTAAAGAAAAATAATGAAAAGAAAAAAATATAAAGTTTGTTTTTCCCCAGATATCTATCAATTCTAATATACCTCGTACATTCGATATTCGAGAGCATTGACTAGACGTATGCGATGAAAAACTTTTCGTCTAAAATCCAATAGCTGAAGCTGTAATTTTCATGCCTGTCCAATTCTCACCGGGGATCAAGCTTTTCCAATGAATATTCAATGTTTTTATGTAGTCTTTCCATCTGATTTATTCATGATACCGTATTATGTCTGCCGCTGTTTCTTTTTCATTTCACCGGTTGAAATGTATGCATTTCGGCAAAGATATACATTAGTTCCATAGCGGAATCGAAATTGAAAAACTATATTTAGCACTTGAAAAAAGATAAGTGCCATCGTTTATCTAATTTTTATTGTAAAAACTGTAATGTATGTTTAGTGTAATAAAAAGGGCAAAGTTAAACTAATAAGATAATAATTGTCTTGAGTGACACCCAGTGGCGTAAATACAATTCAGGAGGCCCTGGGCGGAAGTAACCAAAGAGGCCCCTCTCCCGAATATAGAAAAATCCTTAAAGACTTACCTCCATATCGGAACTACTTAATACATGTTTGAAATTTGAAGATAAAATATAATAAAATTTATAGCTATGCTATGCTTAACATTACTTTTAATTAATTTAATCTGGTTTGGTTTATTTATTATCCGAACATTAAAGCAAATATTAAGATTGATAACACAAGATTGTTTTGTTAATATTGTAACGATTTTAAATAAAACGAGCGGTTCGAATTTATTTTTTTATAAGTTTACAGTTCGGTAATATCGTATCAACTAAACTAACTCAGAACATCGTTACATATATATATATATATATATATATATATATATATATATATATATATATATATATATATATATATATACCAAAAAGTATTATTCTCGAATCTTCTGGGGTAGTCCCACCTCTAATTTGTTGTTTGACAAATGGATTTCTACAGCGCTCGATACATCGCGAAGGTTCTCGGCACCTTTTCGAGATGCAACCGTTACATAGGCCATGCCGAAAGCATGTTCGTAACCTTGCTCCCCCTTAGATCTGAGCGTCCCGATCAGCAACTCTATATGTAGGCCCAGGATGGCGGATTTTACAGGCTTCTCTAGCTCTACATGACCCCCTCAAGAATAAATAACAGTCTACTGACTTTGAATGACACGATCTCTTTGAGTTAATGCAACACACAGTAACTCTTACGCCGGTTAGAGGCTCTGTGTTATAATATTTTTCTTGACGTCACACAATTTTTCTGTAACTTGAACTAATTTATCAAAATACGTTTCACAGCTTTGTGATTGGCACTCCATCTAGTGTCCAGATTCACCTATAACGTATAACTTCCATTAAAATACCCCATCTATGTGTAGACGAGAAGAAATTATATACACTTTCCAAAGTTGCAAAAAAAGTTACACATCTAGGGTTGACTGCAAATGCTGTAGCGGTTATATTGCCTACCACATAAGATATTACTTATAGGGAGTTGACAATTGGGGACAGAAGTTACTGGGCTCGAGATACGATAAGCAAAACAAACCGAAACGTCTGCTAACGGCTACTCTTGTTTTGGTTGGAGAGCTGGGTCGTAGGTAAGTGAATGAAAAGAGGACTAGAATGGGGTAATTACGAAAAGTTAATCAAAAGGATACTTACATGAATTTCCTGGACAACACAATACAAGAAGATTCCTAAGCTATTTAAAATGGACACATTTAAACTGGACTCAAAACTCCGTGCAAAACAAACAGATGCGTTTAACTAGCTGCAAAATGGTCTGGAATGACTAAAGACAACAAATAGACTAAGGAAGTTGGGTACTGGACTATCTTGACGCAATCTTCAAAACTTGGTTTTTTAAAAACTCAAGCTCCTGCTTAAAACCATGTATACATCTTTTAAACTCGTTTGGAACGACGTTTCACAAATCCCTCAGGTAAAACACAGCACAAAACAATCGGAGATTAACTCAGACAAAAACTGACACATTACATTTGAGTATAAAACTCACCTCTCCACAATAAGAAATATGCCGGTTGTTTTTAAATATTACACACAACCTCTTTTCGCGACAAGATTTCAAATCAACCTTATTAACTACATTTAAACTCCACACTGCTACTATCTATCTATCTAATTAGCCTTCTTCGGTCCATCTTTGGACATAGGCCTCCCCAATCCTTTTTCATTCTTCTCTGTCTGTCTCTACAGTCATCCACCTAGAGCTCACGTGCTTCTTTATATCGTCTGCTTATCTCATTTGGGGCCTTCCTCTGCTTCGTTTATATTCCCAATGTCTCCAACTTATAAGAATTTTGTTCCATCGGTCTTCTTTTTGTCTTATATTGTGTCCGGCAAATCTCCATTTCAATTTTGCAACTTCTTGTCTAACATCCCTTTTCGATATCGGGCGACGTCGGCCGACGTCGGATTGGAAACAAACTCAAGGTATTAAATCATAGTGCCTATACTGCTTCCGTGACGAAGCAGTATAGGCGCTCTGATTTAATACCTTTAGTTTGTTTTTAATCAGACGTCGGCCGACGTCGCCAGATATCGGATCAGGAGAAATACGGTTCCATTGTAGGTGTACACTTAGAAGGTTCAAGCGTTGACCACAAATTTTTATACCTTTTTCTTTCCATTATAATCTTTTAAAAGTATCTTCCAGAGCCTGATTGAAAAGTTTCGGTGATATTGTGTCACCCTGTCTCACGCCTCTATTTATTTGTATTGATTTTGTGCCTTCATATATTTTAATTGTTGTTTTGGCTTCCTTATATACATTGGCTATTAGTTCCGTATATCTGTGGTCAATTCTGCTGTTAATCAAAGAACTTTTCACTGCCCAATGTTCGACACTGTCGAAAGCCTTTTCGAAATCTATGAACGCCATATATAGAGGAATATGGTATTCATTTGCTCGTTCTATAAGTATTTTTATACTTAGTAAATGATCACTTGTGCTGAATCCCTTTCTAAAATCAGCTTGTTCTTTCGACTGGCATCCGTCAAATTTTGTCGTCAATCTATTGGATTAAATTTTTGTTACGGGTTTATACATTACATTGAGGAGTGTTATAGGACAGTAGTTTTTTATATCTGCTTTATCCCCTTTCTTGTGTCCGATAATGGTTACTGATTCCTTTCAGTTGTTTGGGATTCTTTTTTCTTTTAATATCTTGTTAAAAAGGGAATGTAGAGTATTAATTACCACTTTTCCACCATATTTCAGCATCTCTGCAGTTATTCCATCTTTTCCAATCGATTTGTTGTTTTTCATTTCTTTGCACACTGCAAATTAGAAAAGACAGGATTGAAAGAGCCCCAGTCAAAGAAATAAAAAAACAAATTCGTGTTACTACATAGCGAAGAACATCAGCTCACTCTTGTTCCCTGGAATAATAATAATGAAGTTACTATGGCAACTAATATTTCAACTCCAGAAATATTTACTATAGGAAACTGTAACAGATGGTCCAGAAAAGACAGAAAAATTATAGCGGCCCCTCAACCAAACGTTGTGCATATGTATAACAAGGGAATGGATGGTGTAATTCGATAAACTAGGAGGTTTATACAGGATTCGAATTCGATCTAAAAAATGAGCGATATTTACATTTTGATTGAATGGGGCAATAGTCAACATGTGGTTTCTTTACCGCAACATTAAGCCAATTTCTTTATAAGAATTTTACAGGCGAATTGTGGAGGCCCTGCTGATAGCTCCATATACTCCATATATTACGTATGATATATATACGTGAAGTATGTCCAAAATCTTCAGAACATGTTGCTGACGAAATTCGTTTGAATAATGTGGATCAATTAGGATTTCATCCCGAGCAACGTTTTCTCAAATATCACACGTTGTAAAAATTTTAAAATAAATAATGTTTTATGAAATATTGTGTCCTTCAGTGACCAGTGTATATATCATACGTAAACAAAGACAGTTACAAAGAAAAAAAAAACGTAAAATGTTCACATTGCTGTTAAAAACCACCTCTTTTTATTTCATTCTGAAGTTTTGATTTCGTTTTGATAAAAATTTAATTTTGGACATTAATGTATTAACATGCGTATGTGTAGATATTGTTTAATAAGAAGTATTTTATTATAATTTTTCTCCCTTTTTATTTCACCCCCTCTTTTAAAGTTTAATAATCCACGCGCTTTCGCCAGACATCACACTATCATTTCCGAACGATTACCTTTGAAAACTAAATAAGTAACTCAGCAATTAATGTCGACGCAGAGAACCTAATTGATTGATTGCATGGATAGACGGATGTTTGAATATATAATAAGCCGACTGACAAAGTGAGCTCTAAGCGGAATAATACATCGGAATGAATAAACCACATATTCATAGACAGCATAAAAACGATACAAAAGCATTACGAACGCTTGATCTTGATTTTAGAAAATGATATGTCAGAAATTGTAGGTTTGCCCTTTAACTCGCGTTTATTTTATTTGTTTTCGAGTTGGAATCGTTTATGTGCTATTGGAATCAGGTTAAATGAGTGGTGCATTTTAAAAACTAAACAGAAAGAATACGTTTTTTTATTGGGGAATAATCCGCATCAATCATAGAAGGTTATTAGAGGTGGTACAATATAGACTACTTATAATATACTATAATGATTAATATAAAATATAAACTATAAAGTTTTCACAAAGTTGAGTATAATTTAGAATTTTGCTTGAAGTATCACTTATATTTGTATATACAACTTTATTTTCTTTAAAAACCTAATGATTTTGTCACAATCCGCACTGTCTAAGTGCACTTTATATCACTTGGTAGTGCAGTAGCTTGTTTCTCCACTTGATATAATGGACAGCATGATACAAATACAAACAGATAAGATACCGCGCATGTAGGCGTGGCTTATGTGACGTCAGCTTGTGCTAAATTTCGCCGTATTGTGTTTTGATATTTATGTACATTTACGGTTCATAGCCAATATTTAGTAAAATAATATTTTGAGAGTGTTAAAGGCTTTAAATTTTTCGCAGTATAAGGTGTGCAGTGTATGGTTGTACCGTTGACAATATGTGCAAGAGTTTTGTACCCGGTACAGCATTTTATAGCTTTTCAAAAGACAAGGAAATGCAAGCTAGTTGGAAACATTCGTGTAAATGCCAGGATAGTTTTAATGTTAAATTTGCTCGTGTTTGCTCTAAGCACTTTATTGAAAGTGATTATGAACGTAATTTAAAACATGAATTGCTGGAGGACTTCATGATCATCTAGATGCATTGCAATTTAAATACCGCCTACGATCCTACATTCTTGGAAGAAATGAAGGCTCTCTTTCCAGCTTTGAAAATGTCGAAGAAGATGAAACTCCTAATATACCTTTGGATAGTGCAAATTTATGTGAAAAATATTTTTCTTCATTTCAAAAATAACACTATTACTGATTTAGAGGCACCCACTAATATGTTCGGTAGTGAGCTCAGTGATATTGAATATGTTAGTTTAAAAAATTTGGCATGTTATATATGTCACAAGCTGAAGGATATAGATTCATCTGTAACTTTATCTAGTTCAAATGAGTTTACCTGGATTTCTCATTTAAGTGAAGGTGGTCTTTCAAAACCTACTCCTCAAATGATGGAATATCTTGAAAAACTGGAGAAAATTTTTAATTCTGTAAATAAAGATAATTTATTTGTTATTATGAAGCTATTTTCTTGTGCCATTTTAAACTAATTACTATTTAAATAGGAATAAGCCACAATTAAAGGTTAAAGTACGTTTATTGATATTTCAATTTCCACTTCGGAAATCGTTCTCAAAATAAAAACATTAGTAGTTCTTCTTTCACTTTTACTTTGATTATATGGTTTTGGTAATCGATAACGATTTTTTAATTTGACCCGGTTAAATGCCTTCTTAAGGTCGAGGAAACATAGATTTGGCAGTTTATTGTATTCCTTCTATTACTATTTAAATGGAAATAAGCCACAATTAAAGGTTAAAGTACGTTTATTGATATTTCAATTTTCACTTCGGAAATAGTTTTTAAAATAAAAACATTAAATTTACTAATGTTTGTATTTTGAAAACGATTTCCAAAGTGGAAATTAAAACGTCAATAAACGTACTTTAACCTTTAATTGTGGCTTATTTCCATTTAAATAGTAATTAATTTATTTGTTTCTAAACAATATTTAAAAAAATTTATTTATTTATTTATTTATTTAATTAACGGATATACCATTTTTACAGAAATATGACGTGAACCTTTACAAAGCTTATACATAGGTTGCGTTCATAAAAAAAACCAAAATTAAAATCAAACAAAATTCAATTAAAGTAGTAGCTTAAGTTATTAAATAATGCTCAAAATCTCTCAAATGATTTCTTAAATGCTGCTGTAGATATTCCAAATAACTCTAAACTACTGCTGTGCTCATTGGCAGTTCGTAAAATTCTTGTAATGGGTTCATTTTGGCCATAATTTGTACTGTGGAATGGAATGTTGAAAATCTCAGTGTTACGAATTCTTCTAGTATTAACATTAAAACTTATTAAACTTAGTAACTCTGGATCTTGAACATATCCATTTATAATTTTAAAAAGGAAACATAAATCCGCTTGACATCTTCTATCATGTAGTGATGAGATATTTAGTATTGACAGTATATCATCATATGTGTATTGCTGTCTAATAAAACCAATTTTGTAAGCACATACCCTCAAGAATTTATTTTGAACTCTCTCGATACTGTTGATGTCACTGTTATATGAAGGAGACCAAATGAGAGAACCATGCTCCAAAACTGATCGAACTAAACTAAAGTATAACATTTTTAAAGTTTGTACTGAAAACTGATTACAGTTTCTAAGAATAAATCCTAACATTTTTAAAGCTTTAGCTGAAGTTTCGTTAATGTGATATTTAAAAGTTAGTTTAGAATCAAAATTTATATCTAAATCTTTAATATTATGACGTGCCTCTAAAGGTACATTATTTATACAATAATCATAATTTACAAACTCTCTTGATCTTCCAAAAGTAATTTTAAAACATTTTTGTATATTTAAGTATAGCATGTTTACCTCACACCAACTAGCTAAGCTTTTAACATCATTCTGTAATAAAGAGGCATCAACTAGGTCATTAACTATTCGAAATATTTTAAGGTCATCAGCAAACATTAGAAATTTACTATTTTTAATCACTGAGGATATATCATTAACAAATATATTAAATAAGAGAGGCCCAATATGCGACCCCTGAGGAACTCCTGAGGTTACAGATACTCGTTGAGATAAAAAATTTCCATATCTAACATACTGACATCTACCCGATATATAACTACCTATCCACTCAATTATTTTACCTCCAAATCCATAGCCATTTAATTTAGCAATAAGCAGATCATGGTTAACTGTATCGAAGGCTTTTGAGAAGTCTGTGTAGATAGCGTCAACCTGACCCTTCTGTTCCACTGAATTAGCTATAAAATTCGTATACAATATTAAGTTCGTGCATGTAGACTTACCCTTAGAAAAGCCATGTTGTCTAACATCAATTAAATCTTTACAATTCCATGTCAAAAAGTTATTTACAAGACACTCAAAAAGTTTGGATAATACAGATTGGCTACAAACCGCTCGATAATTCTCGACATCATTTTTATTACCAGACTTGAAAATTGGTGTTAAATAACTAGTCTTCCAAAAATCAGGAAAGATGCCGGTACTCAATGAGGAATTAAATAAGTAGCAGATAGGTTTTACAAGAGTGAAAATGCAATGCTTGAGAACATAAGCTGGCAAACAATCTGGTCCAAGCGATAATTTCCAAGGCATCTTTAAAACACTATCAATTATGTCAGAGACCTCAATACTATAATTATTCACATTTAAACTCTGCTGATAGTTAAAAATTGGGATCTGATTAATTTTAGAATTAGAATATGTAGTTGAGAAAAACTTACCAAATAGATTGACTATGTCTTGAGCATTATCACTTGTACTATCACCGTAGAACATATTAGATGGCAGATTATAACTTTTACGTTTATTATTGATATATTTCCAAAAATGTCGAAGATTAGATAGAATCCCATTCTCAATATTATTCAAATAGTTACTATAACATTGAGAGGAGACTAGTTTAATTGCATTTCTTAACTGAGAAAATCTTAAATAATCATCCCGTCTACCAAACAATTTATACTGCTTATGTAATTTCTTTTTTAAATATATCAACTTCCTTAATTTACCATTAAACCAAATCGGAAACGAACTTGTTTTAAAATTTTTGATCGGAACAAAGAAGTCAAAACCTGTAAACACAAAATCATAAAATACTGCTAAGCTATAATTCACATCATCTGATAAAAGTAAGTCCCAATTTAAACTTGCAAAGTAATCATTTAGTCCGATGTAATTTGCATTTTTAAAATCATAATAAAATTCCTCGTAGTTCAGTTGATCATGCTTTTCAAAACCAGTTAATTCTACAATTATAGATGAATGGTAGATACTATTATCAAATAGTGAATCAAGTGGAATAACTTCATCAACATTATTTACATTAGTAAATACTAAATCTAGAAAGACATTACGACTGTTAGGTAAATTGTTTATTTGAAACATATTAAAATATCCAAAAGAATTTGCCAAATACACAGCAGGATAGTCTTCAGGGTATTCAACATTTAATCCAAAGTTGTCATTACTCCAGGAAGCATTTGGTAAATTATAATCACCACACAGTAACAAGTTTTCACACTTCTCCATCACATATTCAACTGAACTGCAGTGCAACATGTATACATATATTAGATAAGAGTTCTATATTTCCTCCATCAAACTTCACTCTCATGTGAAAAGTGTTACTTTCTACAATATACTAGTTTAAATACTTAAGCTTAAATTTACGTAGTAACTAAAACATCTACTAAATTATACTAGAATTTCAACAGTTCGTTTCATCCGCAAGCATGAATGCATTTTGAAAATTTAGCACAAGGTGACGTCATGCGGGAGATGTACGAGTTTAGTGCGTGGCAATATCATATCTTGTCTTCTTATATCATGAATGGACACTCTATAACAATGTGGCCTAAAGTTATTTTGGTATCACAGGCGTAGCACATTCTAGGAGGTTCCTTCTTTAGTAGGTGTTCGTGCGTCAGTCTGGTATGTCCTATTCGGATACGATGTAGTACAACCTGGTCCCATCGTTTTACTAAAATTGGTGTTTTCGCTGATAGATCTGGGTTTGTTTGCCGCAATTTATTATTTGGAAAGGGCAGCCATCTTCGTAACCATAAGTTTTTTGTGTACTTATTGATGCATTTTTTCATATCTGAGTGAGGAATTTGGTTAGTTCTATCATCGGATCTCGCCATTTTAAAAGCTTCTTTGGCCATTTGATCAGCTATCTCATTTCCTGGTATCCCCACATGAGATGGTATCCACACAATATGTAGTTGTATATGATTATTTTGTAGAGGTACAAGGTTTTTTTAATCTGTTCTAAAATCGGATGATTCGGATATATTTTCTGAATTTCCTGGATTGCACTTAAGGAATCTGTGAATATTACTGTCATGTCTTCAGGTCGATTAAGAGATTGTTGTACTTCCTTGGATATTGCAAAAAGTTCATTCTTGTTGTTCATATTGTAGAAGTATTGGAGAAAAAGAGATGAAGGGGAATTGTTCTTAGTATAAGTTGACAGATCTGTGTTAAAATATGGAATTTGTATCGTCCAAGGGGGAGCATAATCAATATTGGTATACATAATACCCGGATAGCTGAAGTTGCTAATTCTGTTGCTAAATGATGTTCGAAGATTAGGATTTTGATTGTAATGAGAATGGTAATATATGAAGAAAGCATAGGGGTATGCCGGGTTGTTTGGATTAGTTGATGCTTGCTTGCGTATTGTAAACTGAGACGTAATCTTCTAATAGAAAGTGGAGATTAATTTGCTTCGACATAAAGACTTTCAACTGGAATGGTTCTGTAGGCTCCTAGAGCTAGATGCCATAGTCTCATAGCTGAATTACATACAATTTATTCATAATCTAATTTACTGCGGATTAAGGATTTGTAAATATTTACCTCTCGCATAGCTCTTCCATCGTTTTCAAGAGAAATGATGTTAGGTTAATTGGTTGGAAAGCCTTTCGTAGGGTGTAGTCCATTCTACCTGGTTTAGGTATAAAGACCACACTTATCCACCTAGGAATATATCTCAGAGCCAAAGAGACTCTGAATATTGCCACAAGATCCGGCAGAAGGATATCCAATCCCCACCATAGTAGGACTGGATAAATGCCGTCAGAGCCTCGTGATTTGAAAGAGGTGAAGCACAATAAGGCCCATCTTACGTTTTCTCCATTAATCATTGTTCTGGCGAGATGCCAGTCGTTTGGTAAGGGTATAATTGCTTCTTTCGTCCAGTTTGGTGCTGATAAGGCGCTAGAACCGAGGAAGTGTGTTTTCATCAGTATCTTAGCATTTAGTTTTGTTTGAAGGGTCCTTTGGGTCACTTTTTGTAGCCTGAAAGCCTGCGAGAAACTTTCGATTTTCTTACAGAAGATTCCACAGAAGCATTCAGTAATGAGAATCCTCATTCCGTAATCAACTCCAGATACTATTTGTTATAATCCCAGTACCTTATTATTTTTAATGTATCTATCTTAGTCATTTCTGGGAGGTTTTTTCTGTTATCTGCTTGATCCAATGGTATTTCATGGTTTCATCTGATTTAAAATTAAAACACACTTACATATTTCTATTTTATTTTATGTACTCGTCATGATTGACTGACTATTGATTAAGTCCTCTGTACAACTCAAATTATTGTTTGTTTGTTTTATCATATACACATTTGTTTATATACATTATATTTTTAGCCTTAGTTTCTTGAGGGCCTGAATATGATGTAGTAAAAGTTTGTAAACTGCAAAACCATTTTGTTTTTTCAACTCTAATAAAACCTATAACGGATTGTAAGTAGACTTATTTCCCTGATATTCATAAATATGTGTTCGTACCAGCAAACTTTTCATCAATTACAGACCAATTCCAGCAGGACATGTAAAGTACTTGGAATATCACCTGGATAGAAAGTCACCAAAAGAGAAGAAGTTGTCAGGCAAAGTCAAAAATTAATTTGTATTCCTTGTATACACTAGTGGCCAAGATTCTGGAAACTTTACAAAAATTATCGTTTTTTTAGCATGATTTGTCTTATGATCATGATTTATATAGTTTACCATTACAATTACATTTTTATTTTATTGTTTTGTATTCCTGCATAATATTTTATCTATTTCTTACTCTTTTTTATTAACATCGTTATTTAATAACATGAGATTTGTGAATTGCAACATTGGCAATACTGTATTCCGTCAAAGTTTTGCTAGTCAGTCAACAACTCAACTGGAAGCGTTTAGGTGGCCTTTAGTAGAGTTTTGTGTGACTTCTAGTGTTTATTAGTGATATCAGTTAGTAGTTACTAAGGTGATATTGTTTAATTGTCGGAGAGGAATTTATCAGCGTCGATTCAACGAAAATGGCAACCAGAAACCCAAAACGTGTTGAGTGGTCTGCAGGAAAGAGAGACAAAGCAATTATCCTTCGAGAAGAAGGTTACACTGATCAAGAAAACAAACAAATAGCAAACAAATTGGGTGGTGGCACCACAAAATCAGGTGTAATGAAAGTTTACAAAGGTGGAACGACAAAATCAGCAAAAAGATCTGGCTGAAAACCCAAACTTAGTCACTACGATGTGCGTAGAATATGCCGACTTTCTTTAGAAGATCGTCGCAGATCCGCAAAATATATTAACGGTATTGTCAAATCAACTGGATTACAAATATTGGACCGCACTATCAGAAGAAAGTTGTGTGAAAATGGATTGCGAGCACGAATTTCTAGAAAAAAGCCGTTCCTGAACAAAGAACAGAGGCAAAAACGCATTGATTGGACTTTACCACACAGAGGATGGACAGAAGAACAATGGAGTAAAGTAATTTCGGGTGATGAAACCAAAATCTCGATCTTTGGGAGTGACGGAGTGAAGTTTGTTCGCTGCCGACCGGGAGAAGGCCTTTTGACCCAGTGTGCTACGGTCACTATGAAGCATCCTGCGAGTGTCATGGTATGGGCTTGCATGACCACTAATGGAGTTGGACGTTTAGCAGTAATAGAGGTCAATATTAATGCAAAAAAATATCAGGAAGAGATACTGCAAGCCAAATTGCTGCCGACTATCAGAGATTTGTTCGAAGGGGATGCCCAACAATGCATCTTCCAGCAGGACGGAGCACCTTGTCATACGGCTAAGGCTTCCATGGAATGGTTGAGAAACCATGATGTTACTGTTCTACCTTGGCCTGGAAATAGTTTCGATCTAAATCGAATAGAAAATGTATGGTCAAGTAGTATCACGCCGAAACCCAAGCAACAAGAGAGAACTGATAGAAGCTATTATTCAAAACTGGTTTAGAGTTATTACACCAGAAGGGTTGGCTCGTCTCGTAACTCCATGCCTCGCAGAATTGAGTCTGTCCTAAAAAACAAAGGTTATCCTACTAAATACTAATTTTGTTGATAATAATCATTGTACCATTTTTTTTTAAATATATCTACTAATACTAACGGCTGTTGTTTTATTTATTTTTAAATTTTTAGAGGATTTTCTGTTTACGCAGGATAATAATAACACTATTATTATTTAATTAGAAAAGAAATAAGTTTTTATTTACAAGTAAAAGTGTAACAGTATAATGACAAGTGACAAGTAAGTCATAAGACATCAACAATGTAAAATATGCTGCCAACATACATATAATAATTATATTACTGAATTGTACAGCAACACCCCCTCTCAATTCTACAAAAGTACAAATGAATAAGTACAAACTGCAAACAAAATTACAATACACTAATAAACTTTAAAATTAAACATTAGTTTTAGAAACATTCGAACAATTTCTCAATAATTCAAATTGAGTAACAGGCAATGCCTTGGTCATAATATAAGCTAACTGTTTGTTTGTAGGAACATACTGAATAACAAAATTTCCTTTATTTACCATATCTTTTACAAAATGATGTTTTACATCAATAAGTTTTGAGCGTTTGGTCTCATAAGTTTGAGCCATTTTTATACAACCTTGGTTGTCCTCAAAAATTTTAATAGGATATTGAAAATCAAACATTTCTTTTAAAAGTTGACCTAAAAACAAACACTCAGTCATACACGCAGACAGAGCCAAATATTCAGCTTCACTGCTACTAAGGGCAACTACAGATTGCTTTTTAGAACAACAGTTTACAACTTTATTATTACAAAGAATAAAATATCCAGAAACACTCTTTCTGTCATTAGCATCACTAGCAAAATCTGAGTCAGCATATGCATGAACAGAAACTTGATCATTTTTAGTAAATTTATTGTATATTAATCCCAACTCATTAGTATAGCTCAAATAACGAATTACATTTTTAATATGCTTCCAATGATTACTATTAAAGTTATTTTGAAATCTTCCAAAAAATGAAACTGTAAAACACAAATCTGGCCTAGTGCCAAGCATCAAATACAATAAACTACCAAGTACCTCCTTATAAGGAACTTTAAAATCAATTTGAGTTTCCTTTTCTAAATTCAATTTAGGTTCCATTGGAATTTTACTAGTCTTGCAATTGACCATGTTAAAACGATTAACAATTTTTGTAATTAAAGTTTTCTGGCTAACAACTAAAGTCTTATCTTTCCTTTCAATCTCTAATCCTAAAAAGACAATTTTTGTTTCATTTGATAAATCACTTAATTCTAAAATTTTCTCTAAATTTGATTTTAAAAAATTGACATCATCTTTAGAAATTGAAATAACAAACATATCATCTACCCATATCAAAACATAGGTTTTTCCATTGAAATACAAGCAAGGATCAACCTTAGATCTTTTAAATCCTAAATTACATAAATGCCTATTATTAGTTGTATTCCAACATTTACGGCTTTCTCGTAAACCATATAAAGCTTTTATCAACTTACATACTACACCAGGTTTAACACAAAGACCATCCGGTGGCTTTATAAACACATCACTAGAGACTGAAGCTTTCAAAAAGGCACTTTTCACATCAAGTTGATGAATATCCATATCACGATCAACAGCAATGGATAACAGTACCCTCAGGGTGGTTAATCTAGCTACTGGTGCATACACGTCTTCGTTGTCTAATGCTGGCTGCTGATAGCCTCTGGCCACTAATCGAGCTCTTTTTACCAACTGACCATCAACATTTTTCCCAACAAAAACCCATCGTGAATTAATGATTACATCATCAGCCTTAGGTTCTACTAAAGTCCAGGTATTGTTGCTTTCTAACGCCAAAAGTTCTTTATCTATGTCTTCCTTCCATCCATTCCCCATCGAAACAGCTTCAGTATAGTTTTTAGGTAATTCACAAGGTAGACAGCCAGCAGATAAAGCCATCATCATACTCACTTCATAGTCATCAAGATAAGAAGGCATATGTTTATCTCTTGCACTTCTACTTATCTCATGCTCTTGATTACTATCAGGTGGTATTACTTCAGGTTCAATTTTAATAGATTCAGTAATAAATTGCTCATCCACATCTCTGTGTCTCATCACATGAACTGGAGATTCACTTTCATAAGTTTCATCAAATCTAACTTAACGAGATGTAAACACTGCTTGTTTTAGAGGGTCCCAGAGACGGTATCCATTGTCACAATAGCCAATAAAAATATATTTTCTTGATCTCTCAGCAAACCTCCCAGATCGATCCTCTTCAGGAATATGTGCATAAGCATTACATCCAAATAATTTAATTTTGCTCATATCAGGTTTGTAACCATACCAAACTTCAGCTGGTGTACAGTCATTAGGCAATGTACTTGTAGGAGTTCGATTTGTTAAGTACACAGCAGTCAATACAGCTTCTCCCCAAAATGACTTGTCAAGACCACTGTCCAAAATTAAACATCTAGATTTATCTAAAATAGTACGATTGTATTTTTCTGCTAATCCATTCTGTTCTGGATTCCGTGGTACAGAATATTCTATAGTTATTCCTTTACTAGTACAAAAATCTTTAAAGCTTTTAGAACTATTCTCCCCAGCATTATCACATCTCAAATACTCTATTTTCAGGTTGAATTTAGATTCAGTTAACGCGACAAAATTCCTAAAGCATGTTTCCACTTCATTCTTTTCTTTAATAAGGTATAACATTCCAAAATGATTGTAATGATCAATGAATGAAACATAATAATTTTTACCATCATGAGTAGAAGGGCTAATTTTTCCACACACATCTGTGGACACATATTGAAGTAAGCGTCGAGCTTTTCTGTCACTTGGGATGCTCTTTAAAAATGGAGAACGTGTCTGCTTACCTTTCAAGCATATCTCACATACTGAATTCACAGGAAATCTACAAAAGTGTCCCATCCGCTTGTGCCACAACTCAGGTGTATCTCGAACAATATTAACCACATCTAAATACAGTTGCAATTCTATAAAATATAAGTTACCAATCAATTTTCCAGTAATAATTGCAGTATCACCCATCATGATGTCCCATCCGCTTGTGCCACAACTCAGGTGTATCTCGAACAATATTAACCACATCTGAATACAGTTGTAATTCTATAAAATATAAGTTACCAATCAATTTTCCAGTAATAATTGCAGTATCACCCATCATGATTTTTACTTCCTTATTTTCAAAAATCACACTAAAACCTTTTTCTTCAATTTGTCTTACTGATAATAAATTGTAAGAAAGATTGTCACAAACAAGAACATCATTCAAAGCAACTGAAACTCCTTCTTTAGATATAGCTGAGAAACTACCTTGAAATTTTGCTGCTACAGTTTCACCAACTTTTGCTACATTTATTTGTCTATCTACTGCTATGGAATTAGTTAAAAATTGAATGTATTTTGACATAAACAGGTGATTTTTACAACCACTATCCACAACAAGATGTACAGTATTCATTACATTTGAATCACAGCTGACTGCAACTTTGATTTTTTGACAATCTTTTTGGACATTTTAAGCGAATATGCCCCATTTCATGACAATGATAACAACGAACTTTAAAAGTATGTTTGCTCTTACCTTTGTATTTATCCTGACCAACAAAGGCATGTGAAGGAACAGGTACACTAGTAACTTCCTTTGTTTTTAAACGATCATCTTCTGCCATTAAACTGTTTTTCACAAAATCCACAGTAACTTTGCATGGATCAGAACGAAATAAAATATCAATAGATGTTACAACTGAACTAAATCTGTCAGGCATTGTAGATAAAAGTGTGGTTATCTTTTCACTATCATCTATTTTACCTCCTGCATCATTTAATTCCCTTAAGGTTTTATCAAAATCCACCAAAAACTCACCCAAATTGCCATCTTCTTTAAGAACTAAGTTGCGCAACTTTTTCTGGATTTGTACTCGAGACTGAAGACCTGTCTTTTCATAAACAGCTTTAAGAGCTTCCATCATTCCCATTGAAGTATCTTGGGTTTTAATTATCTCCAAAACATTATCCCCAACTAACTGAACAATAATATCTTTTGCAGTCGAATCACTTTTAACATAGTCTTTGTACTTATCGTCAGTCCTAGCAGGTTTGTCTTGAGAAATGACATCAAGAACACCATGTCGTTCCAATGCTCTTTCCAATCGAAATTTCCACGAATCAAAACCGGCTCCATTAAATTGTTTTACATTAGCCATAAAAAATTGATTTCTGGGGGAAGCCATAACTAAATGAAACACGTGCAAAAATTGTAAACACAATTTTTCTGCAAACTACACTCTTTAGCAGAACAAATTTTACTTTGATTAAAACACAAACTTAAAAAACACTTTTCTAAATTTCTGCAGCTGGGCCCATAACCTGTTTACGCAGGATAATAATAACACTATTATTATTTAATTAGAAAAGAAATAAGTTTTTATTTACAAGTAAAAGTGTAACAGTGTAATGACAAGTGACAAGTAAGTCATAAGACATCAACAATGTAAAATGTGCTGCCAACATACATATAATAATTATATTACTGAATTGTACAGCAACATTTTCCCCCTTAAAATAGATGTAAAATATTAAGTAGAAGCATAAAACGATGTAATGAAATTATAAATAAACTTATAAATAACATAAGTCTTGTGAAAAAGAGGAATGCTGATAACAAAACAAAAATTTTTGAAAAGTTTCCCAGAATTTTGGCCACAAGTGTATATTTGAAAAAAGCTTCAGTTTATTTTCAATCATTTTTCATAACGAATTAATATATATCGACTGTGCAAATATAAGTTAAGGATATAATCCGTACTTTATATTTTTTGAAGCTCCTTAAATTCGTTCCCGTATCGTTGCACAAGTTGTTTTAAATTTATCTACATCTGAGCAAAAGAGATCCGAGGCTGCGAATGGCGGCGTAAAGTAGCATAATTACAAGGAGCAATTTTGCCTGAAACGGAGTCTAGTAATCGTTTAAACTCGCCTTTGTGAACCGGTTCAGGTGTGGAGGAGTGTCTTCATATTTTAGTTGTCAAGTTCTAGAAGTGAAGTTTGTAACTGTGCACAGGGCAAGGGATAAATTAGATGGTATAACGGCCAACTTTAATATTGCATTAATTGTTACTTCCATTGTGCGGTCCTTTCCGTCGGAATGTGCCAAGAATTTCAATATGCATTAATGTCGAAATCTGTCTATACACCCTTTATAGGAAACACAATAGTGCCGTAGACTGTTCAATGGATTTGATTGTACAATGGATCCGAATTCTCAATAAATATTCGCCAGTAAAGTATACTAACTTGTTACTTTATTTGACTTTAACAGTCCAGGAGGATGTTTATATAGGATATTCATATACAGGGATTGTAGTAAAGATTCAAATAATTGTATAATACATATATAGTCTAGGTAAAAGTTTATGGTCGGTATGGTAAAATTTAACAGGATATCTAACACAGATATAAAATCATATTTTCAGCGAATAGACAAAGATAACAATCATATTTCCCCTTGGTCTCCCCTCCATAAATCTTATTGACGCCGATTGCCCATTAGTGAGACGATTAGTGATAGCTCCGATCAGAGATATTTAACATATTCTCATATTCTCTTCTAATTATTATTATATATTGAACCAATGGTTGTGACATACGAATTACTTTTTCTAAAGCCAGATTAAACAATATACAGGAGAGTAAGTTTTCCTGGCGCAGTCCATTATTTGTTTTAAAAGATTCAGACAGTTCCCCTGAATTTGTACTCTACATTCAACTTTTACAAGACTTAGTTTTACTAAATTTACAAACTGATTTAGTATTCCTATCTCTTTCATTGCTTTGAACATTTTTCTTCCATTTACAGAGTCGTAGACTGCTTTGTAGTCTACAAAATGTGTGATGAGTATCAATGTCATATTCCAGTGTTTTTTCTAAAATTTGTTTCAGTTTTGCAATCTGATGAATTTTCTATTTACACCTCTGAAACTAGTCTAGCATTTTCCTAATATCCGTTTTACATATGGTGCCATATGGTGACATAATGCCATGAAAAATATTTTATACGCTGCATTTAGAAGGGTAAATCCTCTGTGGTTAGAGCTTTCAAAGGTATCTCCTTTTTTGTGAATTATGCAAAGTATTTCAATATTCCAATAATTGGGGAGGGATTTCTGTGTCCATATTTCTCTTATACCACTGCCATCTGTTGCCACCATCTTTATATAGTTCAGTTGGGAGATTATCTATTAATGATGATTTGTTTATGACTAGTTTTTTAACCGCATCTTTAACTTCAAGAATCGTTGATGGTTCCTCCTCTCTCTCGTCTATTCTTCTTACCTCATCTCTTTCATCTTCCAGGTTTTCTTCTTCTTCCTCTATATTATGTACCTGGTTAAAGTATTCCACCCATCTATTCAATACATGCTGGAGATCGTCCATTCAAACAGTCAGATCATATCCAGGGGCGATATACGGATCCGATCATACTCTCCTCGTAGCTAAAGTAATGCTTAAACTTAAAGCACCCAACAAACAAAGAGAGATAAAGAGGATATAACTAAGAAAGAAAGAAGACCTTCTACAGGAAGTACAGAAAAATATGCCCTGTATTCGTAACGGAACATCACAAGAAATATGGGAGACTGTTAAACATTGCGTAACAACACCAGTGGATCGCTCAAAGAAAAATAATCCGGTGAAACGGAAACACCGGATAACAGATGAAACTCTTAAAATAATTGAGAATAGAAGAAATCTTTGTAAAAGTGGTGTACATAGTGAAAGGGAAAAAGCTAGTCTAAGAAACCTCAATAAAGAAATAAAACGAAGATGTAAGGCCGACAAAAAACAGTACTATCAAAGTATATGCAAAGAAATTGAGAGACATGGTCAGAATATTCAGCCGAAAGATCTATTTAAAAAAATACGCTACCTGACAAGAGACTTCAGAGCCAGAACTTGGGCCATTGAAGATAACACTGGAACCCTGAGAACAAACAGAGAAGACATAGCAGAGACATGGAGATCGTATTGCAGGGACCTATATAAAGATGATCAACGCCAAGAGCTTGTTAGCCAAATCTCTGACGAGGTGGAAGAAGAACCTGATATACTCGAAAATGAAGTAAGACAGGCTATCAACAAGTTCAAATATAACAAAGCACCAGGTCCAGATATGATAACAGCAGAAATGCTTAAAGCCACAGAAGAAACCGGCGTAAAGTTACTACATCTACTCTGTAACCAAATATGGCATTCCAAACAATGGCCTGAAGACTGGACAAAATCTACAATAACGACCATACATAAAAAAGGCAGCTTCCTTAAATGCGACAATTATAGAACTATCTCTCTTATATCCCATGCCAGCAAGATAATGCTACATATAATCAATGAGTGACTGAAAATATACCTTCAAAGAGAAATTCCACAAGAGCAAACTGGATTTACCAAAGGTAGAGGCACTCGATAACACCTGCTGAATATAAGACAGATAATCGAGAAATCTAGGGAATTCAACATCCCACTATACATCTGTTTTATAAATTACCGTAAGGCGTTCTACAGGGTCAAGTGGAGACACTTATGGCGAATACTAAAAGAAGTAGGCGTACCAGAACATCTAATTACGCTTATAACCGAACTATATGAACACACTACTGGATCAGTTAAAGTACTTGACACACTTTCGAATGAATTTCATCCAATACGGGATGTCAGACAAGGATGTACAACAACAGACAAACAACCTACGTTTCGCAGATGACACAGCCCTTCTTGCAAATAGTCAAGCAGATCATGATAGTGGATAGACTACACAACAATCATCCACACATAACCACAATTGACCGGTTCAAGATTGTGAGCTCATACTTATATCTGGGAGCATTAATCACAAACACAGGGTCATTACAAGAAGAGATTAAACGTAGATGTGATCTAGCAAAAGTTGCCACAACAAAAATGAGCAAAACATGGAAGGAGTGTCAAATTTCAAGAGCGATAAAGATGAGGTTGATCAACTGCTTAATATTCCCAATACTGACCTACGGATGTGAATCTTGGACTCTGAGACAATCGGAGAGAAGAAAGATAGACGCCACTGAAATGTTCTGTTGGAGACGAATGTTACGAATTCCTTGGACCGACCGTAGAACAAATAATTTAATTTTAAGAGAGCTAAAAGTTAGCCAACGACTCTCTAGTAAAGTCCATCTCCAACAATCAAAATATTTTGGGCATGTTATGAGAGCAAACACAGAAAACATGGAAAGACTCATAATACAAGGAAAGGTAGAAGGCCGAAGATCACGAGGAAGATCCTCAACAAGATGGATAGATCAAATTACAGGAATATGCCAAAGACCTATGCATGAATTAAAAGAAATGGCCAGAGACAGAGATCTCTGGAGACGGACAATACACGACATCACGTCGACCACTACACTCCCCCTGGGGGGTCAGGATTAAAGAGAGAGAGAGATTCGATACATCTTTTCTTGTTGTTGATAGGTCACCATTCTGTCTTCTGCATTGTCTTGTAGTTGCTTTGAATTATTTTCTCTTGATGTTAACCTTCTTATAGAATGCTCCGAATTCTTTCTTTCTGTTGAAGTATCATCTTTTTCTTTGTTTGGTAATTCTTTACAGTTGTTCTAGTTCATCTGGTAAACATCTTTTTGAGGGCTTTACTTTTTTTCTTTTGTTGCATGGGATGATTACTGCATGTTAAACTTGATGTCTCACATATTAAAAACGTTCTTTAGAGTCATACACACTCGTATCCTCCCAATTCGGCTTCAGATAAGAAGTTGCAACTTGTGAGTACTCAATGTACTTTCAGAGAGAGCCTGTGGTCTGAATGTGAGAATATACGCCTGCTTTATAGACCATCTCAATGCTTTTGATTGCGTAACAATAAAACACTGAAAACTTTGTTTTCAAACTTCCACAAAATTTATTTTAAATCTTATCACTACAGCTGTTTCGGCTGATTGCCTCTCTCAAGTGATCTATTTTTGGCTTGGGTTTACAAATTTATAGTCTCTAATGAAATAGGTTGAGGAGGGGAGAACTGTTTGTCTCAAGTTGGTCATTCAGAATTATATCTGTGTTTTTTAATTTGTTGATTTCCATAGATTCTAACAATAATAGCTTAAGGCCTTTATTTTGAATGTGAAGAATTTTAAATTTGTCATTAAAAAAATGATTATGGTCTAGAAGGTGAAGTGCGTATGTCGAATCTGTTTTTCTATTCTTGAAAGCCCTTTTATGTTCTGCTATTCATTTAACAAAGTTTCTACCAGTTTGATCGATGTAAGTTTTTGGGCAGTCGCCAAATTAAAGTTTGTACACACCACTATTTAAGTGTTTTTTTATTTTGGCTCTTGTTAGTTTTAATATATTTGCCTAGGTTGTTATTTGTTCGGAAAGCTGGTGTTATTCCTTTCTTTTTTATGTGTTTGGCAATTTTTGTTGTTATTTTGCCTGTATATGTAATCGAGCAGAAGGTACTGGGTTTTTTCTCTGGTGGTGGAAATACTAATTTCAGGGCTTTCTTGTGTAGTTTTTGATTTAACATTTTATTAACTGTTTGTTCGTTGTATCCGTTGTTTACTGCTATTTGCTTTTATAATCAAAAATAAGCGAAATACTCGAAGCAACGGGTATAGATAAAGTAAATAGGAAGACGACAAATTTCTTTGCTCACAGCCCTGCGAATTTATCTTGGCAAAACATTGACTAAGATCGAATACAGCACTGGCATATTTGTACAAAAAAAAGATCAGTTGTAATTAGTTGGAGAAGATCAGAAGATCAGTTGGAAATCATCATAGAATGACGCTACTGAGCACGGCATACAAAGTTTTATCCAACATAATTTATGAAAGATAAATAAGATCATAGATCAGAATGAAAACCTCAAAAAAAGTAGACGTGGTTATCTCCAGACGAAAAAACTCTGAACGGAATAGATTACATAGATTACATACATACGGCATCACCGAACGGTTAGATCCAAATTAGAAATAAAAACAGAAATAAATTTAGAAAAACTTGCAATATAGATATAGATAAACTAAAATCTAATACAGAACAATATAAAAGCAAGTTAAAAGCGGCGAAAGCATTAAATCTAGATAAACTTAGCTTAAATGAAATCAATGAAGTTATAACAAAATCACTATTAAATGCAAGCTCAGAAATGGCAAGAAAACAGATAAAAGAGGACATTAAAAAACATCAAGAAGACCGTATAGAACAAATTGTAGAGAAAAACCGAAGTCTCAAATACACCAAACCGAAACTAGGAAAGGAAAACATAATTACCATTAAAAATGAACAAGAACAACTAGAACAAAGTCTACGAAGATCTGTACCGTTCCAGAAACGATCCCGCTACCTCCTCAAAGCAGAACTTGAAAAAGGCAAATAACAAATGTCAACTCAGAAGTGATGACTGAAATAAGCCACGAAGAAATAGAAAGAGCAGTAAAAGAAACAAAAAGGAATAAAGCTCCTGAAAGCGATGGAATCCTAGCAGAAATGCTGAAGGAAGGAGTAGAAGAAACCATCACATATCTAAAAATACTATTTAATAAATGTCTATTCCAAGCCAATATACCCGAACAATGGAATACTACTAAAACAATACTAGGGAGACATTACAGACCTGAAAAATTATCGACAAATTTCACTTGTTTCACAATTTTACAAAACTTTTACAAATATTATTACAAACAGGTTAACAATTCAATTTGACGGATATCAACCAGTAGAACAATTCGGATTTAGAAAAGGGTACAGCACCTGTGACCATCTATATACTTTGAAAATCCTAATAGAAAAGACTAACGAACACAATCTCCCATTATGTCTGGCTTTTATATATTACGAAAAAGCTTTTGATAGCGTATAAATGTGGGCAATAGAAGAAGCCTTAGTCAATAACCGGATTGATTCCAGGTATAGAATATTAGGGTACCCACAAAAGAGGGTAAAGCTACTGGACCAGATGAGGTGCCCAACGAATTATTAAAACTCATCGATGAAGATGTTATTGATGTAATGGTTGAACTCTTTAATCTTATATATCAGACTGCCACAATCCCCAGACAATGGCTGCAATCAACCTTTGTAGCAATTCCCAAAAAACCAAGTTCAACAACTTGCTCAGACCACAGAACAATAGCTTTAATGAGTCACACATTTCAAACACTTTTGAAAATAATAATTCACAGCAGAATTGTTAAAACTCTTGAATATGAGATTAGTGGCACACAATTTGGCTTTAGAAATGGTATGAGTACAAGAGATGCTTTGTTCGGCTTGAATGTGCTGGCTCAGAGATGCATGGACATGAATCAGGATATGTACTTATGTTTTGTAGACTTTGAAAAGGCATTTGATAAAGTTTAACATAAAAAGCTTGTAGATATATTAAAAAGCAAAAATATTGACCGTCGTGATCTGAAAATTATATCTAATTTATATTGGAATCAAACTGAAAAAGGTAAGAGTTGACAGCCAGTACACCGAAAATATCAAAATACAGAGGAGTCCGCCAGGGTTGCGTGCTGTCCCCACTACTTTTAAATGTCTACAGTGAAGTGGTATTTCAAGAAGCGCTCTCAGACTCAATAGAAGGTATATCTATCAATGGAGAAGTTTTAAATAACTTACGTTTTGCAGACGATACAGTAATAATTACGGATAACAACAATGATTTACAGAACGTAATGCAACGCCTTAATGAACGCTGTCATGAGTACGGACTGAAGATAAATTTAAAGAAAACTAAATGCATGATCATGACTAAATCTGCACATGCAAATATCCAATTGACTATTGAAGATACTGCAATTGAGAGTGTTAATAACTATAAATACTTAGGAACATGGATAATATCAGATGTAGACCAAACCAGAGAAATTAAGACACGTATTGAAATAGCACGTACATCATTTATTAAACTTAAAAAGTTTCTTTTTTGTCGGGATATAAGGTTAGAAAAACGCCTGAGAATGCTTCGATGTTACGTGTTCTCTACTCTTCTTTATGGTTTGGAAGCTTGGACACTAAAACAAGTTTATCTGAATAAGTTGGCTGCCTTTGAATTTTGGTGTTACAGAAGAATCCTACGAATATCATGGATTCAAAGAATGTCAAACATGGAAGTAACTAGAAGGATAGGAAATGAGGCGGAAATAATATTAACTATTAAAAGACGAAAACTTGAGTACTTGGGACATGTGATAAGAGGGCAAAAATATGCATTATTACAACTTATGCAGGGCAAAATCCGAGGAAAGCGAAATGTGGGAAGACGAAGAATATCCTGGCTTAAGAACTTAAGGGAATGGTTTGAATGCAGTAGTACAGAACTATTTAGAGCGGCAGTCAACAGAGTCCGCATAGCCATGATGATTTCCAACCTTCGATAGAAGATGGAACTTAAAGAAGAAGACAGAATATTAATACATAATATTTACGAACAAGCTGAAATGGCAGTGACGTTGGGTAATCGAATCGAAACCGGGAAATCGAATCAACCGTGGAGTAAGACAAGGAGACAAGTCAATAGACTGGAAAAATAAGGGAATCCCTAGAAGATACTTCAACCTTCTTCGATACGCAAATGATGTAGTACTAATAGCCGACCGGTGGAATGCACTGAATACGATGATTGAGGAGCTACACACAAAATCACTAAAAAGAGGACTGAAAATGAGTTTCTACAAAACTAAAGTAATGTCAAACAAAGATGACCAACCTATGATAAACATCGAAGGGTCAAAGATAGAACACGTAGATGAATATACATATCTGGATCAAAATGTCAAGGTAAATAAAGAAAATCAGACTACCGAAAAAAGCAGACGTGTAAAAATGGTATGAGCAGCATTCGGAAGACTCTCATACGTATTTAAAATAAAAATATACCTTAAAGATTGCGAACCAAAGTGTTCAATTCCTGTATCCTACCTGCACTTACATATGGAGCTCAAACCTGGACATTCACGAAAATAAATATGAAGAATATCAGAAAAACTAAGAGGCCTATGGAACGACAGATGCTGGGTACCTCACTCAAAGACCATAAAACCAATGAAGGCATTCGCAAGAGAACAAAAGTAAAAGATGCTATCGGCCAGGAAGCTAAACTGAAATGGAAATGGGCTGAACATAACGAACGTCTTAAGGATGGCCGATGGAATATCGGAAAAAAGAAATCTCCCGGTCTGATTGGCGGCCATATGAATATAATGCATATATTATATAAATAATACAGATGAATGGCGAGAATTAGGAGAAGCCTATGTTCGGCAATCCGAATAGAGAGAAGGGCTTAAAAGAAGATCAGAATGGAGAATATTTCTTGAACAAGCCAATACCAAATAGATTTGTCAAGCCAATGATGATAATGAGTATTTAATGACAAACTTCCAATATAAAGTTTTGAATAATTTCGTAAGATCCTTAGAAAACCTCGTATTACCGGAAAAGTTTCTTTATTTGTTTTTGACCTTTCAATATTATTATTAATAATATAACTTTCCGTTGTAAATTATTACTGTAATTTATCCCTGTTTTATTTATTTTTAATCATAACTTTAGTACCGTAAACAGCAAACTTTGGACTGTTTTCTTGTTAACGTACATATCTATATAATTAGTTGAGAAGAAACTTTTTTAGGTAGGACGGAAAAACAAATAAAACTCGGATTCTTTTACAACAGGATATTGATTCTTTTGAGAAAGTTTTCTCATTTAAATAGTATCTGAAAATTTCATTTTCTTTCGATATCCTATTCAGGTCTCCTGCACTTTAATTTAGTCCTGGCGGGTCAATATTATTAATAATAAAATACAAGAAGATGAGGTTTCTTTGAGATGGGGAATATTGCAATCGCGCGAGCAGTTTCAATGTGAATATGAGTAAGTTAAGATAAATATATTAATCCTCAGTTAAGGCATACGTCCAAAGAATGTAATTGGTTGAGGATTGGAATAGACAAAATGTTAATAAATAATTTATCTAGTTTATTTAGTTTTAAATTCAAATCATTAGACGTATGTCTCTGAAGGTATATGTTTAGACCGTTGTAGACCGTCATTTGTAATTGTAATATCTTCATGTCAAAATCTCTAATTTTTGTGTTAATTTCATCAAAAATTTGCCTCAAAAAACCCATCATTTCCACGAAGTTAAAGCATTTATTTACTCTCATAATCTAGATGTAATGTTTATTTCCGCAGCACACATGACTAATAAGAGCCATTTCTATATTCCCAAATATTTAACCTATGTAACTTATCATTAGACTTCGGCAAATATGCATATTGCATATTTTGCATATTGTGCATATTTTATGCAAATATTTCATATTTTGGCATATTTGTATAAAAGTTTGCATAAAGTGCATAAAAGTTCAGATTTTTATACTGTATTTGAAAATTTTTAAACATACCAATTTATTTCAGTTCTTGTATAAAATTTTGTAGTCATTTTAATCAAGAAATGATCTAAGTACGTAATCTCTACAGGTACAAAACATTTACAATTTCAAAGAAGATCAATTTAAGTAGCCCTCAACATTCTTAGAAAGTCTCGGTCACTGAGGCATTCAGTTATTGGATAATCGCTAAGGGTTCGCTCATTTGCATTTTATGATCTAATCCCCAAATCTATCTACAATTTATTGTATCTTAACAGCAGGTAAACGGCTAATAGTTTTGTTCCTAATTTAGGGATTTTCCAAAATCTCCCAGTTTATTGAATTAGGTACCTAAACATTTCTAATTTGATGCTCAGATTTGTAAATCATTTTTGTTTTGATATTCAAAGCGTAAACACTCGTTGTGTGTAACAAAAAGGAAGATTGTGATTTTATAATGCCTAAAACAACCAGTGCTTCAACTTGGATTAAACCTTATAAAGAGCTGTCTATGGATATGGGAAAAATCTACTGTTCAGTCTGTGGCAAAATTGTAAGTATCTAATAGTTTCTATTAAATATCTAATATTTCATACATACAGGATGTTTCCAAATGACACTTACAACGTTTGACTGTAGATACTTCTCGAAAAATTGAACGAAACGATATAGTTAATGAGGGGTCAAACTTATTTACTTTTCGAGATACAGGGTGTTAAAATTAAAAAAAATTAAATTCTTTTAGTTAATAACAACAATAACTTTAAAACCAATAAACGTATTTACTTGAAATTTAGTACTCGTAGGTTGTTTTTAAATGAAAAATAGCTTCCTTTAATGAAAAAAAATTGTCCATGGTACAATACAATGGTGTGTATTTAGAAAAAATTTTCACCTTTACTTTTTTTTATGAAGTCAGCTATTCTAAAACACAATTATTTTTATTGTAATTGAATTAACAAAAAAAAACTTTTGTTGAATTTTAAAATAAGTTATATGATGTACTAATGGTTAGTAACAAAAACTAATTTGTGGATTAATACTGCATTTAAAACACTTAGCGAGTGTTTATTTTTCCAAACCAGTTATTTGATTAACCAAAAACACCTTGTATATTTTTATATTTTAAAGGTTGGGTTAAAATAAAGGTTTTTATTTTTATTTATAGATAGCATGTGAGAAGAAATTTCAGATAGACCAACATGTGAGAACTGCTTCACACATTGCAAAAAAAGGAAAAATAGGAGGAAAACATCAAACTTCAATGGCTAAATGTTTCCAATCTACTTCAAAAAAATTAGATGAGCAAGAAACTTTTAATGAAGACTTGTGTCGCGCATTAGTGTCTGCAAACATACCGCTTTCAAAATTAGCAAATGTAAATTTTAGTTCGTTTCTAAAAAATATTGCAAACTTAATGTTCCAAGTGATCGGTCTCTAAGAAGAAATAATGTGAACGGGCTATACTCGTCGGTGTTAATTAATATTAAGGAAGAAATTGCAGATAATTATTTTTACATATCTGTAGACGAAACCACTGATTCCTCAGGAAAGTATATTGCTCATTTATTGATTGGTGTTCTTAAAGTAGATACCTTACCAAAATCTCATCTTATTTCATGCCAGCAACTTGAGAAAACAAATGCTTTAATAATTTCGCGTTTTATACAAGAAACATTAGCAACTTTTTCTCTTCTGACAACTATTCCTTCTAATAAATTACTGCTTATTTTATCGGATGCTGCTCCTTATATGGTGAAAGCAGGACAAAATTTAAAAATATTTTTCCCAGATTTAATACATGTTACTTGTGTAGCGCATGGATTAAACAGAGTTGCAGAGGAAATACGAAAAAAGTTTCCTGTTGTAAATACCATGATATCCAGTGTCAAAAAAGTATTTCTTAAATCTCCTATAAGAATTCAACTTTATAAAGAAATGCTACCTAACATTCCTCTTCCACCACAACCTATTTTAACGCGATGGGGAACATGGTTAGAAGCAGCTAATTTTTATGCAGATCATTTTGTTAAAATAAAGAACATAATTGATACGTTAACAGATGAAAGTTCCCAATCTCTTTTGGATTCTAAACAAACTTTTCAGAGTAACTTGCTTCAACAAGAACTTTCATTTATAAAATCAAATTTTAGTTTTGTTCAAAAAAACAATTACTCAGTTAGAATCACCAAAACTGTCATTGTTCGAAAGTACAGCATTAATAAAAGAATTTGCGTCATGTTGTCGGAACGTTAGAGGTAATATTGGAAAAGATATTTTAAAAAAATTTGAAGCTACTATGGAAAAAAATAAAGGTTACCATATTCTTTCTGAAGTAGTCAGTGTTCTAGCTGGAAATATTTCGGAAACATATAATTAAGAACCAAATGTTTTGGTTAGTTTGAAAAATGCTCCCGTTACATCAGTTGATGTTGAACGAAGTTTTTCCATATATAAATATATGTACTCAGACAGAAGCCACAAGTTTTTGTTAGAAAATTTTGAACACCACTTGGTCATTTATTGTTACCATAATTCTAAATAAGTTTATTCATAGTTAAAAATGATGTAGTTACTTAAAATAAATGTAAATCTTAATGAATAGTAGGAAATATTTAGTTATGTACACTTTTTTTTTTAAATAAAATTGTTACTATTTTACGATTTTTTTATTTATTTGTATGCATATTTTGTAAAATATTTGCATATTTTCGGGTAAACACGTGCATATTTATGCGCATATTTTCTACATTTTTATTTGCATATTTGCCGAAGTCTATTTATGACATTCTACTCTTGTCGGATAGGCTACAATTGACGAAGTAAGTCTATAAACGTTATATAGATAAAAACTTTTATCAACCATAAACTTCGAGTTTTTATCGAAGTTAGTTAATTTCTTTAGATAAAAAAACTTATTTGGCTTATTTCAGATACCCCTGAAGATGATCTAGTGATGGAAAGTACTTGGGCAAGATTAAATTAATACTGTGCTCGATATTTGCCTTGTATATTATCAAAGTTCATTTATTCGAGCATTCAACCTTATATCAATATAAATAAATGATTCCGTAGCATTCTCAAATTTCAATTTTTTAGATAACACTTTCAATTACAAATAGTTATTTTAAAATATTCTTTTAAACCCAGTCCTCATACATACATACCATTTATTAACTACAAAATACTCTAACGACCCTTGTCTTTCTCTAATTTCAATTTTCCAACGAAACAGTACAGTGTTAGTGGTAACATCATAACTAACCACGTATTTCACACAAGACCCATTAATATGTATACCTGTTTTCTTTGTTAGACGCAAACGCTTTTGTTCCACACTCCATGAATATTTTAGGGTGTGTGTGTGTGCTCCCCAAACTACGAGGGCAAAAAACGGTAATTTACAACATAAAGAAATATCACTGCAATCAATGAAATGTCAGAAGTTGGCAAAAAACAACTTCATCAAAGCACGTCATTTGGGATCACGGTATTTTGGCATCGCCAGATATAATCGCATATTCTCCGTATTTATTCTAAACGTAAACGACCTCGAGGAAAAGAAAATCAATCTAACTGGTAATCTATATTTAATGATTATTAATGTCCATGTGCAATGAATGAAATAGATTAACTTAAACTATTGAGAAAATTCCGTATTGAACGATCGCTCAAAATTGCTGCCATGAAATATTCAACTTAATTATTACTTCCACCGATTATATCATGTCATTTTCAGCTTGAAACTTCACGTTTTGTTCGGAATTTTAAATGGCTTTTCAATTTTTATCGGGAATGTAAACTTTATTTTGAAGTACATGTATTTATAAAAGACAAAGGATAATGGCTAAAAAAGTAAGAAACAACCATTAGATATTTTTATGTTAACTTTATAATCACTTCCAGACATTCTGCATTTTCAACTAAAATGCTTTCTTTAGAAAAGTTTTTAAATGGTTGACAAAGTTGATTTATACTTAAAATGTGTTTTATAGTAATGATAAAGCACTAACAGCTGTTGATTTTAAGTCTATCAGAGATGTTCTTTAGGTTTATTATATCTAATATTTACCTATAATAATAATAATAATAATAATAATAATACCCTGTGGGAGTTTTTTATCAGTTCTTCTATCAGGCGCGGCCCCCTGCGAATGGGGGATGCTCTCTGGGTATTCTTAGAACCGATACCCAGAGGGTAACAGGAATACCTGTCGTGGAACAAAAACTGACACCTGGCAGTAGGTATAAAATGCACACCCATGAAAATGGAGACTAATAATTATTTATGTTTAGGGTCGCTGCCTGGGGATCGCCAGGGCACGTCTGGAGCCGGCGCTGGACGTGACAGCATGCGGGACGTCGGTGGCAGGGTGTTGAGGAGGCGGGCCCCTGTCATACAATCAGCTACAGCCCAACAACAACAACAACCACAAGTGAGCCAAACAACAACAAGAGCTCCACTCGCTGAAGGTGCTGCGCTGGAACATCAGCCGGCGCTCACACAAGCGGGACGACCGAGGCAGCGCATGAAATGGACTATGTCTATAAATGAAAACATTTTGCGCTTCTATTACAAGGTGACGAACCTCGGTCGAGAAACGATCGGCTATAGACAACAACTGTATGCCGAATTTTGCAGGGAGTATCCAGAGATTGAAGTATCTGAACAGCGAATAGCAGATCAATACCGAGTAATTATAAGAAATAATCTTATCCCAGAGGCTAGACGCGCTACCATTAGAAACGAAGTCGAACGGGAGATTCATAACCAAGAGGTAGTTGTGGATCAAGACCATAATGAAATCCCAAATGAGCAGATTCCTGAGCCCCTTATACAAGACACTCAACCTGTTATTACCCAGCAGGACAACAACGAGTTGCACAATAGCCTGGTAAGAGAAATGGCACGTGCCATACAAGAGTTTAATGGTACAAACCCACTTAGCAGACCACCGCTACCAAAAATAAACTCTTGTAAGAAACTAGGTGCGCTGTTACAAATTATGAACACTGAAGTCCTACCCAATTATATCGTGGAAGCACATACATTAGAATATTTGCATATGCTGATTTACTGTGCAGCAACAGCAATTGCTAATGTTATGGGCATTAAGATCAGAACACGACGGGGAACTAATATCGGAAGGACTGAAAACAGAATTGCACCCTGGGAAAAAAGACTGCTGAGGAAAATTGCATTATTGCGCAGGGATATTGGGCAAATTACCGAATACATCCGAGGAGTAAGAAGTCAAAAACTAATTAAAAGAGCTGAAGAAATTATTCTGAACACTTCAAGACACTCACAACATGATCCAGAAAACACCACAGCTCAACACTGCCTAGACACATTAAAACAAAAACTCTCCGTTTATTCAGGTCGCTTAAGGAGATACAAAGTTAGTAACAACCGTAAATGCGACAATATACTTTTTGAGAATTCAGAGAAGGCTTTCTATAGGAAACTAAATTCCACTGTAGAAAATGTAAATAAATCCTACCCAAGCCAAGAAGAAATTCATGAGTTTTGGGGAAATCAACTTTCGACGCCAGCTACCCATAACAACAATGCTGGATGGATTGAAGACACGGAGAACAATTGTCAACACTATAGGAATATTCCTTATGAACCTTTCACCACTGAAGAAGTCTTGAACATCATCAAAGAGCTTCATAACTGGAAATCTCCTGGACCAGACGGAGTTCAAAACTTCTGGTTAAAGAAGTTTTGGAGTGTTCATGAGCTTTTAACAGTATTTATTAATAATATTATTTCTAATTTACAGGAAACACCATCATTTCTTACTCAGGGAACCACTTATCTAATACCGAAGGATCAAAATAACACCCAAGATCCAGCCAAGTACCGCCCAATTACTTGTCTTCCAACTTTGTACAAATTGGTCACATCCTGTGTGGCCCGGCGTATCTACCAACACTGTGCTCTGAACAATATCATAGAGCCCCAACAGAAAGGATGCGCTAAGGGCTCCATGGGATGCAAAGAACAACTTATTATCGACTCAGTCATTTCTAACCAGGCATACACCAAAAAACGAAACCTGTTTACTGCCTTCATTGACTACAAGAAGGCTTTTGACTCAGTGCCGCATGAATGGCTTATAGATATATTGAAAATATATAAAGTCGATGATAATCTCGTGACCTTTTTGAAGCATATAATGACAAAGTGGAAGACTAAAATTCACCTTCAAATACCTGGTGAAACCAATATCGAAACTGAAGATATCGCTATTAACCGGGGCCTTTTCCAGGGGGACTCGTTGAGTCCACTTTGGTTCTGCCTAGCGATGAACCCACTATCTCAGCTGCTGAACTCCACTGACTCAGGATTTAGCATCAAAAATAACAACACTGTTGTGGCGAAGCTTAATCATCTGTTGTATATGGATGATTTGAAACTAATGGCTTCCACTCGAAATCACTTAGATCAGATGCTAAAAACTGTAGAAACTTTCTCAAATGATATCAGTATGCATTTTGGACTAGACAAGTGCCGTATACTAAATATAGTCAGAGGAAAGGTTCAGCCCGGAGGTTTCGATATGCAAGATGGCCAAAACATCGAGGCAATGGGTGAAAATGATATTTACAAATATCTCGGAGTAAAACAGGCGCGGAAAATTGACCATAAACAGATGAAAACTGAACTAACTTCGGAGTTCGTGCGAAGAATAAGACAACTAAATCGGTCGTATCTTAATAGTAAAAATTTGTTTAAGGCATTAAATACGTACGCCTGTTCCGCGCTGAGCTACTCATTTGGTATTATAAAGTGGTCAAAAACGGATATAGAGGGTCTTCAGCGGAAAGTAAGAACACTTCTCACAAAGGCGCAAAAACATCATCCACGCAGTGCAGTAGAGAGAACAACATTACCGCGGTATCAAGGAGGAAGAGGACTTATTGATATAGGTGAGCAATTAGATAAACAAATTGCTAATTTAAGATCTTATTTTCAGGTACAGGCTGAGACATCTACTTTACATCGAGCAATTTGCGCAGTAGATGACACAACGCCGCTTAAACTGAGGGAACAAGAAATGCGCACAAACCATCTGACTAAGCAAGAAAAAATGCGCACCTGGATGAGTAAACCTCTGCATGGGCGACATCTCAATGAGATCAACCAAGAATATGTCGACAATACAGCGTCGAACTATTGGTTGACATCAGGAAAGATGTTTCCCGAGACTGAAGGTTTCCTACTTGCCATTCAGGATCAGGTTATTCCAACTAAAAATTACCTGAAATATATTGTTAAAGATCCTCAAGTCCAAAATGACAAATGCCGATATGGATGCCAAGCCCAAGAAACCATCCAACATCTTACCGGTGGCTGCCAGGCATTTGTCGATACTGATTATAAAGAACGCCATGACTCAGTAGGAAAGATTATCCACCAAGAACTAGCTGACAAACTGGGACTTCTCCAAACCGACCATCTTCCTTATTATCAATATGTCCCTGACAGAATGCTTGAAAATGACAACTACAAGCTATACTGGGACCGCACTGTGCTCACAGACCAACCAGTGGCCCATAATAGACCGGATCTCATACTAGTGAATAAAATTACCAGGCAAACAACACTTATTGATGTGGCGATACCTAATACCAACAATTTGCTTGTTAAATACAACGAAAAGATCGCCAAGTATAGAGATCTGGAAATACAAATCAAGAGACAATGGAGAATGGAAAGTACCCAGACAGTACCTATTGTTCTATCTACTACTGGTGTTATTCCCAAGAACCTCCTAGCGAACATAAAACAGCTGGGTCTAAATGAACATCTTTATAAGGCCATGCAGAAAGCTGTACTCCTCGCGACCTCCAGATGTGTACGAAAATTTCTGGGAGATACTCCGACATACCAAGTCACCTAGGGCTCGATAACACGGAAAGAGTCCCACCAGAGCTCAATCCTTTTGATACCGTAGGTATCTGGGATGAGTGAATTTTCTCCTTAGAGGGAGTGTGAGCCGTATGGCTAAATCTGATAATAATACTTATACCCTGTGGGAGTTGTTCTCTGAGTATTCGTAGCAACGATATCCAGAAGTGAAAGACACAGTTATTAACACAGACGTGTTAATTAACGTCTATAATTTGTAACGAAAATATTTTGCCTACCACATGGGGTATTAATATGAGGGGTATAAAAAAAATAAAATACACAAAAACTAGACGAAGAAATAAACGGAACAGCGGAAGAAGTGTATGAGACTTTGAAAATCAAAATTCATGAAGCAGCATTAGAAGCTCTAGGTACGAAAGAAAAAGTAAAACGTAGAAATTATTGGTGGACAGAAGGTTTATTAGAACTGGTAGAAGAAAAGAAAAAACTGTATCTCAAATGGTTAGCGACAAAAGATGAGGAAGACCGAAAGAACTATAACAGATGCAAATATATAGTAAAGAAGGAAATTAAAAAAACAAAAAACATAACCTGGGACAACAAGTGTGAAGAAATAAGCTCAATGGTAGGAGGATCTAGGTCCAGACAAGCTTGGAAAACTATCAACAGTCTTAGAAAAAATACAAACGAAACAAAAAAATAAACCCCATAGACATAGAAAGATGGAAAAATTATTATGAAAATTTATTAAATGAACAACGTACACAGTTTCTAGACACACAGATAGATAGAGTTGAAACGGGGTTAAATGAAGTGGCGATGATTACCGTAGAAGAAATAAAAAACGCATTACAAAAAATGAAAAATAATAAAGCTCCTGGGCTGGGTGATTTACCTATCGAATTATTCAAAAATGCCACTGCAATAACATTAGAATTGCTTTGTAAAATGTTTAACAAGTGCCTACAAGGAGAAAGTATCCCAAGCGATTGGAAAGTCTCGTACATAAACTCCATCTACAAAAAGGGAAACAGGAATGACTGCAGTAATTACCGAGGTATCAGCATTACGTCATCCACTGGCAAACTGTATGAAAGAGTTCTGAAAGCGAGAATAGAAAAAGAAGCCACAGAGATCGAAGAACAAAGTGGATTCCGACCAGGGAGATCTTGTGTCGACAATGTATTTACTCTCAAACATCTAACGGAAAAGAGATTAGCAAGAGGACTAGAACTTCATGCCACTTTTATAGATCTCCGTAAAGCGTTTGACTCCGTACCACTGCAGAGACTATGGACAACATTGGAAAACGCAGGTATAAATGCAGTATATATAAATGCCGTGAAAAAGCTATATCAAGATAACCAAGCTTATATTAAGGTTGGAAACCAAATTTCCAAGGGTTTCACCCAAACAAAGGGTGTCAAACAGGGCTCTTGCCTTTCCCCAACCCTATTTAAAATATATCTTGGTAATGCTTTAAAATATTGGATGAGAAAATGCAGCCCAATGGGCATATGGGTAAATGACACTCCTATATACACAATCCTCTTCGCAGACGACCAGGTAGTTCTTGCCGAGGACCTACAAGATATGACGTACATGATAAACAAACTAATAGACGAATTCAAAAAATGGGGATTAGAGGTTAATACCGAAAAGACACAATACATGAATATAGGAGGCATCGGTCAAGACATGGAAACAGAAAGCGGATTAATTAAAAACGTTGATCAGTACGAATATCTCGGAGTTACACTAAGCGAAGACGGGAGAGACGACAAAGATATAACAAGAACAATAGGAAAAGGAAAAAACATGATAAAAACACTACATCCGATCCTATGGAATCAAACTTTAACTAAGAAAACAAAGAAAAATATATATCAGGCTATGATTCAGCTGGTGCTGACGTATGGGTCAGAAGTGTGGGTCTTTGACAAGAATATGACACAAAAACTCCTCTTAACGGAAATGATGTACTGGGGAAGATGTTCCGGGTTAACTTTATTTGACCACATAAGAAATGAAAACATAAGAGAGAGAATGAAAGTAAAGAACACAATAATGGATACGATAGCCGAAAAACAATTAAAATGGTATGGACACCTGAGACGGATGAACGAAGAAAGGATACCACGAAAGGTTTGGAACTAGAGACCTACACAGAGAAATAAAAGGGGAAGGCCAAGAAAGAAATGGATATCCAATATTCATATAGAGATGGAAAATAGAGGTCTTCAAGAAGGAGACTGGGCCGATAAGAAATTATGGCGATTGGGATGCGAGAAGCGACAAAATTAAAGTTGCAAACACTCGCTATATATATATATATATATATATATTATATATATATATATATATATATATATATATATATATATATAAGAGTAAGAAAAAAGAAGTACTTGTGACTCGTTTGGAAAAAATATAACACTGTTTTTGATGGGTTGGAGTCAATAAAAGGGGCTATTTGTTGACTATTTTTTACTCGAGCTTTCAATTGTGATTACAATTTTTATCAAGAGCTTCTAAAAAATACAAAATGTCTTACAAAGTTGAACTAGAAATAAAAAATTTTTTGTTAACTCACCAAATAAAATTAGTTTTTTATATAAAACTACTGCTTACATAATAAATACAAAAAATATTAATAAAAAAAAAAAAAAAAAAAAAAAAAAAAAAAAAAAAATATTAATAAAAAAATGTCTTATTCTAACAAATGTTTCTCTGAAAATTAATTCTTCATCTAAATTTTTCAGAGAAACATTTGTTAGAATAAGACATTTTTTTATTAATATTTTTTTTTTTTTTTTTTTTTTTTTTTTTTTTTTTATTAATATTTTTTGTATTTATTATGTAAGCAGTAGTTTTATATAAAAAACTAATTTTATTTGGTGAGTTAACAAAAAATTTTTTATTTCTAGTTCAACTTTGTAAGACATTTTGTATTTTTTAGAAGCTCTTGATAAAAATTGTAATCACAATTGAAAGCTCGAGTAAAAAATAGTCAACAAATAGCCCCTTTTATTGACTCCAACCCATCAAAAACAGTGTTATATATATATATATATATATATATATATATATATATATATATAAAATTGGGGACAGAAATTATGGGGTGGAGATAAGGCAAGCAAAATAATCGAAGCATATGCGAACGGCACTCAGGGCTTGTTAGGAGTGCTGGGGCCGTGGATAAATAAATATCAAAGGGGTTGGATTGGGGCAACTAAAATATGAAACAAAGGGTAATGAATTACTCGGGACAAATAAAACACAGGAAACAGGAAACACCTCTAGTAATTAAAAAAGGACGCCACTTCGAGGTGCCTAATTATACCTATTACAACAACTAGTTTTAATTAAGGAAATAATTATTAGAAAAGCAAAACATATCTTTTTCAAATAAAACTCAGAAAAAATAAACAAAATGTTAAAAAAAAATTTAACATTGATTGTTTTGTCACCACAAACAGTTACAAAATAGACAATATAAAAACACTATAATAATAGTCACAAATATAATACCTACAGAAATAAATTATTGCAAACAAAGAAATATCTTTTAAAAATAACTATCCCTAGAGGTTAACCTTAAAAAAAAACGAAACAAACTAATAAAAACAATAATAAAACTAGCTGTCATATATTAAAATTAAATTCAAAAAAACTGAGCAAATAAATTGACAGTTGAAGTCAAACCCTAAAATTTTACAATTTATTAATTATTACAAATCCTTTAAATTTTAACGAAAGCAATTATTATAATTATTACAAAAAATGTCTGTCTTTACTTTAAAATTAATAACACAAAAAGTTACCTGCATTTCACTTGATCACACATCAAATTTTCTGGAACCATAACTGCAACTATAACTGGGTTGAACTCTCTGGACGCGAACACATGAACAGAAGGACTGCATCTCACACTGCGAATTGGACTGACTATTAAGTCGGCATTGAACACAAAACTCGGAACTTTTCTTTTTAAAAAAAACTGGGACAGGTAGAATTGGACTGCAATTACCATTAAATTGCTACTATTAACCGCTACTATAATTATTTACCATAACGTAGGACGAAGAACAAAAGGACATTACAAATTTGATGAAAAATTTGGACTCAAGCTAAAATGTCTGCCTTTGGCAACTATTCTAACGAGAATGAGCAATTATCTTTTAAAATTCATCGCATAAGTTGGAATAAACAAAACACACGGAAATTAAGACGTAATTAAAATTAATTTGAAAACGCAATATCGGGCGGTTTAACGATCAAAGAAAAATATCAAAGAATTTGCGCCTGTAACATAAACAAACAATAAAATGGTTTACATTAACTCGAGCCGACCTCAGAAGGAATTAAAAATACTTTTTGGGTATTTTAACTTGTAATATAGGAAACTGAAATACACTGAAATTATTCTTTAATATTTTAATTCATATATGAGGGGATTTCAAATTAATACATATACGAGGGGATTTCAATATATACCAAAGAATCGATGAAATTGCAAATGCTACAAATTAACGTCTTTTGAAAACATTCTTTATAGAGATCCCATCCATTTCGTCATGGTAATCAGCGGTTCCCTTCTTGGACAAGAAAGGTAGTTCGGCGCATGCCACAAAACCAGTTTCGCTTTAAACCGAGGATCTCTTTGGAATAGAGCTTTCAGTCCAGTAGAGAGCTTTTTTATGAAGGCATGTCGTATATTATTGATCGTTGTGTCCCTTCATTCCTTTTTGACTGAAGCGCCGACGTTAATCCAAGACTCAAGTTATGATATTTTTTCTTTCCATCATTATCGAATCTCGACCTCTTTTACCATATTCAAAACCCATGACATTTAGTAGCCTACGAAATGTGGTTTTTGAAAAAGCTGGTAGATCTTCATCATCCTTCACTCTATTCATTATGCTTTCGATGGTTGCTGGTATGTTTTCCAAAAAAAATTATGGACAATTTTCCTTATTCGAGATTTCTTTCCCTCATCGTAAGTATTCTCGCGTAGATTGAACTGGTAACCGTTTTTCTTCCTTTTTTGTACTGTTTTCAGTTTGCCTTGATGGGCCGCTTGGATGTCATAAATTTATCGATCACTCACACCGTACATTTTTCGAAACATTTGCCACGACACTAAAGTGTTTTTCTTCGAAGATTTGAGATGAAATTCGAATGGTTATAATACACTTTCCTCCGAATATAAAAATATAATTCACCGAATTATAACCTTATACAGAATGGAATTTGAACTACCTAAATAAAAAATTATACAGAATGGCATTTAAAAATGCTACAATATCTTGTGTCATCCTTCAAATTTTCAACTTTTATTTTTGTGGTATTGTGCAATTTTATTTTTATGATATCTACGTATTTTCATTCGGCATTAGCACAAACTTTTTGCTTCCTATGTCTACCGATGTTAATACCCTTACATCGAAAAGTTTGGAAGAGAGTAGCTCTCTATTTGAATGAATGTAGTCGATCATAGATCTTTGTCCTTTGATATTTTCAAAGGGATTAATGTATTCATCAAGTCCACCTAAAGATCACTGTTTTTATTTTTGATATCCTCCTTATGTTTTTGTTTTATCACTGGTACTATTTCATTATCAACACGGGCGTTAAAGCCATCCATAAGGTGACTTCGTTCGCTCTCGAGGTGACGACTTTTACGGTATTCTTGAGCCAAGGGCATGGAGTGACGTTTCGTTGCATTGTGCCGTTCGTCGGTTTCGTGAGTCCGATAATCCAATTAGCGTTCGTATGCTTCGTTTCGTGCATCAACTTACCTCCAGCCTGATGCGATTCGAGGACACTGCCAGGCGGGGAGTTTGACTGGAGCTGTATATCTGTCAAATAATAACGCAGATTCAGATGTCCTAAGACCAGTTTAGCGAGGACAGAAACCTCGCATAGAGCAAAAGAGCAAAAGCTGACTTGATCCTGATGTTCAGTATGCACAGGGACTGCAAAAGCACGGCCTGTCGTTCCTTTTGACTTGCAGAGTTTTCAGAAAGAGGTGTCAGAAAAGTTACCACAGGTATATCTGACTTGTGGCAATTAAGCGTTCATAGCGACGTCGCTTTTTGATCCTTCGATGTCGGCTCTTCCTATCATCGCGAAACAGAATTCATCAAGCGTTGGATTGTTCACCCATGGACAGGAAACGTCAGCTAAGTTTAGACCGTCGTGAGATGGGTTAGTTTTACCCTACTGATGACTCGTCGTTGTGATAGTAATCCTGCTTAGTATGAGAGGAACTGTAGGTTCAGACATTTGGTTGACGGACTTACTCGAGTTTATAATGGTGTGAAGCTACCATCCGTGACATTATGCCTGAATACTTCTAAGGCCGTATCCTTTCTAGTCAAAGGTAGTAACGTTATCTCTTCAAGTTGAGAGGGTCGAAAGGCTCAAAATAATGTAAACGGACGAACATGGGTATTACAATATTTTTGATGTTGTCTGAAACTCAGAATTGTCTATAGACGACTTACGTACCTGTCAGGGTGTTGTACCTGGTAGAGCAGTTTCCACGCTGCGATCTATTGATACTTTGCTCTCAGATTGGGGATTCGTCTTGTCGCTTAGACGAGACCCCTGGTATTAAAAAATGAAGATTAAGCTCTGAGTAGATAAAATGACCGGAAGCAAGTTACGTTTTTGTCACAAACAAGTGTTAATGTTTTGCTAGTTGTAGAATAGGAAGACCAAACAAGATCTAATCGATTACAAGTTAGATAAGGCATGTCCCTTAAGAGGAATATTACCTGTTTACTACTATCTTTGTCGAAAATTTGGAGTTTGTCTCATAGACACTGTATTAATAATTAAATTTCTGAGACCGTTATCTAAAAATAAAGAGTTATCTTATTTGCTGAACTAAACAACCATTCAGTTTTAATGTTACAAAGAGTGTTACAGAATATCGTTTAGTGCCACATAGCTTTCCAGATATGAACCAATTTTACTGGCGTTTCTTAACCTGAAAATAACGGCACTTTTCTACCAAATTACACAAAGTACACACGAATAACAATTTATTCCGGTACATAGCTGTTTCTCTTCATTAACGTCGTTGAAAATTGTAAAACTTTAGCGAGCCTGAAAAAATTCTCGCCCATCTTTAAATTTATTTGACTTGGATTCTAAGTTTGTTTGTTTAACATCACAACTATATTTTAAGTTATTGATTAAGTTAGAGGAGTTTTAATTTTGTTTTCGAGGGTGTGGAAATAAGAGGACGAAAAGTCTAGTGAGACACTCCGGAAACTTTTTCACTTATCGAATAAAGACTACTCAAAACTTCGGGGTGTTTGCTGTATGAACGAAAAAGTTAAAATATTCAATATTGGGCTCAAAATACAGGAGCCGCGACATGTGCCATAATAACATTTTCATATACGGGGTTTCTTTAACTTCTACAGTGGTCAATAAAGTTCTTCTCTTGAGTAGTATATTTATATATTATTATTATTGTTCCTTTATGTTGATTACTCTAAGTGGTTAAGTCTTTAAGTTATTTAAAATGTTGCCAAAATTATTAAAGATACAATATGACATATAGAAGACATATAGTAGAAGAATTAATATCCAACCTACTAAATTTCTGGGTTTAACCGCTTTGGATTTGGTTCCGCTGTACTTTCCGCTCTAACTCTGGAGTATTCATCGGAGCTTCTTTGGTCTAAGCTTCTGCTTCAGCTTCTGCCTCATCCCGCTTCAGTATGAATCCATAGATTGAGTAACACCGAGCCGAAAAGTAACTTTTGGTTTCTTAGCCGGAGTTCGAGCGAGACAATAACATTAATGAACGGACAAAGAGAAAAACTGACGTCTAATGTCTTATTCCTTACCGTTATTAACAGAGTGGCCCAAAAGTCTGGAAACGGCTAACTATCTCGTAAAATGCTAATCATAATTGTACAAAATTTGAGGTGCACCTATTTTGGGATACGGAGATTCCATATTTGATATTTACAATGTTGCCAGATTTGCCGTTTTTCTTATATTATTAGTAACTTTGGTTTTTCAAATACATCACCCTGTATATTCAGTCATTATTGAAATTTCCTATTCAATACGAGTTCAATTATATATAACACTTATGATTTTATGTAATCTGGAAGGTCATAAATACATAAAACCGAAGTCTGGTAACGCCTAAATTGTTTCAATAAATTTTTTAATACTAACTATTTTCAAATACATTAAAACGTAACAATTGATAGTTTAGAACATTTTTTAACATACTAGTTACGTTATTAAGTGTTCAAAATGTGCTCAATTTGGGAGTTGACAGCACCCTAATCGATGGTATACTAAAACAATTTTTAATTGAAGGTGATTACTTGGCAACATCGTACTTAACGAAGCCCTTAACGATAACTTTTCAACGAAATCGTATTGAAATTATCAATTTTGCAGAGGCGTACCAAAAAAATTTTAATTATTTATTTATACACATAAGTAATTACGTAAAAATTAAATCTAAGACCGATTTAATTATTAAATTATCATGTCTCTTTTAACAGGTATCTTATAGTTGTCTAACAAAATAAAATAAAATTTTATTCTTATTAGAGAGTATCTAATACAGAACTTCAAAAAACAGAAAACTTTGAAAATATTTTTTTTTTTCATTAGACTAAAAACAATCTGCAATTTTAATTACACATCATTACACATTATTCTCTATTTATAGAATTACTGTGTGCTGTAAACGTTATATTTGTTTTTTTTTAACTTAATTTGAAAGTTTGCTTGTGTTTATTTGGTTATATAAATATGAAAATATATTATGAAGTTCATATAAATTAAAATGAAGTAAGCTAAACTATTATCATATGAATGCGTTTATATAGCAGTGCATTTGTTTATTTCAGTAAATTCTCGAAATATGAAATGAAGATGGCACTAACTATTAAAGAGTTAATAGTTTTGTTAGAAGAAGACTCAGATTGTGAAAATGCCACTTAATGTGGTTTATTTGCCGCCGAGATTAGATTAGAAAGTTTCTGATGTAGAAGACATTGATCTTCTTCTTCTTCTTCCTTCTAGTTTGTAGGCTTTAAAGCCTGTTTCTTCTTCAATATTAGCTTCCTAAATTGTTTAAATTGTCGCACCATCTTTTTCTTGGTCTGCCAATACTTCTTCGTCTATTTGGTGACTTATCTCGTGCTATTCGTACTATTCTATCCTCCGCAATTTTACTGATGTGTTTGTTTCACTTTTGTTTTCGTTTTGTCTCCCATCCATTTATGTCTTCTATATTGCATGCTCTTCTTACGTTTTTGCTTCTCTCCCTATCCAACAAACTTCTCCTTGATATTCGTCGGAGTATTTTGATCTCTGTTGTTTCTAGCAGTCGTCTCGTTTTAGATGTGTCAGGTCTTGTCTCAGCCGTGTATGGTAATATAGGTCTAATTTCTGCTTTATAGACTCTTGTTTTTGTGTCTTGTCTTAGGTGTTTGTTCTTCCAGATTGTGTCATTAAGAGAACCCGCCGCTTTACTTGCTTTTAAGCTTTGCTGTCGTACTTCTTCTTCAACATCTCCATAACTAGTTATATCTATTCGCAGATATCCTTGCTTCTGGCTTTATTATTTTCCCATCAATTTCGATTTTACACCGTAGTGGGTATTTAAATGTCATACATTTGGATTTTTCCGCTGATATTATCATATTGTATTTCTTAGCTGTTGTATTGAAGATATGTGTTAATCTTTAGAGGTGGTCTTCTGTCTCGGCGATTAATGCGGCGTCGTCTGCATAACATAATATTTGGATTTCTTTGTTCCCAATTCTGTAACCATGACTTTTACGTACTGCTTGTATTATTTCGTCCATTAATATATTAAAGAGAAGTGGGCTTAACGAGTCACCCTGTCTGACTCCGCTTTGTACTGTTATACACTGTGTTAGTTTTCCATTTATCTGTGCCTGTATTCGATTATGGAAGTATATGCTTTCGATGGTTTGTATAATATTGATTGGTATGTTTCTTTTATACAGTAGGTGTAAGACGTCTTCGACTTGGATGCGATCAAAAGCCTTTGTCAGGTCTATAAAACATAGATATGATGGCCTTTTCTGTGATTTGTCTTAGTACAAATACGGCGTCTATGCAGGATCATCCGGATCTGAATCCTTGTTGTTCATCTGATAAAGTTGTTAGTTTATTGATTTTGTTGGTTAGGACTTTTGTGGTAAGCTTAAGTGCGGTGTTCAGTAGATTTATACCTCTATAATTGTTGGAGTCTTCTTTCTCTCCTTTCTTGACCATTGGTATCATTATGCTGTTTCTCTATGCGTCTGGTATCTTGCAGTGCAATATTAGTTTTTGTATAAGTTTTGTCATCTCTAGGGTTAAACTTTCTCATCCGTATTTTAGAAGCTAGTTGGTTATTCCCTCTGGTCCTGGTGACTTTCTATTTTTGAGTGAATTTATGACTATTTCTACTTCGTGAAAACTGATTTCTATTTCGTCTCTTAGTTCAGGTACGTTATTGTGTTGATTATTATTTCCTTTGCTTTAAACAGTTCTGTTAGGTATCTTTCCCATTCGTTTGCTGGTATATTATTGTATTCCTTGAAGAGATTGATGATATTGTGATTTGTGAAGAATGAATAAAATCGGATATTGCAGGTACATATGAAATACAAGTGATTGGAAATTCTAACGATTCTGATTATGATATTCCTCTGAACCACAGATAAAACGTCCAAGGAAAAAACCAGGCAAAAATAGTAAATCCAAATTTATCTCAAGTTGTAATAACGGATATTCTTTCGTGCTCAGTAGTAATTCAACATCAGTCTGATTGATATTTAGACAATATAAAAGCCAACCATGTAGGCAAGTCATATATTGAAGTTTTTTCACTCTTTTTGATAAAAAAGTAATTGAGAATAACCGTCACAATTTTGAAATGAATAACATAGATTTAAAAAAATTATTAGCATATGTATATTATCTGGTTTACACTCTGCTTCAAGTTGATATGCATTGGTCAAAGGATGAGGATAAAGAAGTGCATATTATAAGAGAAACCATGAGCCGACATAGATTTATAATTTTAATTCATAAAGTAAAGAAACCGCTACATCAGTGTCAGTACATGGGCGTCAATCTAAATTTGCTTTACCAGATGAAACCAGATTCGACAATATTGGCCACATTATAAAAAGAGACGATAATGCAAAAATGTAGGATGTACAACAGTAATACTATTTTTTTATGTAAAAAGTGTAGAATGATCTACACCCATATTTCAAAAATTTTTACCTTAAAATTTGATTTACGTTTAAGATACAATATGTTCCTTTATTAAAAATTGTACAGTTTTCCTTAAAAGTGAGAAAAAAAATCTTTTTGGTTGTAATTTATTCCTAATTTGTGTTTTTAATCCAATCTAATAAATTAATTGTCAAATTTCTCTTTGTATATTGAGCGGCCGTTAAATGTTTAATACTATATAAAGAATAAACTGGCCTCAAATTTACTTTACTTACCTAAAAACTATTTTAAAGTTAATAAGAAAGTATATTTAATAAATATATTCCCATTAATAGACTACGCCTATGTACCTACATATGTATAAAATCTGGAAGATATCATATTTCATAAACTTCAATAAACTAAGATATCATATTTCTCTAATTAACATTCTGTCTAAAAACGTAAATATATATAGACCAGCAAAATATTGATAATTTTACCGATGTTCCAAACTATTCTATGAACTTATCTCACTCTACAATCGTGAATCGCACCAATTTATATTGTTACGGGGGCAAATTTATCTTACATGGGTTACAAATTTACATATTTACATGGGCGAAGTATACACAATTAAAATGAACCCGGTAAGAATTTACTAATGAAATTTTTCATGGTTGCCGCTACCGTTTAGTTCAATTTGTAGAATAGTCACCTTTAATTGAAAATTGTCCTACTATAGAAGGCGTCTACCACATTTCTCCATGATTGTCTAGAAATTATTCGAGATTCATTGATAATTCGTTGCGTTGTTTGTAAACTGAATTTTTCAAGTATCCCTAATAAAAATAATCTTTAGGATTGAAATCGGGTGAACGTGGAGGCCATTCAATTCTACCTCGTCTACCAATTTATCGTCCAGGAAATATCTCATCTAAATATCGCCGAACATTTACACCAACTATCTGACGTTAAATTTCTTTCGACAAAAAATGACCCAATTGAATAAGTAACTACTATATCTGACCATACATTTAATTTTTGTGGTCTTTGAGTATGGTTTTCACGCATTCGTGTGGTCACACGCATTTTTGTGGTCTTTCTACTGATCGCCTTCCTATTGGGGAACCGTCTCTTGCCGTCTTTACTACTCTATTTGTTGTTAATTGGCTATTATCGGGAAAGGTCTATTAATAGGTCTAACATATATTAGAGGGAAAGGTATACGGAAAGAGGGGACCAGGAAGAAGAAGAATATCTTCAGAACTTACGAAAATGGTTTTTCTTGACCACATCAGGACTATTTCGAGCTGCGCTTAATAAAGTTAGAATTCTCATGCTAGTAGCCAACATCCGTAACGGATAAACACCACAAGATGAAGTGTCTGTTCTGTCCCATAGTGTCTTTTCATCAATGTTTTTTAAGTGTTTTCATCTCTGCTGTTTTTAACATCGTTTTGTCCTCTCTGTGTCAGGTTTTGTTTCTATCGTTTGTTCTATCATTATTGGTCTGATGACTGCTTTGTAAATTCTGCCTTTCGTTTCTTTCCCGATATTTTTATTTCGTCATATTGTTTCATTCAGGCAGCCTGAGGCTCTGTTTGATCTATTCACTTGATCTTCCACTTCAATTTCGAGCTTTCCGTAGCTAAATAATGTGATGCCTAGATATTTAAACTCCATCACTTGTTTTATTGTTTCTGGCGGTTATGTTAACTTGGTGCAGCATATATTGTAAATCATCTTCACTTTGAGCGAGTAGTATTGCGTCGTGTGCGTAGCAGATTATTTTAAGTTGTTTTTCTCCCATTTGGTATTCTTTTTTAGTTCTTACTTTTTTTTATTATTTCATCCATAATAAGGCTGAACAATAGAGGACTCAGGGAATCTTCCTGTCTAATCCCATTGCCAGCTTTAATAGGGTCGGTTAGTTCTTCTACTTTTACTTTTATTGTGTTGTTTTGGTAGATATTTTCGAACGTTTTCATTATTCTTAGAGGTATCTCTCTTGCGTACAGTAAGTGGATAACATCTTTTAATTTGACCCAGTCATATACCTTCTTAAGGTCCACGACGTTCCTTGCCTCATTATAAATATATCGTCGGTGCATGATTTTCCCGAATTAATACCTTTTTGTTCTTCTGCTAGTGTTATAATTTCATTTAGTTTATTTGTTATCACTTTGGTTGTTAATTTTAGTGTTGTGTTTAATAAATTAATTCCTCTGTAATTTTCCGATTGTCTCCCTTTTTGAAGAAAGATATTACGATGCTTGATCTTCATTCTTGAGGAATTCTGTTTTGTTCTATTATTTTTTGGCTTAGTTTTAACAGTTTTTTTGTCAGATCTGGTCCTCCGTATTTTACGAGTTCGTTCGGTATTTTGTCTTCTGGTGATTTTCTATTTTTAAATATCCTTAATGTTTCCTTTACCTGTTCCTCCTCAATATTTATTTCTTAGTTTGTCGTCGCCTCTGGTGTTGGTGGATTCTGGATTGAACCAGTTGACTAGTTTGTCCAATATAGACACATTCACAGTTAGTACATGGTATCTCGTAAAAACATGTGATTTTTTAAGTTTTAGAGTTTTTGTGTTTAGTTTGGTGAAATATATATTTAAAAAATTGTTATGAGCCACTGTTATGTTATGTTTAGCTAAAAGATTCGCTAGTTGTTCGGATAAACCGTTTATATACGGAACAGTTCTGTACGTGATCTTGGTCCTGTTGATTTTATTGTTATTGGTGTGGTTGTATAATTTTTTTAGTCTTACATTGAAAACCGTTTTGATTAGATATTTGGAATATGCATTATTTTGGAGAACAGTTTTTGTTTTTTTTTTATTGTAGTTGGTCTGGATTCTGGATCTGTTAGTTTTAAGGATATATCAAGACGACTTATAATTACAGATTTCTGATGGAAGAATGGATTATGAGACTTAGTTGGGATATAGTGAAGACCATGATTCTTTTGTGATTCACAAAGTTTTAATTGTACTATTAATGGGATGTAAAGTGAAATCCAGAAGATTTATTTTAATATTCTGTTCATTTTCTATAGCCAACTTTAGTTTTGGATGGTAACTGTTAAAATTATATAAAATTTCGTTTATTTTATTTGTTGGGGTAACACAGACACAGTCATCGATAAAGTGGTAAAATAATGGTACATTAAAATTTAAGTGATCCATGATATATTCATTTAACTAAACCTTCCAGAACTACCTGAGCAATGACACTAGTAATACCTCACTTTCAGTGATTACGAAATAATAATGATGAATTTTGCTGCTGTCCACTGCACAAATTTGACAAGTACTACTTGACAGTCTTTTTTGATGTCTCGAATTTTTCTTCTACTTTTATTTGTTGACTTTTGGAAGATCTTTGATCTCCATAGCTTTTTTTCAACCTTCTGTCCTTGGGTTTTAGGAAGATTGATGGACCGTGACCATCGTTTACTCTGCATTGATCCACTCAGCAGGTGAAAGATCTTCCTCGTGGTCATTTGCCGTCGAAGATCAGTTATTCTAAGCTTTCTCGACAATTTTCTGAAGCATTCGAGTTACTTTTGTTGACAATTTTAAGAGGCCACATAGTTTTCTTTGGTTGGAGTTTTTTTAACTCTAAACTTCAATGCTCGTATTACTTTTCTATACAATTCTGAACATATTAAACATTTCTATTAGTGTAAAATGTTTCATGACACCCTGTCCATACGGGAGATTAGTTGGTCATGTATAATCGCAAAGGATTGATGGAAAAAATAAACTTTTTCTGGACATGTATTGTGTTTTTGCCATCTGGCTATGAAAAAAGAGTATAAAACATCTCTTTAAGCTATAAACGTCAACTCAAATTATGCCACAATTATGTCAAAGGGTATTAAGGTGATACGGCAAATTTTCCACCCCTATCCTGTGGGATTTATTCAAAGCCTTTGGTCGCTTCTGGCACGAGGATCTTTTAGAAAAATCCTGCTAAACTAAAACAAGGGGTGGGCGCAGACACTAAATTGAAATCTATTGGCTATCTGAATAATTTAGCCATCATAGCCGAAGTTTGAGGATGTTTATTGTCGTTAGTATTTCATGACATTCCCACGGTAAGCAACAGATTAGATCAAGTGAGACTCAAAATATCGAACTTAAGGAACTAAAAACGCAGTTACTTGATAGAAATGAATTGTTGAATAAAATAAATATGTACGTACAACATTTTAAGTGAATATATTTCTTTTAATTATCAATTTTTAAATAACTTTCTTTTATAACTTTGGAAAAAAGTGATAACTTAAAAATAAATCCAATACTAGTATTAAAAAAAAATTATTGTATTTTGAGCTTTGGACGTAAAGTTTTAAACAGGTAAAACTCAAGTTAGTGACATGTTAAAGAAACAGGCCAATTTAAAAAATGGTATAGTGAAATCCTATCTTCTCGAGCTTTGAAGAAGCTGCATTAAACATCGGTCTAAAAATAAATGAAGACAAAACAAAATACAAGGTCGTCTCAAAACAAGAACGACGGCGAATAAGGCAAAACATTACCATAAATGATCACAACTTCGAAGTGGTTAAAGAATTTAAATATCTAGGAGCAACAATCACAAATGACAACAAATTAGAGCGAGAAGGTGAAACGAGAATAATGGCAGGAAATAGATCTTTCTATAACTTTCTATAAACGGTAAAGAACCGGATATATAAGACCATAATACGACCAACAGTCGCGTATAGAAGCGAAACATGAACAATAACAAAAAGAGAAGTAAATAAATTGCTGGTATGGGAACGTAAAATTCTTCGAATGATAAATGGCCCTTGCAGAGACAGCGTGACAAACGCATGGAGGGGCAGATACAATAACGAGCTATAGTCTCTATTCGGAAAAGAAAATCTAGTCAGATATATAAAGCCCCATAGACTCTGATGGGCAGTAACGACAATCGCCTTATAAACAATGTGTTCTGGGAAAAGCCAGATGGAAGAATGTCTGTAAGGCGGCCTAGAAAAAGGTGGACAGGTGCAGCCAGAGAAGATCTAGAGAAGATGGGAGTGCGACAATGGGAATTACTGGCACAGGAACGACAAACATGGAAGGCAATAGTAAACGCGGCAAAGACTCAAGTTGTAGCGCCATTGATGAGGATGATGATGATGATGTTTAACAAAAAAAAGAGAATTAAAACTGAAGGTCTTACCATCGATACTAGTGTACGATTGGTTTTGTAAAGTGAGAAGTAAGAACATTCCATTATCTGGACCGATAATAAAGAAAAGAGCTTTAGGGGCGACGAACGAACTCAATTTACATCCAATGGTCGGCTTGAAGAGTTTTGCTTAAGACTTAACATTAAATTTAGAGCAATTTCTGGAGCAGCTGCAAATGTTAACCTTGACGACGTTTCAGAGTGGCACAAAACTGCCAAATTTATTAAGTGGCTATTTCCCTGAAGATATTTATAACCTGTGGCAGCATGAAGAGACGCTTTAACTAAAACAATTGAAAAGTGTTTCATTAGGTGCGTTTAAAAAAAACCATAGTAATGGAGAAGAAATTGTCGAAAATCTGTAGCTACATGACCTGGAAGATAATTTGCCATTGTCAACATTTGGCGAAAGTCATGGAGTTCAAAATTTTTTGAACTACCTAGAGATTGATGCAGATCTATTGATGGAAATTCCTGAAGTAAACTTAGCTAGTTGTGTTAGTGATTTTAAATAAAACGAACAGGTATCCAATGTTTCCGACAGTGAGAGTGACGATGATCTAGAACTTACTACAACTGTAAATAATTTAAATGATGCCTACCTAAAATTAAGAGACTTAGAATTAAAGGTGATGAAAGAGTAAGTCAAAAAATATCTGATATAATTCTAAATGTTGAGTCAGAAATTATGAAAAATAATGTAAAAAAACAAACCAAAATTGATGATTTTTTAAGAAGTAATAAATACCTTTTTTACATTAGTATTTTAATTGTTTTATTTATTAGATCGATTTTATAGGAATTCTTCAAACTTACAAAACAAAAAATTTAAAAGACCTTTTCAAAACAGTGGTTGTGTGAATGCGAAGTGGTATATATGTTTAATTATAGTATTTGCTACTGTCTTTTCTTTTATATTATCTGCCTTTAACCATTGGCTGTATTGTTTGTTAAAAAAAACTAAATACTATATTAAAAAAGTAATTATTGTATTTAATGTAAGTACGCATATGTAACTTACCATTTATATTTATACAATTGTTAAATATTTCTTTGTTTAAATATATATTTTTTAGTCTCACACACAAGAGTTGCTACTTTTATAGTAGCTCTACTTCAGTGAGTTTTTATGTTTATTTAGTATTTAGTATGCTTTTTGTTTCTTGTAATCTATGTAAGCTTCGTCAATAGAAATTATTATTCAGATTTAGCCATACGGCTCACAATCCCTATAAGAGGAAAATTCACTCATCCCAGATACCTACGATATCAAAAGGATTGAGCTCTGGTGGGACTCTTTCCACGTTATCGAGTCCTAGTTGACTTGGTACGTGCGTTGGTGTATCTCCCAAAAATTTTCGCACGCATCTGGACGTCGAAAGTAGCGCAGCTTTCTGCATGATCTTATATAGATGTTCATTTAGACACAGCTTTTTTATGTTTTTAGAAGGTCCTTCGGAATGACTCCAGTGGTAGAAAGAATAATAGGTATCGTCTGGGTACGTTCCATTCTCCGTTGTCTCCTTATTTGCATTTCCAGATCTCTGTACTTGGCGATCTTTTCGTTATACTAACACGCAGATTATTGTTGTTAGGTATCGGCCCATAGATTAGTGTTGTTTATCTTGTTAGTTTATTAACTAGCACGAGATTTGGTCTATTATGTGCTACAGTTTGTTCTGTGAGAACAGTGCGATTCCAGTGTAGCTTGTAGTCGTCATTCTCAAGCATACTATCAGGAACGTATTGATAATATGGGAGGTGGTTTGTTTGTAAAAGTCCCAGTTTAAAAGCTATCTTTTGATGAAGGATCTTCCCTACTGAGTCATGCTGTTCCTTATATTCAGTTGCAGCAAATGCCTGGCAGCGCCCGGTAAGATAGATAGTTTCTTGGGCTTGACATCCATATCGGCATTTGTCGTTTTGGATCTGAGGGTCTTTGACGATATATTTCAGATAATTTTTGGTTGGTATAACCTGATCCTGAATGGCAAGTAATGAACCTTCTGTTTCAGGGAACATCTTTCCTGATGTCAACCAATATTTCGACGCTATATTGTCGACATAGTCTTGACTGACTTCATTCGTATGTCGCCCATGCAGAGGTTTACCTATCCAGATGGGCATTTTTTCATGCCCATCCATTTCAAAACATCTTTTTTAGTAAGATGGTTTGTGCGCATTTTTTGTTCCCTCAGTTTGATCGGTGTTGTGTCATCTACTGCACAAACATCTACTGTGTCTCCGCCTTCACCTAAAAATAAGTGCTTAAATTAGTAATCTGTTTTTCTAATTGCTCACCTATATCCATGTAATGTCGTTCTTTCTACTGCACTTCGAGGATATTGTTTTTGTGCCGTTGTGAAGTGTGTTCCTACTTTTCGATAAAGAATTTCTATATCCGTTTTAGTCTACATAATAATCTCAAATAGCTGAGCGCGGAAAATGCGTAGATGTTTAATACCTTAACAAATTTTTTCTATTAAGATGTGAGCGGAGTAACTGTTTTGCCCTTCGTATGATGTTAATTCGATTTTCATTTGTTTATGGTCAATATATACATTTCATTTTCGCCCATAGCCTCGATGTTTTGGCCATTTTGCATATCGAATCCTCCGGGCTGGGCCTTTCCCTTGACTATATTATTTTAGTACACGACATTTGTTTAACCCAAAGTGCATACTGATTTCATTTAAAAATTGTTCTAGCATTTTTTAGCATTTGATCTAAGTGATTTCGAGTGAAAGCCATTAAGTTCAAATCATCCATATACAACAGATGATTAAGCTTCGCGACTACAGTATTGTTGTTTTTAATATTAAAACCTGAGTCAGTGGAGTTCAACAGCTGGGATAGTGGGTTCATCTCTAGAAAGAATCATAATGAACTCAGCGAGTCTCCTTGGAATAGGCCGCGGTTAATTGTAATATTTTTTGTTTCGATATTGTTTTGATCAGGTGTTTGGAGTTGAATTTTAGTCTTCCAATATGTCATTATATGTCTTAAAAAGGCCAATATATTATCGATGACTTTATATATTCTTAATATATCTACCAGACATTCATGCGGCACTGAGTCAAAGGCTTTCTTATAGTTAATAAAGGCAGTAAATAGGTTCCTTTTTTATGGTGTATGCCTAATTAGAAATGACAGTCGATAATGAGTTGTTCTTTGCAACTCATGGAGCCCTTAGCGCATCCTTTCTGTTGATGTTATATGATATTGTTTAGAACGCATTATTGTTGGAAGACAAGTGATTGGGCGGTATTTGGCAGGATCTTGGGTATTATTTTGATCTTTTGGTATTAAATAAGTTGTTCCCCGAGTTGGGAGTGATGTTATTTCCTGCGGCTTAGATATAACACGATTAATTAGTGTTGACAGGTACTCATGAGCACTCCAGAACTTCTTAAGCCAGAAGTTTTGAACTCCGTCTGGTTTACGCCTTCTCGGCATGCTCAAAGAGCGCATTGTAACATTTCTGGCTATTACTAACTTTGTACCCCCTTAGTCGTTCTGAATAAATGGAGAGTTTTTGTTTTAATGTATCTAAGCATTGTTGGGCACGTGTTGTTTTCTGGATCATATTGCGAGTGTCTTGCAGTGTTTAGCGTTATTTAATCAGCTCTTTTAATGACTTTTCAACTTGTTGTTCCTCGTATATATTCTGTCATTTGACCAATGTCTCTTCGCAATAATTCAATCTTAATTCCCATTACATTAGCTGTTGCTGTTGCTGCACAGTAAATCTCACGTAGAGACCCATACGCTGCTCCAGCGTATGGGCCTCTACGAAGTAATTGGGTAGGACTTTAGTATTCATAATTTGTAACAAAGCACATAGTTTTTTAGAAGAGTTTATTTTGGGTAAAAGTGGTCTACTAAGTGGATTTGTTTCATTAAACTCTTGTACAGCACGTTACATTTCGCTTACCAAAGTATCGCGTAACTCGTTGTTGTCTTGCAGTGTATTATCAGGTTGAGTTTCTTGTATGGCTAGCTCAGGAATCTGCTCATGTATTTCATTAGGAACTTGATCCACATTTACCTCTTTGTACTTAATCTCCCGTTCGACTTCTCTTCTGATGGTATTACGTCCAGTCTCTGGGATAAGATTATTTCTTATACTTACCCGGTATTGATCAGCAACTCGTTGTTCAGTTACTTGAATTTCTGGGTACTCACTGCAAAATTTGGCATAGATATTATTATTACTATTATAAGAAAAAAATACTTTAAATTTTTTTGTGAGGAAGCTTTTGTACAGTAAAACATGTTAAGTTGATTATTTTCTGTGAAAACTAAAAAATAATGTTTTTTTTTAGTTTTTTTATTATTAAGCATTAAAACCATTAGTAAAAGTGATATAGAATTATATACTTGTATAAGTAGCAAAATACACTTTTTAATTTAAACCATTTGTTTGTTACATGTTAAAGTTGTCTCGTTTATTAATTTTTTACTCACTGGCCTGCTAAACCTCTCTCCATAATTAAAAAAAGGTAAAATCCACCCTGCGATGCTACTCCATAGTTCAATTTTCCTCTAATATTCTTGTACCTTACGTTGTCGTCTTTTTATACTCCCATTTGATGTTTATTGCCGAACCGAGGTTTATTTTTTCAAGAACAGTGCTCTAAAAAAAAGGGTAGTCGACGGAGCTGCCCTTATATTTTTTATTGCTAGTAATTTTCTCATAAAGTTACACGTCCTGGAGTTTACACCGCTCCACTCTTGAAATGTTACGGAATATTAAAATGAAAGTAAAAAAGCGTGAGAAAAGATTATAATCTAGCAACAGCGACACTGGAAAGCTCATAAGAAGCTAGGTTAATTTGTTGAAAGGGAAATAAGATGCAGGGGTGTCTCTTAGCATATGAAAGGTATATGTGTATAAAGTAAATGAACCGATTATTTTTTTTTTATTTAGAAAATCGCATCGACCGAATGGCCACTAGCGAAAAATTAATGGATTACATTAGGTACAATTACTGCATTACAATTTGGTTTATTAAATATTGTGGTACTTATTAATGTCTTTCAAGAAATTCAGAGTATTGTTACAGTCTGCACCTAGAGCTTCTAGAAGTATTCCTGGTATCTTGTTGTTACTTCGTTGTTGATTGTAGAGGGAACATTTACATAGCATTTGCATTATTGTTAGTATCATATTACACGTTTAACATCGCGGTGGTTCACACTTTTTAATTAATTTATTTAGCGGATGGCTCAATACACGGAGTAATTACAGTAATAATTGGAAAAAACGTAAGTACATAATTCAAAAACACAAACATAAGATTATAAAAACGAACATAGACGGCACGTCTACTACAGCCAAGATACTACCAGATAAAATATAAGATAATACAAACAGATAAGGTTATATCTTTAAGTCAAGTTGAGCTTGCAGGCATAGTTTTGAAAAAGTCTTTTGGGTCCCCTCGATATGCCCTCAATTCACATGTCTCCACTATGTGTTTAATGGTTTGCTCTGAGCTCCACAGTCGCAGCTGGAGGTATACTATTTTCCCCATTTATGTAGGTTGTGCGCATACTGCATGTCCCGTTCTAATTCGGTTTAGGCTCTTCCATATGTTTCGTGGCTAGTCGAAGCCATCAGGCTTTTGGACTGGGGCAATAAGGTTGGATACTTCAGGTGGGGCTTCCTGCCCACAGTCCACAGCGTGCGCCATCTGGAGCTAAGATTGAAATCATCTGCTGTTAGCTGTTGGGCTGTTCTTATGGGTGGTTTTCTAGATGGGAGTCGGTTTGCTGCTAAACTCGGGATGTCTTCATGGATTGGTAGTTGCAAGTTGCTATTTACTTTCGAATAGTCCATTAACAAGGCCTTTTGTCTTCGTAGAATAGGCGGAGGAATATGGCTAAGGATCGGAAGCCAATATAGTGGAGTATTCTTGATCCAGCCGCTAATCATTTTCATTGCTATAATAAGCTGCGTATCAACTATTTTCACATGACGACTATTTAGCCAGACCGGTGCACAGTACTATACCATAGAATAAACCAAACTTAGCACAGATGTTCGTAGTGTGTCCGCAGATGCGCCCCAGTTGGTACCACTAAGATTCTGGATAAGGTTATTTCTACTACTTATTTTTTGTGCAGTTATTTGTAGATGTTTTTTAAAAGAGAGAGTGCTGTCCAAGATAACCCCCAGATATTTTGGGTAGGGTTGGTAGGGTAGTGCTGCATTTCTCATTTTGACCTCTAATTTTTGGTATGCCTTTTTGTTATTGAAATTACAGTTTACCTTAGTTTTATTTAAGTTGGGTATCAACGTCAGCACGTTTTGAGTAATTTCAAACTCTTTGTGTTGTACTGCTATTGCTAGGTCGTCAGCGTAGCCAAACTATCTAGTCATCTGTGTCAGGTAGGTCCGATATATATGTTGAAAAGCATTGGAGCAAGGATGATCCTTGGGGTAGTCCATTATTTAATTTCCTCTGTTTGCTTATGTCATTAGGTCGGGAGACAAAAAGTGGGGTTTTCTGACGGGCGGGGCACTTCCCCCTAGCTTTCTAAGTGGGTTCCAAAATTGTCTGCTCGATCTTTTAAAGTCCATTTTCTCCGTTGTTTTTATCCATTTATCTCTCCGGGCTTCACTTAATGTTTGCAATAGGTTATTAGCTACATCTGGGTCACCGTGGTCTATATAGTCATTGTAGAGGTCTTCACATTCATTATTCCATCCTGGCATGTACTCTTTGCTGTAACCTCTTTGTATACACTTTTTTGCAGTTGATATCACTGAACCTACAAATCTATCGTAGCTTTCCGGTGTGGCTGGAATCCATCCTTTAACTTTATCAAGTTCAATAGAGAATGTTTGCCAGTCTGCCTTCTGAAAATTCCTTCTTGGTCTGGGAATGGATCGGACTATTGGGACTTGGATACCTACTTTATATATTATTGGGCGATGTTGGCTGTGTGAGAAATTCTTCAGGACTTTTCTTGTTATATTGATAGGTTGATTTTGGGGGTTTTGGGATGAGAAACAGATGTCTGGGTTGTATTCCTTTCTCCACGCCGCGGATCTAAATGTTTCCCTATCTTTTGCATTAAATATTAGACTAAGGTTGTTTTCTTCTGCCCACTCTACAAGTGCTTCTCTGTTCTGGTCATTGCTGTGATATGTCCACATCGTATGGTGGCTATTAAAATCTCCCATATAAACTGCTGGATGGCAAAGATGAAGCAATACTTCTGGAGGTCACTGGGTTTCTGGGGCTTGTACATATTAGCAATTGTAAGTTCTTCGATTTTTCCTGTAATGATTTGAATGTTTCCATTGGTACTGGTGTCCACTAGATGGGCGTTTTCTATGTTGCTGCGGATCTATGTCATACAGCTGTGTATATGGTGGTATGTTATACTAAGAATTTCTTATCCTGGTACTTTGCCCCTACGTTTAAGATCAGTTTCATCACCTACATGAGTTTCTTGAATGGTAGCCACGTCAATGTTATTTTCTAGCAGGATTTTAGATAGTACCTCACACTTTGATCTACTAAGTGCCTCTATATTTAGTTAGCATATTCGGAGGATTGGACCAATGCTTCTTGTCATATAGTTCTAAGAAGAACTAGTTTTTGTAACTGTTTCTATGTATATCGATGACTAGGAGATCTTTAAGAGATAGTCTAGTCGCCAACTATCGCGCTAGCTCATTTAGCATTACGTAGGGTGCACGTGTAAAATTCTTTTACGGACGCGAGATAGATTAGACCCCTTTTTAATTAAGTACAATGTAATCATGTAATTAAGTACAATTGTTATTATGTGTTAACCTAGTCTGTCCGAGTCTGAGACGCGTTACTATTATTTCGTGGCTTCTTGACGTAGGTAACACATTCCATGTCTCTATGCTGGGAGTCACTTGTTTTAATTTTGAATTCTACACATTCCATTTATTTTTCCACGCACTGAAGATTGATTTTTTTATATAAGCTTTTATATCAATTGATACCGATATGTTTACGATTTCGGAAACGTCACTCACTATGGCGTCTTTCGCACTATGGTCAGCAGTTTCATTGCCTTTTATTCCTATATGGGATAGTATCCAGATGAAATTTATCTCATTATGATTGATATAAGCCTGAAGAAGGACTGTTTTAATTTTTTTTAAAACGGGTTTTATGGAAACAGTTGTTGGATGCTTTGTATGGCACTAAGTGCGTCTGTTAAGATAATATATTTGCAGTTTGCAGATTGACTAGTTCTATGACGCGATAGAGAGCATACAGTTTAGCTGTATAAGTAGTACTAACATTAGATAGTTTGAATTTAAGGCTCTTCTCTGGAGTTACTACAGACGCTCCCACACCTGAGTATGATTTTGAGCCATCTGTGTATATCTGAGTATTATTTTAATAATGTAATTATCAAACAGTTACAATAAAAAAGATCACCCATTACCAGCAATCCAGTATAGTTTGAACTATGTTTTCCGAATCATTAGCTAATAATTCTTGTTCCGGCATCAGTTAATTTACCTGGCACCGTTAGACCTGAAGATGCTTAGCAAAGTATAGTAATAGAAGCAAAAGCAATATAGCAATAAAGCATATAGCAAACGAAGATTTTTATAAAAGAAAATGTGAAGAGAGCAATTGCAGGCAAAACATGATATTTTTAATGCACATAAAAAAGTGAAAGAACTTGCAGGTACACAAAAACGTAAGCAGCCAAATACCCTGTATAATGTCAACGGAAACATAATAATAGAACTAGAAAAATAGTTGAAGACATGGAAAAACTATATTGAAGAACTCTTTGCAGATGATAGACAACAATCTGAGCTAAGTAACATACAAGAAGTAACAACAACTAAAAAGAATGAAAAATGGTAAAGCCTTAGGTCCAGATGAAATATCAACGAAAATCCTTAAACTAATAGAAAAAGACTCGATTCACATTTTAGTTGAACTTTTCAATAGCATTTATACATCAGGAAAAATACCACAAGAATGGCTTTTATCCACCTTTGTTATTATACCAAAAGAGATAAATGCCAAACAATGTAGTGATTACCGTACAATCAGTCTGATGAGATATGTACTGAAAATATTTCTGAAAATTATACACTCTAGAGTACACAAAAAACTGGAAATGGAAACATCAATAATACCCAGTTGGGATTCCGAAATGGACTCGGAACAAGAGAGGCGTTGTTTGCACTGAACGTTATGTCTAAAAAATGTCTTGATAAATCTTGATAAATCAAGATGTATTCATGTGTTTCATATATTACAACAGGGCCTTTGATAAAGTGCGGCATGATCACCTAATCAGACTCCTGACAAAAAAGAATTTAGATAAACGAGACATCCGACTAATAGCAAATAAGTACTACAATCAGAAAGCAGTAGTGAGAGTAGAGAATAATATCACTGAAGAAATTGAAATAAAGCGAGGTGTGAGACAAGGATGTATACTGTCACCAACCCTGTTTAATCTCTATTCCGAAGACGTAATGACTAGAACACTCTCTGAGCAATTCGTAGGTATTAACATAAATGGTGTTAGATTAAACAATCTGAGATTTGCCGACGACACCGTTCTGATCGCAGAAACACTTGAAGAGCTACAGACATTGGTGATTAAGATAGCAGACTTCAGTGAAGAATATGGACTATCTTTGAACATAAAGAAAACTAAATTTATGGTAATATCGAAATCAACACAAAATGTCCAAAATTTATATTTACACAATGAAATTATCGATCAAGTTAGCAAATACAAATATTTAGGCACTTTTATAAATGAAGACAACGATAGCTCAGCAGAAATCAAAACAAGAATGGAAAAATCCAGATCCATATTCACTAAAATGAAGAGAGTGTTCTGCGAAAGAGATTTGAGCCTTGAAATAAAACTTCGCCTGATGAGAGCTATAACATTGATCAGAAATGGGAAAATATAAAAGCAGCAATAATTAAAACAGCAAATGAAAACTTAAAACCAAAGAATAGAAAACATAAAGATTGGATGACTGAAGAAATACTACTATTAATGAATGAAAGAAAATCATTCAAAACAAAAAATCCAATTAAATATAATGAAACTGACCGATTAATAAAAAAGAGAATAAAAGAAGCTAAGGAGAGAATGTTACATGAGCAGTGCCAAGAACTAGAAGAAATTGAGAAAAAATATGACTTTTTTAACATGCATAAAAGAATTAGAGAATTAACAGGAATGAGAAAAACACTTCAAACTAGGCAACTAAGAGATGAAAGGGGTGCACTTATAACAGATATAAACCAAAAAATGCAGAGATGGACACAATATATAGCACAACTATTTGAAGACAAAGAAAGAACAGAAGCACCAAAAGAATTTAAGGATGATAGTGGGCCTGACATTATACGAGAAGAAATTGAATATGCAATGAAACAAGCTAAAGATGGTAAATCTCCCGGGCCTGATGAAGTTCCTATCGAATTACTTAAAATTGTGAATACTGAATCTATTGATCTTCTTTTGGATCTATTCAATACCATATATAGAACAGGTATAATACCTAAAGAATGGCTCCAATCAACATTCATACTGCTTCCCAAAAAAGCCAATGCAAAGGAGTGCAATGAACATCGCACCATAGCCTTAATGAGTCATGTCTTGAAATTGTTTTTAAAAGTAATTCACAATAGAATACATAAGAAATTAGATGAAGGCATAAGTAATACACAAATGGGATTTAGGAAAGGTCTGGGAACACGAGATGCACTGTTTGCAGTAAGTGTTCTTTCGCAGAGATGCTTAGATATTAATCAGGAAGTATATGCCTGTTTCATTGATTTTGAGAAGGCATTTGACAGAGTGCAGCATAATCGACTTAAAGAAATTTTATTAAATAAAAACATAGACAGTAGAGACATTAGAATCATCTGTAGCCTCTATTGGAATCAAACAGCAAAAGTGAAAGTTGAAAACGAACTGACCAAGGATATCCAGATTCGCCGTGGGGTCCGCCAAGGGTGTATTTTATCATCCTTGTTTTTCAATTTATACAGTGAAGCCATCTCAGAATTAGCGCTTGCCGAGATCAGTGAGGGCCTTATAATAAACGGTGAGCCACTTAATAACATAAGATATGCTGACGACACCGTCCTTTTGGCAGGAACACTAGAAGAACTGCAACACCTTGCTGAACAACTAAATATATATTGCAACGATTATGGACTAAAAATTAATTTGAAGAAAACCAAGTTCATGGTATTTACAAAAGCACAAAACATCAAAGTTAAGCTAGTACTAGATAATACAGAAATTGAACAAATATCTTCGTACAAATACCTTGGAGCATGGATCACAGAAGATACTGATCAGACAAAAGAAATAAGATGCCGCATTGAAATTGCGCGGTCAACTTTTAATAGAATGAGAAAACTTTTTTGTAATCGCGATATCAATATATCGCTCCGGATAAGAATGCTTCGATGTTATATTTTCTCTACCCTTTTGTATGGAGTTGAAGCTGGGACACTTAAAAAATCCAACATTAAAAACCTAGAAGCATTCGAAATGTGGTGTTACCGACGCATTTTGAAAATATCATGGATGGATCGCAAAACAAACGAACAAGTTCTCGAACAACTAGGAAAACAATGCGAAGTTTTAAATTCCATAAAAATCAGGAAATTGGAATACTTGGGGCAGATCATGAGAGGTGAAAAGTACGAACTACTAAGGAATATAATGCAGGGTAAAATCAAAGGTAGAAGAAGCGTAGGAAGACGTAAAATCTCGTGGCTACGCAATCTCCGTGAGTGGTTTGGATGCAGTTCAATTGAACTATTCAGGCGAGTAACCAATAAAATTATAATTGCCAGAATGATTTCCAATCTCCGATAGGAGTGAAACTTGAAGAAGAAGAAGATGAGATGTTACGTACTTTCTGTGCTGTTCTACGGAATGGAGTCATGGACGTTGAAAAATATTGATATCAAAAAATTAGAGACATTTGAACTGTGGATGTATCGCAAAATCCTAAGAATATCATGGATCGAGAGAGTCACAAATGTCGAGTTCTTTAGAAGAATGAATAAAGAAAAGGAATTCATATTTGCGATCAAAAAACGAAAACTGCAATACTTGGGACACATTAAAAGAGGCGAAAGATATGAACTGCTTCGAATAATTATGCAAGGGAAAATAGCAGGAAAAAGGTCCATAGGAAGAAGACGAAACTCCTGGCTAAAGAATCTACGGGAATGGTATAGCTGTAGCAACAACGAATTGTTTCGGTCAGCAGTTTCAAAAATACGTATAGCCCTGATGATCGCCAACCTTCGGAACGAAGATGGCACTTGAAGAAGAAGTAAGCGAAACCGGTCGCTTTGGTGGTAACATTAAATTGATTGTGAGTAAGTCTTATTTTATTTCTTTTTGTCTATTTTTATTTAAAAAATCTAAGACAGTTTTGAAAATTATTAGACGAATTGAACACATCAGGTAATCCCCATATTATACTTAGCGTCCTACAAATCTCATACACTGTATATTTTTTTGTACTTTATGGAAATCTTTATAAAAAATACGGTTTTTGTTGGTTAATGAGAAGCTGTTGTCCAATTATTTTTCTCTCCTAGAATGCTTTCACGACAATTCATAACTAGCATTACTCCGTTAAAATAACTGGAACTAGATATTTATAAGTAATGAAATGGTTGCAGATGTGAATTCATCTAATTGACGTGGAAAGAAAAGTCCCTACTCACAATCCTATATATTTATTAAGTACTAATTAATGGTATGTTTCTGTGACCGGTATACTATCATCAGGCCTATCAAACTAATAAAAAGATCCCAGTATAATGGCCATATTAATCTATAGATGTTGTAGTTAATTTAGCCGCCATAAATCTCTTTTCAACCAGTTATCTATTTTTAGAACTGTTTCAAAAATGTTTAGAAAAGTATAGGCACTAACAGATTAAAATAAAATAATGTTACAATAGTTTCCTAAGATATATTTCATACACAAGTTCCTTGATGAAAAAGAACAAAATTTAAAAAAAATAGAATGTTGTAGATATCACCAAAATGTTCCAAAACGTCTCGTCTATCTATCTAATTATCCTTCTTCGTTCCATCTTTGGACATAGGCCTCTCCAATCCGTTTCCATTCTTCTCTGTCTGTCTCTACAGTCATCCACCTAGAGTCCACGTGCTTCTTGATATCATCTGCCCATCTCATTTGGGACCTTCCTCTGCTTTGTTTATATTCCCATGGTCTCCAACTTATAAGAATTTTGTTCCATTGGTCTTCTTTGTGTCTTATATTGTATCCGGCAAATCTCCATTTCAATTTTGCAACTTCTTGTCTAACATCCCTCACTTTTGTTTTCTCTCTTATCCACTCGTTTCTCTTTTTATCAATTAGTCTTATGTGCAACATTTGTCTTTCCATTGCTCTTTGGGTTTTTATGATTTTGTCCATGTTTGCTCCACGTTTGGGAACCATAAGTAAGAACAGGGAGTACGCATTGATTGTATACTTTGTTCTTAAGATGCTGTGGATATCTTTTGTTTTTAAGAATATAGCTTAGTTTGCCAAATGCCGCCCACGCCAGTCTAACTCGTCTCTTTATCTCTGCTGTTTGGTTCTCTTTGTTAAGTTTTATAGTTTGACCAAGATATATTATATAATCCTGAACTTGTTCTATTTCATCTTGTCCGATTCTCATTGTGATGTCTCGTAATGTCAGAAAATGTATATTATAAATAGTACATTGATCGTTCAATTAGTAGTAGTAATTGACTGTTTGAATAGTCATTTATTTAGAATTGTTAACAAGTAAGTATTGTAATGTTGTAACAATACTTCATCAATGTAATGTACATCATGGAGGTCCTGTGGGTTTTCCAGTTCAGTTTTGGGAAACTTAAAATCATTTCGTAGATGTTTGCAAATAATATGCAAAACAGCACCACAACAAACAATGATTTTTATAACTTTTGGCAAAGATACTCTTACTTTTGATCCTAATATAGGAAATCTCTGCTTAGCTGCTCAAATACTCTTTCAATAATTCCTCGCTTCTGTTGTGAGGGTTTTTGAATGGGCAGAATAGGCATGGAGCAATTCCATATCCACTACCTTTGTAGCGTTTTATATTTAATGTCTAAATAATAATATAAATTCAATTCTATATTTGTCATAGCACGCCCCTGGTATGCTAGAAATCTGTTGTCTGTAGAGATTTTTAAATACGCAATAATTCTTCAATAAATAAAGACGTATTTGCTAAGGAAAACAATTTATGGCTTTTTAACTTGAACATTCCCAGAAAAATATTGCAAGCCTGGTATTCTTTTTTCTAAAGCGCAATAACGCCGGAAGCTTGGACGAGTTTGAGTAAAGAATTTGTTGATTTGACAAGATAACAATGCTTGTGCGGGGAAAAGAGAGGCGGTATCTATCTGGCAGGTTGAGATCGAGAAGAGCAAGAGAGGAGTGATGAAGAATTGTTCGAAGGGAAAGGTTTAATTGTGATGTGGTAACTCGGCATTAATTCGCCAAAAATGGTGGAATTTTCACTCTATGTAATTTGAAAGAGTGACCACTAACCACTGTTTTGATTTTGCTGAAGATTTATAATGTTTGAGAAGTAAACAAGTTTAGTTCCTGCTTTCTTTTCGTTTTTTTTTTTTGAGAAATCCAGTTTCTTTCCAAGATGCTTCTTCACCTCACTAGAATGATATTGGAGCAGTTTTGATTTGAACGTGCCAGTGTGCCAGTTTCAGCCTCCAAGAAAGTTTTCCGTTGATGAATGGTCAGTTAGATACCCCACAGATACCTATTAGCCAGTTGTTCAAAAGTTTAAGTTAACATGTGTCAACTGAGGTAACATTTACGTTATTAATTTTTAAAGTAAAAATAGACATTTTCTTTTAAAAAGACAAAATTTGCTTTCTTTTATAAATAATTTTTTTTTTAAATTTTGTAATTAAAATAAATATTATGTTAGGGCGTGGTTTAAACTGTCATCGGTCATAATTTTATCCTGTCTTAAAAATGTTTGTTTTGACGTATGACAGTTTGATTTTGAATCTGTTGTAAAAGATATTTTGATTTTATAGTAAAGATTAAATTTTATTTTTAACAAAAGGATATTCATAAAATTTTAATCTAATTTGGCCACATTATTTACTAGGAACCATTTCGAAGGTTTTTGTAACCTCTTTGTAAACAGATAACATGTAAGTTTCTTTATTTGTATTTGACAACTATTTTTATATAGTATGCCTTTGTATAAGCTGTATTTTTAAAAAACTGTTTGTTTGAGACAATAAAAACGTTAGATTAGTTTCTCTAACCTATTTTTTTATTTTTATTTAGAAAAATCTCCTAAACCCTTTTTATGTATTTTAGAAATTAGGGAAGAAGAATTTTTTCTTTCCTTCAGTAAACTAGGATCCTTCAAGTGGCGCCCTATATTAAATTCCTTGGGGTGTTCCTAGTCTATTTTTGATTTGTTTGTTATATCAATTGCCCAGGAGATTGATGTAAGTATCCCTTTGTTTTCATTTTAGTAGATACCCCAATCCAACCCCCATATTTCAACTTATCCACGACCCAGCTTTCCAACAACCAACTGAGTGTCGTTCGCACTTGTTTCGATTATTTTGTTTGCCCAATCTTCTACCCCTCATGTTCTTACCCTGAGGTAAGCAAAATATTGTTGTTACACCTTCAGGAAGGCAGAAACTGCCTCTAATCCTATGTAAAATTTGATAAATCCAACTTTGTTTTCAAATCCTCGAAACACTTCCAGTCCAGTGAGTGTCCACACTTGTAATCACTTCATTTGCAACACACGTTACTTGTACATTTATGCTAGGAAATCCTATTCTTTTAATAAATTCGTCACCAAATTCTGAAGCTTATTTTAATACGCACATGGGTACAATCCAGTGCACCAATGACTGTATTTATTTAGAATCGATTTGTCCATTTTATTCTTGCTTTCTTCCATACCTTCCATGTCAGATGAAAACTTTATCCACTGATGTGACTTCTCGAAAATGCTGTCAGCAACATTGTGATTTTACATACGTCATATGGTGAACGCCTAAATCTTCAGCATTACCTAGTTGAAATCTAGTATCACTAACTTATTGCAGAAAAATCTATCTGTTATTTTCTTTAAATTTGTGAGTTAAAGAAAGCAGAAAATGGTATACAAAAAGTAAAAGCTGGGTTGCTATTTTATTGTGTTGCAGTGAGTAAAATTTCAAATAAAACACTTTTATTGCATAGCCCACTCTAAATTGAGTTTTTTTATCGATGGTTTTGTATCAAATATTTAAAATTTTATTAAAAATTGTGATCACAAGTCATTTTACATGCTTTATAAAAACTGTTTTTCTTTAGAAAACTTCTCTCTTTTAACCAACTAGCATACACAAAGCTTGTTTGTTTTCTATTAAGTTTATTACCTAGTCTTACACTAATACGTACTATACGGCATAGCCGATAGATCAACAACAGGCTACGGGATTATTAAACGAAGAAATCTCGACAAAGGACACTCTAAAATATGTAGTTACCTCGTATATATAAAGGTAAATATTTGGCTACCCGGTCGATACTCCAACTAATCTAAAAATAGGGACACAAGAGCCAAAGTTCATGTAAGTATGCATAGTTTTGGCAGAAACTAAGAGCTCCAGGTGAATATCGACCGATGCCGAATTCCAGCCGGTTTTACTTTGGGGTGAAATCAGCGGCGGGGTTAGACTTTTTTTTCACTTTTATTTATGTTGCATTTATGTCTTGCTACGAAAAAAATCAATAGCGTTTTTAGGTAATTCTGAATTGATATTATATAAAACCATACATAAATAGTTTTGAGAAAGTACGAAGTACAGACCTAGGGAGTCGCTAGTATCATAAACATTAATATTTTAACATAGGTTTCAAACATTCAGAATTCGATTTGTCTCGGGGATAGACCTCCTGATCTCTCAATCGTGTCGTCGATCCGTCCTCGCAGCATCCTCTAGTACAACTTTTCGATGCATGGTAGGAGGCATATGGGGCGATATTTCCCCCCAGTTTTGGAAAGCAATACAACCTTGACAATCTCCAAACTTCAGGAAATGTCTGTGATTCAAGTAATGCATTCATATGCTCCAAAAGCCACCCAGGTTTTGCGCGTCCTAGACCATTTACCGCTTCGGGTCGTATCTGGTCTAGTCCAGGGGATCTAGGTGTAGTGAATTCAATGCCTCGATTAATTTATCCACGGTAAACGGTATGGCCCGCTCTGCTACCTCGTTCCTTCATACTCCGTGACATCTTCCGGACGGAAAACGATCTCGTGTTACCTTAAGCTTTTGTCTAGTGTTCAGGTCTAGTTGTCTAAATATGTCCAGGATCCAACTTGTCACACAGTTCTCTCCAATGCCTTCTTTTTCTGTATGAATTTCTGATGAATTTTTATGTAGAGCTCTCTCTTTCTTGCGCGGTATCCTATTTCGATTAGCTGGATTTGCTCTATGACAATAGAGTTAATCCCTGCTCTACCCCTTGCTCTCCTTGCCCTTCTTCTCATGGCTATGCAATCATCTCTGAGCTCTTCCATGGCCGCCCTCCACCAGTATGGCATCCTGCTAACCTCTTAACGACTTATTCTACTGCCTTCTACAGCTTCTTTCATGACTCGTCCCAGGTTTTCCACCGTTGGCGTTTCACCCTGTATTATACCTACCCTCAATTTAATAAGTTCCTCATATGTCTTCCAGTCGTACCCATCGCTGCATCCGACTCTGAACATTCCGGATGTGTGAACCTTGTTTGTAGTTCCTGCTCCAGTTATCAAAAACCGAATGGTATATTTGGCCGCAGCTGCTATTTGGGATAGAGGCTTGGACCTTGATATCTCAATCCATAAAAATTTAGAGGCATTCGAAAAATGGATGTCCAGACGTATTCTTAAAATTATTCGGATGGGTAAAATTAGTAAAAAGTAGTATTGGACACAATAGAAAACCTCTGAAAATAGTTAAAATGCTTAAAAAGAAATACTTTCTCTTATACGCAATCATGTCAAGAAAAATAGATAGGAGAAAATGCGTGAGAAGAAAAAGGAAATCTTCTCTAAGTAGCATTAGAAATTGGTAGTATTGGACAAAATAGAAAACCTCTGAAAATGGTTAAAATACTTAAAAAGAAATACTTTCTCTTATACGCAATCATGTCAAGGAAAATAGATAGGAGAAAATGCGTGAGAAGAACAAGGAAATCTTCTCTAAGTAGTATCAGAGATTGGAATAACTTCAGTGTAGAACAGATATTTCGCGTTTGGAAAGTAAAGAAAGAAAAGTTATCGCCAGTCTTCTTTACGATCGTTAAAAGAAGAAAAGTAAGATCATCGACTCATCTTATATCTCAAATAGCACTATACAAAGGCAAAGTTTGGAACTTCGTTTACGAGATTTAACTTCCCATACTTTTTGTTAGACTGGTTCATTTATATCTCTAGGACAGAATAATCAAGATTAAGGTAAAAGAAAACACTCGTCAAACCCATTAACTCTCAGTACATGAGTACCTTAAGGTTCTATTCTGGCACTAAAACTATACAATAGGTATATACGACAGTGACTTTGCTATCAAACGTGACACATAATCATTATCATCATCAGTGGTACTACTAGTAGTAAGTTGAGCCTCGACCTTCCAGAGTATATTTCGACAGTCGTTTCTGTTCATCGGCAACCATTGCCAGTTTGCTGAGCTGATCTTGTTCTCATCGTCATCCACACCATCCCTCCATCTTAGTCTTGATCTACCTCTACTCCTATTTCTTACTGGTACCACTGTTACGAGAACATTTTCACGAGATCTGCAAACGTAAATACAACAAGTGGAAGAAAAAATAAATCTTAGACCATGGAAGGAGTGATTTCGTTTAAGAGATCAAAACAAATATGTCGAGATAGTGTTTAGCAGAACAATAAACTGAGGATTTGATCTGGAGCTTATTGTTTTTTCTTTATTACCATTATAATTTGCAACCATTATATTTGCTTGGTCTTAAGGTTCATTTAAATTTAGTTTAAGACGTGATTGTTGTATTTATCATTATCAGCTTAGTATGTTCCAATATTTCTTTCCAAATAACCTTTATTCCAAATTTCGTTCTTCTAAACTCTAGTTCAAATTTCTCTCAAATCCTCCTGTACTTGATCCATATTTGGCCACCTGTTGGGTCCCTTTCCCATCCTGTATTGTTGAATTGTGATCTTGCTGATTCAGAAGGTTCCACGCGCTCAATATGTCTGATCCATCTTTTTCCAAGATTCATCCATCTTTATATATAGATCCATCTTTATTCCAATTCTTCCAAGCTTAATCATTTTACTTTATTAGGTTCTCCGTAAACTTGATACAGTTCGAAAGTTCGGATGTAGAAATTTTAATAAATTTTACTGAGTAGGGACTTAGTTCCTGGTTAGTGATCCAATTACATCGGCATACTGCGGTATATTGTAATACTTTTAAGTATGTTTTATTCAATGTAAACCCAATCACTATTTTTTTTATATTTTGTTTTTTAGTTTTGGTTTTATAGTTCGTTTCGCAAGTATTCCAAAAGTTCACTGAAGATGGACTGATTATTTCAAAAACGTTCTGAGCTGTATTATTATTCAATTGGATTTTTTAATTTACCACTTAGAACAGAAGTTTTTTACTTACATATTTTTTAACTTACATGATATATGGAACATGAATAAGTCCCAAAAAACACTTAAACTTAAACAAACTATTTACATAAGTACACAAACAATCTAGGCTTTTCTGCTCTTGTCGGAAAGTTTGGGTGCGCTTCTTTCAAAAATCATATAAAAGCTGATTGTATTATCTTTAAAATTAAAATGAAATGGGCGTCATTCCGTAATAGTTTACCCTCGTAAGGAAACCAGTTCAGACAAAGAAATAAAATAAAAAATTTACTATCTATATTATCTATATCTAGAAAATGAAACAAAACTGTCCTTTTATATAACAAAAAAAAAGGTAATAAAAAATTTTACGTTAAAAAGCTACGTCATCCCAGAAAAGAAATAAACGGTCTGTGTTTACGGTATTAATTGCAAATGAGAGGTGCTTATATTATATTTTGGCATTAGATTATGAATGAGAAATATATGAAAATAAAATTATACGTTATTCGAAATTCGTTCACATAAAAATACCTTTGTATTTTTTTTTTTTGAACCTATTCTCTATCCTTCCATTGTTGGATATAGGTTTCCACCAGTTCTCTCCATCTTTCCCTATCTTGAGCTGTTCTCTGCCATGTGGGACCTCCTTGTTTCCTGATGTCATCTTTCCACCTCATCTGTGGTCTGGCTCTTGATCTCTTTGCATTGTATGGACGCCACTTTCCGATGGCATTGTTCCATCGTCCGTCTTGGAGACGTTCATTGTGTCCAGCCCATTTCCATTTCAGTTTTTCTGCTTGTTCTATCGCGTCTACTGTCTTTGTTCTGGTTCTGATCCACTGGTTACGTTTTCTATCTCTAAGTGATACACCCAACATTTGTCTCTCCATCGCTCTTTGTGCTTTCCTTATCTTATCCAAATTGGCCTGTGTAAATGTCCATGTCTGTGCTCCGTAGGTGAGCACCGGTATTATACAGGAGTTATATACCTTGCTTCGTAAGTATAGAGGGATTGTTTGATTTTTTAGAACGTAAGAAAGTTTGCCGAACGCTGCCCATCCTATTCTTACTCGTCTTCGATATCTTTCTACTTAATATACCTTTGTATATTAGGTAGAAAGTAGATTTTTTGTTGTAATTAAAAGATCAATAATAAATTACTTCACTATTATTTAGTTCATAAATAATCTTCATTGTTCAATAAAAAAATATATAAAATGGGTACAACCTGAATTATCCAAAGTTTGGTGTGGCGTGTAAAAAGGATATAATTTTTTCCCCTCTAGGTACTTGGGCTTGCAAAATCGTTGGATCTATCACAGTAGCAACGTAATATCCACCATAAAAATATATAGGATTGGGCGGCAAACTGGATATTTTCCGAATTTTTGGTTTCAGAACACATACAATAAATCAATAGCTATTTAGCCAACAACGTAGTACCAATAAACATGGTTCTAGCAACCACTAGAGCTCCACGTAAGGGTTTAAAATAAATATTTATTTGAAAATATACAAGAGAAAATGAATTTTTCGGCTTACCTCGTCAAGAGACCACACAAACAGAATTTGCGTCCTGTCTGTTGGACTTTCAAAGAGAGAAAGGGACAATGGATGACTAGGAGTTTACAAACGTTTCAATTTTGAGACGATGGTCGAACTAGAGAGGAAGATACTGAAGAGGAGGAATGGAGACAATTAAAAACAATTATAACGGAGTCAGCAGAGGAAACTGTCGGAAAAGCCAAAAGGCAAAGAAATGCGGAATGGTATGATGATGAATGCGGAACTGCAGTAGAGCAAAAAAGTCAAGCTAGGCTTAACCAACTTCAAAGAAACACAAGAAATAGCAGTGAGATTTATAATGAAAAAAGAATACAGGCGACTAGAATATGCAGAAGAAAGAAAAGAGAGGCTATGAAAAAACAAGTACAAGAAATTGTAAAGCATAACAACAGACGCGAAAGCAGAAAATTCTATAAACGCATAAAAGAAAGCACACAGTCATTTAGACCAAAACTAACGATATGCAAAGACAAGGACGGAGAACTACTAACAGAGAAGCAAAAAATTATAATGAGATGGAAACAATATTTTGAAGAAAATCTAAATGCAGACAACGAAAATGATCAGAACGAGACAATATATTACACGGCGGAGCTGCACATCGAAAATCCGAGTTATGAAGAAGTAGTTCAGATAATAAATAAACTAAAAAATAATAAAGCACCAGGAACGGACGAAATTTCGGCAGAATTATTAAAGCATGGAGGATCCGAACTCTGGGAAAGAATCCATTATCTAATAACATTAATATGGACGAAGGAGCAAATGCCAAAGGAATGGACAGTTGGCCTCATACAGCCAATATATAAAAAAGGAGGGAATGCCAGAATTATAGGCCAATTACATTGCTAAATGTAATATACAAAATTCTTTCTGGTATAATCTACAATAGATTATTAGAATACTCCGAAAATATAATTGGTGATTATCAAAATGGATTCAGACCAAATACAGCTACTACAGATAGCATATGCATACTAAGAACGATACAAGAAAAAGCTTATGAATACGACATAGACCTATATAATATGTATATAGACTTTAAACAAGCTTTTGATAGTGTGAAAAGAGACAGAATGCTGGATACCTTTGTAATCTAGGTATACCTAAGAAATCAGCCTCATAAAAATGACGATGCAGGGTTCGAAAGCCGCAGTCAGAGTAGATGGAGAACTGACTCCCCTGTTTAACATCAACATGGGAGTAAGACAGGGAGATGCCCTATCAACCATGCTATTCAACCTAGTTCTTGAGGCAGTCATCAGAAAAACCAATATAACCGGCCATATAAACACCATATAAATCAGTACAAATTACTGCATATGCAGACAATGTAGCCATCATTAGTAGGAATAAGCCACGACTAATGGAAGTGTTCAAACAAATTGATTCTGAAGCAAGAAAAAGAGGTCTCAAAATAAACGAAGCAAAAACGAAGTATATGACAGTCAAAAGAATAACACAATGAAAATAATATCATATAGACAACTATACTATCGAACGAGTGTAAAGGATGCCTTTACATATCTCGGCACAGAAATCAATCAGAAGAACTCCGTAAGTAGTGAAATTAATGCACGTATTTCCAGCGGGAATCATACATACTATGCTAATAGAAGATTGATGACATCGAAATTATTAGACAAAAGAACCAAAATGACTATCTACAGAACACTGATTAGACCCGTAGTAACCTAGGGACGTGAAACTTGAGTAATGACGAAAAAAGATGAAGCTCAACTCAGGACATTCGAGAGAAAAATACTGAGGAAAGTATATGGCCCGGTACAAGAGGAAGATGGCAGATGGAGAATCAGGAGAAACGACGAGGTTAATGAGTTAAATGAAGGTTATGACATTGTAAGATTTGTGAAAAGTCAAAGACTGTCATGGCTGGGACATGTGCAGAGACAAAACGATGCAAAAACAACAAAGAAAATGTTACTGTTAATGGAAGCCCATAGGAACGCGAAAAAAAGGAAAGCACAGAACGAGATGGTTGGATGAGGTGAAAGACGACCTGAAAACAATGAACATAAGATAATGGCGAAGAAGGGCACAAGAAAGATCTGAATGGAAGGACATAGCCAGACAGGCAAAGACCCATCCAGGGTTATGATGCCAAAAGACTAAGAAGAAGGTCGGAGCTATTAGGAACTGCTGTAGGGACCTTAAGGTAATTTAAATGCACTCGGCGGATAGATGGCATGAGCAACATTGATTTGAATATTTACTAGGAATTATAATAAAATATTTTTTGAAACTTTTGAATCGGTTACAACTCTAGCAGACTCATTGATAAAATAAGGATCTAAAGAATATTTCCTGACAAAACAATTTTCTGACATTACTAAAAATGTCGTAAGAAATGAAATACAAAAGTGACTGGAACGAAATCAAAATAACAAATTGACTATAGCTCTACATGACAACATTGTCAGGAAGCTTTTGTTTAGTCCAGTGGATCTTAGGGATCTTCAATATAGGATAAATTGGCAAAGGTGCAGAAAATACGGGATGAAAAAAGAAACTGCCTCAGAAATATATAATCCTTCATAATAAATGGCGGATATATTGTAAAAACACAAACGTTTATGGTTTTTATTAAAAGCAGAGAGCTTCTTTCTGAAAGATAATTTAATGGCAAAGCTTGGTATAAAGGTAAACACCTGCTAAAACAATAATAGAAATAAATAACTGTCTTAAAAAAAAATTAATTGAACAGTATACCTAAAAAATACTAGATCTAAGAAGTACTAATACTAGATATTTGCTCTTTTTATATATATATATGTATATATATATATATATATATATATATATATATATATATATATATATATGTATATATATATATATATATATATATATATATATATATATATATATATATATATATATATATATATAGAGTGTGTATAACGACGCTAAGAATACAATTCTTTTAGTCTAAGAGCCAGTGGGCGGCTACCTATATGTATTTGACGATACGTGGATTTTTGTACAGTGAGACCCCTAGACCTACTGTACATGAGATGGAGAGTCACTAAGCTCCAGGTGGCCGACTTGGCAGGCGCTCAGGTAAGACAGGTATCGATTTTTGGTCAATTTTATAAGTATTTGACGACGTCTGCCGCTTTGAAATTTGAAAATATATTAATATTATTATCGGAAAATAACAATGGCAGACCATTATCGCGCGGTTTTCATTGCGGCAGACAATTTTGAAAGTGCTCAAAAAAATAAAATTTTCAAAATAATTGACCAGATCTGCCATTAATATATTTTATTTATTAGCGTCTTAAAAACTTATATTGATCATGGCAGACGTCTTCATGGTGGACATACTTCAGTAGACAAGAAAATCTTAGCTATTATCCGGTCAGAAGTATGCATAGACTGTCTATAGCTATCTTTCTTTTATTCTCTATGAATCACTATTGTACTCATTCTAGCTTATACTTCGTTCTGGAAATCTTACGGAGTAACGTATTTTTAAAGTACAGACAGTTATAGGTGTCGAGGTTTTTGGATAAATATTTACAGCAATTTTATTAATATTAATATTTAATTTTGTAAGTACCTCAAAAATATTTTTAAAATAGATTGGTGATTTCCAATTATATCTTGACACCTTACCAAAAATAACTAATTTATTCTTTGTACTTAATCATCAACATTATGCAAAATGGGCAGTCCAATATCATTATAATTTGGTAAAAGTTCCGACTACTGATCCCGGTTTAGAGCAATATTTTCAAAATGGATTTTTCGGAATCAAACGGACCGATAAGCCGTTTTCAAGGCAACCTATTGATCTTACATTAGAGCAGACCATTAATGCAGATGCTGCGAGAACACTTACTGGTATCTCACATCTCACTCACTCGATTTCAGCTCGTCAACGGTGGGCGAGAAGTCACGATATCCGCTCAAGTATAATTACACACGTATTGGATGAGTTAGGAATTACCAAGAAGCAAGATATTTCACCTGAGTTACAACCACATAACATTAAGAACAGTTGTCAACAACTTGAAAAAATTATTAACTCATTTGATCAATATGTGAATCCCTTCGGCTTAGATTTATCACCCGATCAATTATTCAACATAGGTTCCGGAAAAGCTGCGTCATCTCAAGTGGAAGAGTTCCTCTTAAACATCCAAAAAAATGGCGGAGAGCTACGAACAAATTTCATCTCGGAATGTGCATCTGATTCGAAAAGATTTGAAAAGGCCATCAAAAAGACTCCGATACACAACTTTTCCAGTCTACTTTTAAAAAAGAAATCTGTAAAAATCGGGGTAAGCAGCAAGAGATCAAGCTACAGCGAGATTTATTTGGACGTTTGTTGGGAATATCAATGGACCATCAAATTGATGTTCTCAAAATTTTAGCGTATCCAATATCTCCTGTACCTCTTGCTTTATGTCATCTCGATGGTGGCTTCTGCAAAACTGATAAATCCGTTCTTCTAAAATGCCTTGAACCAAATGTTGATCAAGAACCACCACGTAATACAGACGTATTTTTAATCGATGGATTTTTTATTCTCCATTCAATGAAAGAAGTCCCCAAAACATTCGGGAGTATTTCAAAGAAATTTCTGCAAATGGTTTCGAAATATTCCACACGAAGAATTGATGTAATCTTTGACCAATATATATTTCCATCGATAAAAGATAGTGAAAGATGTTTGCGACATGAAGCGTCGTTGATTGATTACACAATTTCGGGGCCTGAACAGGTGCGACCGTCAGATTTTTCAAAAGAATTGAAGAATACTAAATTCAAGGAAGCTTTGGTGAATTTTATTACAAAACACTGGTCTTGTGAGGAAATGAAATCATTTTTGGGTAACCGACAAATTTTCATAAATTTCCGAACTTGTCAATCATATCAAATTGTAGATGACAAGATCCAATCAAGTGTAGTTGAAAGTTTATGTTGTACCTCACATGAAGAAACTGATACTAAGATTGTGTATCATGCTTGCAATATCACAGAGCAGTCGAATTAGTGCCTCTGATACTGATATTTTAATTATAATAATTGGTAATATGACACGATTACAACGTGCCAATTCTAATGTTTGGATGATCAATGGCACCGGAAATAAGGAAAGGTATATTCACATCACAAAAATTTACAAAGAGCTTGGTGAATTGCTAGAAAAAAGCTTAATCGGCTTCCATGCGTTCACAGGATGTGATTTCAATCCGGCTTTCTTTAATAAAGGGAAAAGAAGACCTTTTACCTTATTGAAGAAAAATACAGAAGTTCAAGAAGCATTTGCTACTCTTGGTGAAGAAAATTTGACAGAGGACCAGTTACAACAGGTATTTAACAGCATTCAAAAGTTTACCTGCCAACCTTATAATGCAACAAAATCTGTTGACGTTGATGATGGAAGATCCCAACTTTTCGTCAATAATTATAAGGCTTCCGATGTCAATGAAAATTTCAGCAAAAAAATTTCGAATTTTGATGCAAGCTCAATACCACCATGTAAAAGTGAGCTTTATCAACAACTTCTGAGAGCGCATTATATTTCTACAATTTGGAAAAATGCTTACAAAAAAGAACCTACGACATTGGATCCATTAGAGTTTGGTTGGATAGAGCAAGACGAGAAATTTACATTCAAATGGTTTGAAGGAGATCAACTCACAACTTCTGTCAGTGATTTAATCACCCAAGTTCCTGGTAAGTTCATAAAAATTAATTCTTTACCGAATGTGTTCAGATCAATTTACGATTGACTTTTATTTAATAATTTATGCTTTATTTTTACAGATTCCGAATCACAGGATGATGAAGAGGAGTCCCACCTGGAGACAAATGATTCCGATGAAGAATAAAAATTCAAATCAATAAAAGAAAATATTTTTTGTAATTCATGATTCATTTTTTTCAATTTTGTTGTGAATAAATTTAAAACAAAAATCAAATAAATTGACTATTTTATCATCAAATTTCTAAATTTTAGTCCATAATTTGCAAAATGAAGTATTAATTGCTATGAATACAGTAAGAACGTAAATGATATTGATATGAAACAGGGAATGTCATACAAATAAATCTGACCGGATTATAGCTAAGATTTTCTTGTCTACTGAAGTATGTCCACCATGAAGACGTCTGCCATGATCAATATAAGTTTTTAAGACCCTAATAAATGAAATATATTAATGGCAGATCTGGTCAATTACTTTGAAAATTTTATTTTTTTGAGCACTTTCAAAATTGTCTGCCGCAATGAAAACCGCTCGATAATGGTCTGCCATTGTTATTTTCCGATAATAATATTAATATATTTTCAAATTTCAAAGCGGCAGACGTCGTCAAATACTTATAAAATTGGCCAAAAATCGATACCTGTCTTACCTGAGCGCCCGCCAAGTCGGCCACCTGGAGCTTAGTGACTCTCCATCTCATGTACAGTAGGTATAGGGGTTTCACTGTACAAAAATCCAGGTATCGTCAAATACATATAGGTAGCCGCCCACTGGCTCTTAGACTATTTGGAGGGTAACGTTCGGGAAAGCGTCAAAACAAGGATCAGCTAGAGATGGTATAAGCCAGTTTGGTGTAGAACTTTATTCTAAATGTGAAATTTTCGGTGATATGTTGTCACCTTCATCAGCACCTAAATGGAAAACCTATTATAGTACAGTGGTGGAAATCAACATTTAAAAACCTACATTGAAAATGTTCAGTTGGTCCTAGTGGTAAAGAACACTGTCACAAACATGTTAAAAATATTAAAAAATACATTTAAAATTTTGAATAAAAACATTACAACACAACAGGGTAGTTTTTCAAATACAAACACAACAAAAAGTCTAAAATTTACAACATACAAAAACTGCAAATAGAAAAGAAGAATTAATCTTCTTTTTTGATGACATATTTCTGTCAACATCCGGGTGTCATGTCATATGTAACGAGGTTATAATTTTCACTTTTGAACCTCACAACCACATGGATACGAAACGAAAGAGCCCTAGGCAACATAATCGGCAAGGAAATGAAGTCCCCTCTAAAGCACAGGTAGGTAATCTATGCATGTCATGATAAGTTCCCCACATTTTCCAGTTATATATATATATACATATATATATATATATATATATATATATATATATATATATATATATATATATATATATATATATATATATATATATATATCCCGTTTATAGCGTAATCCGCCTTTGGGTTCCCGTTCGCCAAGCCTGTCTATTCTGCCAGTCTTCTTCAAATAGATTTCTTGCTGACATGGCTTTTGAAATTCCTTGCATCCATGTTGTTGGTGGTCGTCCTCGTTTTCTTTTCTCTGGTGGTACCCATTCTAATATTTTTTTCGTTACATTCATTTAATTTCTTATGTCCTCATTTCTCACATGTTCTAATCGAGACTTTCCCGCTGCTCTCCTCCAAAAATTAATTTCAACTGCCAAGAGGTTACCTTTAAGTTTTTGTGATAACTGCCATACTTCTGAGCCATACACGATTACTGGTTTCAATATTGTGTTATATATTCTTTTTTTCGTTTCCGGTCTTATATTTTTCTGCCATAGTACTGAATTCAATGCACCTATAACTCGTTTCCCTTTGGTTATTCTGTCTTTTATGGCTTCATCAGTTCTTCCTGTCTTTGTTAGTTTTACCCCCAAATATATACATTGATCATATTTCTTAATTTTCCCGTCTTCTAAGTAGAGGTCATCTGCAGTATTTTCTCCTCCTATGCAAAGATATTGCGTTTTTTGTAAATTTACTTCGAGGCCCCATTTTTTGTACTCTTCCATTAGTTTTCTAGCCATATACTCTAGGTCTTCCTTGTCTTGGGCAATAACTACCTGGTCATCTGCATAATGCAGCGTGTATAACGTTTCATCCCCAATAGACAGCCCCATCCCTTTACACTTCTTTTTCCATTGCCTGAGTGCTTCGTCGATATATATATTAAATAGTATGGGAGATAAACAACAACCTTGCTTCAGTCCTTTTGTTACCTGAAAACCATTAGTAACCTTATTTCCTATTTTAACTTTTGATATTGTGTTGTTATATAGATCTTTAATAGCGTCGATTAGTGAAACGCTGATACTGGTTTTTTCCAATACTTCCCACAATTTCGCAACAGGCACGGTGTCATATGCTTTTGTTAAATCGACTAAAAGTAAATGCACTTCTCGAGATCTCAGTGTTCTTTTCTCGAGTATTTGGGATAAGCAAAAAATACTATCTATTGTGGATCGTCCCGCTCTGAATCCGTTTTGTTCTTCTGATTCAAAAGGACGGTATTCTTCGCATATGCGTTCTTTTATAATTCTCCCATATAATCTGCTAAGCGTACTCGTAACAGTTATACCCCGATAGTTATTGCAATCTTCCTTATTTCCTTTTTTATGGATAGATGTAATCCATCCTTCTTTCCAACTTTGTGGCACTGGTTCTCCGTGCAAGTGCCTATTGAAAACTTCTGTTAGTATTTCGAATAGTTTGTTGGTTCCATTTTTTATTAACTCTGCATATATCCCCTCTGGGCCCGGAGCACGTCCATTTTTCAACAATGATATAGCTTTTTTAGTTTCTTCGATGTTAATTGTTGGAGGCTCTCCTTGAATCAGGATTTCATGTTGTTCTATGTTTTTGAATTCCGGTCTTTCTTCTACTAACAGTGTTTTATAGTGTTTTTCCCATTTTTCGGGCTCTATGGAGTGTATGGCTATTTGTTCTGTTCTGTTGGATCTGATGTTTTTTATAAATCTCCAGGATTCTCTTGATTTGCGGCCGCCAATATACGTATCTAATTCCTGACATTTTCTCTCCCAGCTTTGATTTTTTGACTCTATTATCGTGGATTTAAATTTATTTACCATTTCTCTATATTCTCTTTTGTGTTCTTGATCCTTTGTTCCCAGCCATCTGTGATATAATTTTTGCTTTTGATCTTTCATTTCCTGTAGTTCATCATTCCACCAATTATTTGTCTTTCTGAGTTTGTTTACTCTTATTCCTAATGCTTCTTTGGCCGCTTGATGTATTCCTTTTCTTATTATGCTATGTAACTCTTCTGTTGTTTTATGTTTAAATTCCTGTGGTAGTTGTTGCTCCAATCTTTTTTTATACAATTCTTTAGTACTATCGTTGTCTAAACTTGTTAGATTATACTGCAGTTGTTCACCTTCTGCTGAGTGATTTTCATTTAGATTTTTGTTTTGTTGGTGTTTACCGTTTCCGCTTAGCGGTAGTATCATTTTAGCTTTTACTAGATGGTGGTCACTTCCACATTCGGTTCCTCGAAATACTCTTACGTCATGCACTTTTATTTTAGATTTTTGTTTCATTATTAGGTAATCAATTACTGATCTTAAGTTTCTTGTAGGCTGAGTCCATGTATATGTATGTATTTCCTTATGTTTGAAATACCCATTCATGATCCTTAGTGAGTTGTGTCTACACATTTCTATTAAGTTATTGCCATTATCGTTTGTAGTGTTTTCTCCATATGGTTCTATTGTTTTATCTTTTATTCTTCTACCAGTTCTTGCGTTGAGGTCACCTAGTATAATAGTTTCCCTTGTTTGACCTATTTGAGAGATAGTTTCATCTAGGACTTCATAGTATTTTATTTTTTCTTCTAGGCGTGCATCATCATTCGGACCGTATGTGCCTATTATTGTTATTTTTAATCCTTTCAAGTTGAGGTTGATCTTTATGATTCTTTCATTTATTGCTTGCCAGTTCGATATATTCTTTTTGTATTTCTTCAATATAAGTATTGATACTCCTCTTTTGGCATGTTCTTCCTTATTAACTCCCGTGTGTATATGTATATATCCATCAAGATTTTGGGTTCCTTGTCCTTTTTTCTTTGTTTCTGAGAGTACAGCAAAATCTATTTTATGTTTTTTCATTTCTTGGATAACATCTTCGATTTTATTTGCTCTTTTTAAAAAAGTGAAAATAAATTGTAAACAATTCAGTTTGTTTTTGTAAAGAAATACTATCGATGTCACCGCTTGTTAATGTTTTATGTAGAAGAGATTCAGTCTAGACTGAACTTTTATGGTTTTATTTAATGTGTGTCTTTCTTTTTGTCTACAATCTTCCCGCGTGATTCCTGCTCACCCCACTCACGCGTCACTGGTCCAAACGAAGGGGTAAAACTCGTAAAGTTGCCAGAAAGCATCGCGGTGGGCAAGATTGAGTGGCAGAAGACGTCGGCTGACATGGTCTTGGGGGCGCTTTAGAATTTTCATATTCCTTTGAGTAGTCACTCAACTAAATAGGAAAAATTCTCGAACGGGTGGCTCTAATCGTGACGTGAATGGAAGAATAAGGGTAATTTAATTTGTTCATTTCCTGTTTACGTTAAAGTGGGTGCATTTTTAATAACTTCTCATTAAAATTACAAACACACTTACAACGAAGTTGGATAATTAAAATTACCAGATTGTTACAGGATGATGTATGCAAGAAAATCTTAACAATATTTAGTGAGCACAAGGCAAATAATATTTGTGCTTTATTCTGTCGAATAATGTCGAATGAAGTTTAATAACCATAAAGAAGGTCGTTAAGATGCTACCCATAGATATATACAACAGTCGCGTTACCCAAGTACGACAGAGAAAACTGAAGCAATCGACCACGTGACTTTCTCATTGGTCATTAAGGTCATATGGTCGATAAATATGGCAAATTATAAAGAGATGCGGGGACTGCTTTGAGTCAGTTTTCTCTGTCGCACTGGGTGAAATGGGCTGGTATTGCAAGATCACTCTATCTTGTATTGTAGGTCTTGTATTGTGTGCTAATGCCATACCCACTAAAAATGTACTCCTAATTTTCTCCATTATATATATATATATATATATATATATATATATATATATATATATATATGTTAATAATCACATTTGACACAAATCGTGCAATAAAATGTAAAATATAATTCCTATTATAAAAAATTTATTGTAGTTTAATCCCATTAAATCTCAAAAAATATCTACAGCTGATCTTATAGATTGTTGTTTTTATGTCCACTGTCAAGAATTCTTCATTTTCTTCTTTTTCTTCCTATAGAAACAATAATAAAATAACAAAATATGAATAACAAAATTGAAAAAATCAAGAGATCCTCTTTAGAGATAAAAAAAAATTTAGTTTGGAGAAAACTTTCGATAAGCAAAACTAAAAGTTTATCCACGGTCATCCAAGGAAGTTCGCTAACTGGTGCAAAGGATCAAATGAGGACATTTGCCTGCCTTAGTGATGGTTTTGTGCGGAGTGTCCTATGAAGGCGTCATTTCTTTACATTTTTAAAGTGATCTGAAGTCTATCAAATTCCTTTTCAATAAAATCAAACATATTATGAAAGCGGGTCTATTGTATTCTAATGCTTTCTCTGTAATCTATTTTATGACAAATATTGCATTTGTACGGAATATTCCCATACTGAAACCTTGTTGGTCATCTGCTTATTCGTTTTACCAAAATTTTAGTTATTAGTTTCGGGGTAGTTTTCAGCAAATTGATACCTCTAGAGTTTCCTGGTTTTTCCGAACACTCTTTTTAATAATTAGTTTCAAAAAGATTTTTTTAGAGTTTCCAATTTTATGAAAAATTTTATTGAGGATATCAAAAAGGACTCTGTATTTGCAATTGATTTATCATCTAATAGGACATATGTTTTTATAAACGTGATATTAGGCCAAGGAAATTCCATGTTCACTATTATTATTTCGTCATCATCATCATTCAGCCCATACTCGTCCACTGCTGAACATAGGCCTCCCGTAGTTCACCCCACAAATTTCTGTCCTGAGCCGCCTGCATCCAATGTTGATGTGTCCGTTTCAGGTCATCCGTCCATCTTGTTGGTGGTCGTCCTCTATTCCTAAAGGCATCTTGTCTGGGTCTCCACTCAAGAATGCGTTTTGTCCATCTGCTGTCCTTCGTTCTCGCGACGTGCCCTGCCCAGTTCCATTTTAAGGTTGATATTCTTTTGATTGCGTCGGTTACTCCCGATCTACGGCGCAATTCTGTGTTGGGTATTCGGTCTCTCAGGGTTAATCCCAACATGGACCGTTCCATTGCCCTCTGTGTTGTTCGAATTTTGTTTGCGGACGTCTTAGTAAGTGCGTCTCCTCACCATGGGTTAGAACCGGCAGCACACATTGATTTTTAGTTATTTCTCTTCAAGCAGATGGGAAGAGCTGATTGGAAAACATCTCTTAGCTTTCCATAAGCTGCCCATGTCAACCCTATTCTACGTATTAGTTCATTGGTCTGGTTATCTCTACTTAAGCGAATTTCGTGTCCCAGATATTTGTATGCTGATGTTTGTTCTATACTTGTTCCAGCTATGCTATATATTTCGTCATATAATCGTCGTATAAAATTTTTCAACTATTTCTATCTTCAGCTTCTTGCATCCAGTTTGTGGTGATGCGCTTGATATCATCCGTCCATCTAGTCGGTGGTCGTCCTCTTCTTCGATATGCCTCTTGCCTTGCCTTGAATTTTTTCAACTGAATCTGTGACTCCTGTTCTTCTTCTTATTTCTAGGTTTGGCACTTTATCTCTGATGGTAATACCTAAATTTTGATATTTCCATAGCTCGTTATGTAACTCTTATTTTATCTATTGTTCTTTTTGTCAGAGTCAGTGTTTCTGCATCATATGTAAGAACCGGTAAAACGTACTGGTTAAAAATTTCCTTTTTAAACAAACTGGGATAATGGTTTGGTACTTTATCTCTGATGGTAATACCTAAATAGATTTGAAAATGGTATTCAATCTACCAAGGACAGCCCATGTGAGACCTATCCCCGTTTGTATTTCAGTTGTCTGATTATCTCGGCCTAAACGAATCTCATGCCCTAGATATTTGTAATCTATTACTTGGTTGATGCTATGGCTCTCAATCAGAATTCTACCGCTGATTACAAGGTTGGTCATACATTTTGTCTTTGAGGTGTTAATTTTAAGACCAATTGTTTTTGACACTTAAAAGGGCATATGCAGCATTTTTGTAGCTTTATAAACTCTATCAGATATTAAAACGATGTCATGGGCAAATTTTAGGTGGTTCAGATCTTCCCCATTTATATTAATTCCCATATTATCCTCTCGTTCCATTTGCTTAAACATATATATTCAAGAACAGCTGTAAAGAACAGCTGTATCAAACATCTTTGATGTGATCTCGATATTTAGCTATATAAAGGCTAAAGAGCAGAGAAGCCACTACGCATCCTTGCGGTAGACCATTGTTCAGTTTTTTTTTTTGCTACTAGTCTTATCGCCGATGATGATTTAAAAATTGCTGTTGCATAGCATAGCATTATTGACTTCAGTGATGTTTCTGCATGGAATAGCTCACATTAATTTATATACTACTCCTCTTCTCCATATGGTATCGTCCACCGCTGATAAATCAATGAAAACAGCAGATATTTTTAATTGTTTTTAAAGCTTACTTTTATGTAGTTAGTCAAAATGCCAGGACTTGGTCTGTTTGGTCAAAATCCTGATTGTTCCATAGGTATGTGTTGGAGTGTTGTTTGGCTAATTTAATTATTCTATATAGTATTCTTTCAAAAAGTTTGTAGATCATACTTAGCAGTGTAATTGGACGGTATTTTTTTGGTGAACCGTTAGCAAAATCAGAAGAAGTAATCTGAGTCATAAAAGAAACATGGATGTGGAATTTAAGAAAGCTCCTTAGATTAGTGTTAAATAAGGTGAAAATAGCTGAGATGATTTCTAATCTCAGTTAAGAGTTACTCTTAAAGAGTAGTATAACAACTAAAATTCATCGGTATGATAGTCATCAAATTCTTCCTTTTTTAACAAATATTTGATTAACTGAAACCCGACGACGAATTGTCGAAAAATGGTAAGATTCTCGCTTTCAGATATAATTTATAGTCTCATAGTAAGAACCGAGCCCAAATTCGTTTCGGAGTCTACCGTAGCGGAAAAGATAGCAGTCGGACTTTACATAACGTTCATACTTTCGATTCATTCAATGGAATGACCTCATTTCGAGAGGGAGATGAGAAGCGCTTTCCGCTATCTGTCAAAGTCAAAAACGAGAGCTTGCACTTTGGATCGGTTGGCCAATTCCATGAATATCTTAGTAGAAAATACCATTCAACTTAGAAACATGACGGATTGCCCGGCTTTCGTTCGTCGGTTGAGTTATTCTATTAACATATGTTGTACCGCGTTGGGAATGTATTTATAGTCCATGTTTATGCTCATAAAATAGCAAGTACCGAGATTTATGGAATAGGTGAACGTATATATGAAGTAAGAGTGTTCCGGCCGGCATTATGATTAATATTTATTAACTGGATGCGGCTTACAGATGAGCACAATGTAGATAATTTAAATGTAGATTAGCTACCCACATCCTCGCCATTCGTTAATAAATGATCAGGTGTTTTGTTTTCAAAAAGGGAAATATTAACATCATTTTCTACTAAAATATTCCATTTGTATAAAATAATTTATGAATTTATCTTTACGCTGAATAAATTTTAATCATCAACCAAGCTAATAGGATTCTTGATTTAAAAATCAAACACTGTTTGAGCTTTTTCGAAAATTACTTATTATACAGTGAACGGCTAAATTATGGAATATTATCATTATTTCGAGAACCGTCGAGTATTGAGGGAAATCCCGAAACACGTCGATTTTTATTATAAAATACCAATCTTATAACGTACATGGAGCAGGGATGACGTCAGCGGTGGTGACGCAATCATTAATTTTTTTAAATAGAAATCAGTATAATGCGACACCTCATTTGAAGGAGAATTTATTCCCCTATTTAACTACATTACATTTTTAACTAAAATATTTTTTAACGGTACAAAAACATTTTTTTTTTAATTTAAATTCAACTAAACTACAACTAATAATTTAATTCATAATGTACTTTAAAGTAACCAAATTATGCATAACAATAATTTTAAATTAACACATTCTTTTTTTTCTGAAGTCTCACCATTTGATATTGAGCATGCTATATCTTCCTTAAACTATACCAGCTCAGTAGGTATTGATCAAATCCCCACTAAAATAATTAAATACATTTCTTCATATATATCTCCTGTTTTGTCTCACATCATTAACCTATCTGTCAAGGATCGCAAGTTTCCAAGTGACCTTAAAACGGGAGTAGTCAGTCCAATTTTCAAAAAGGGAGATCCGTGTTTGGTTGATAATTACAGGCCAATCACCGTAACAAGTGTACTCTCTAAGATTATCGAAAAGTGTATTTATAGTAAAATGTTAAATTTTCTGAATAAATATGATATCTTAAATAAATGCCAGCATGGGTTTCTTCCTAATAAATCTACAGAGAGTGCTTCTATTTCATTATTTAATGATATCCACGCTGCTTTGGATCGAAAAAGGTATGTGGGTGCATTCTTTTTTGACTTAACTAAGGCTTTTGACTCTATTGACATTGAAATTATACTTCATAAATTAGAAGCCCTTGGTTTTCGGGGTTATTTCTTAAACTGGTTAAGGTCATACTTACAACATCGTAAATTCCTAGTAAAAGTCGATAATAAGAAGTCATCTGTTTTTAATCTTGATCGAGGTGTACCGCAAGGCTCCGTATTGGGACCCCTAATATTTCTTTTATATGTCAATGATTTGAAACATTTTTTAACTGCAGACCATATAGTTCTTTATGCAGATGATTCAACAATTGTAGTTGACGAGTCAAATAAAGTCGAACTCATATCAAAAATTAACTTACTCGCACAGGAATTTACAACCTGGTGTAAAAGGAACTCTTTAATGGTAAATGCAAAGAAAACTATTTGTATGCAGTTCTACTCGCGCTTTAAGCTATCCCATGGTTATAAAATCACAGTTAGTTCTGAGAAAATACCTTTTAGTGATACAACATTATTTCTTGGTAGCATTATAGAAAGTAATATGAAATGGGATGAAAATGTCATTAAAGTCTGCAAAACAATGAATAAGGGTTACTATGCGATCCTTCAGTTGAAAACTCTATTTAACACCAATCAATTGATAAGTGTGTATTATGCATTGGTTTATTCATATATGGGCTATAATGTTATCTTGTGGGGAAACTCTAGAAACTCTTCTAGAGTTTTTATAACTCAAAAGAGAATTCTTAGATTGATATTCGATATTAATAATAGACAATCATGTCGTAAATATTTTATTGAACACAGGCTGTTGACTTTGTATGCTTTATATATTTATAAGTGTATTATTCACGTCAAAACTAAATTTCAAAATTTTACCCTCAACTCTGACTTTTATAATTACCCGACAAGACACGGGAGGTTGATAAGCGTGTGTAAACACTCCACAACTCTCTTTGAAACTAGTCCTGATTTTGCAGGATCTAAATTTTATAATTGTTTGCCACTTAATATAAGAAATGAAAACAATATTCAAAAATTCAAAAATAAATTAAAAGCATGCTTGATCCAATTATGCGTTTACAACCTGTCAGCAGAAATTGAAACTTCTTTTTTCTTCCTTCCGAGCTTCCCTGTATATTTCTGTTTTTCTTCTGTTTTATTCATTATGTTAGTTCATTATAGAGTAAATTTCAGTTGTAAATTTTATTGGCATTTGTACATTTACATAAAAACATAGAAACACGCTAGAAACTTCAGAATTGTCTAACCAACTCGCTTTAACGTTTTTTTTTGCAACTGCCCATCAACCGTTCTAATTTGTTTGAACAGCAAAATTGTTTGAAATTGAGAGAGGGTAAAATATTGGCAAAACATTCTTTGCCTTTCGTCTGCCGCTTAATGACAGCAACTTTAATATATTACGACGAATCCTCATGCTTTGGGGTATAAATGAGCAAAGCTCGAAAGCACAAGGTACAAATTATTCACTCATTTGTTGGACACGACTTATTGCTCAAATTTACAACTGTTTAACAGCGCATAATCCTCATTCAGAGCCTCCTCCATTTGTTTTGCGTACGTGCCTTCGAGCTATAATGATATTAGAAGACCTTTTTGGCCGGTAAAAATCAATTTGGAATTTCATTAAATAAAGATCATCTACTTTTTGAAATTAACCAATTAGTTATTTAGCAATGAAACAATGTTATCTCTAACATTTTAAATATTAATATAACAAAAAAATTTTAAAACTATTTTTCTTGAGTCACATTTAAGTTAAATAGAATATAGAATAGAATAGAATAGAATAAAATAGAATAGAATAGAATAGAATAGAATAGAATAGAATAGAATAGAATAGAATAGAATAGAATAGAATAGAATAGAATAGAATAGAATAGAATAGAATAGAATAGAATAGAATAGAATAGAATAGAATAGAATAGAATAGAATAGAATAGAATAGAATATTCTTTATTAATCCCATCAGATCACATTGTGATATAGGACAAGTCATATAGTACATAAAGCATGATCAACAAGTTATATAGGACAATTACATAAAACAAAATCAATAAAATATAGATTAATATAAAAATAAAAAACAAAGATATGCAATATAGAGCGTCTCTGAACCCGTCGGTCCTTATTCTCACATACTTTTGCTTGCTGTTTATTGTATAAATTTGATATGATCCTGAGGTCCTTCTAGTTAATATCCTTCGATTTCAGGACATTCTTCATGTCTTACTTTATCTAATACTTTATTGTTGTTAATAAAACATGCGTACACATCTTGGATGACGTCCAGGCATCTTTGCATCAGTATATTAAGTGAAAAAAGAGCTTCACGCGTTCCTAGGCCTTTGCGAAAACCAAATTGTATGCCATTTACGTCTATATTCAGTTTGTGATTCAGTTTATGAATGAAGATTGCATTCCGCTGTTAGAGTACATTTCCTAAAAAATGTGTCATTGTATACCACTCTCCGCTAATGAGAACTACATTTTGCATGTGTTTTAACTTCAACAGACGGATATTGTCAAGGAACAGAAAGAGCAGAAGAGTAACAATTTTCATAATCAGTCAGATAAGAAATATAAGTACCTATACGAAAAACAATATTCATACGGTGTTCATAGCAATTATAAATTCATAAGGTAAAATACATCAGCCTCGTCGAAATGATGAAAATTATAAGGAATTTGTAAAATAATTTAGTATTAGACCAGGGATGGCCAACCCGCGGCACACGTGCCACTCTGTGGCATGATTGAGTCCTATCAGTGGCACGCTAATTAAAACTTGAAAAACAAAAAATAATAAGAAGAAACTTGGTAGGTTTACGGAAGTTACGATAGATGCGGCATCATTGCATCCTCTGGCGAGCGATATTGCTGCGATTGGTGCACGTGATCCTAGCTGTCGTAATGTGCAATAGGACTGCGTTACCCTTGCTTAGTTTATTTTAAACTGCCCCGTTGTATGTGCACATTTTGTCATCGCGCATTGTTTCTTTAAAATTTTTAAAGTATTTGTTCGATATGTCCACGAGTAAGCCTTCGACTTCAAAACGAAAATACGAAGATGATATTGCAATTCGCGATTTTCAACCTGCTTGGGAAGAACACTTTTGATTTACTAATCGTAATACTTCAAAGCCTGTTTGTTTGATATGTGGATTGTCTGTAGCAGTTCCGAAAAAATTTAACCTGGAACGACATTATAAACAACTGTATAAGGACTTCAGCAACAAATATTATATTGGTTCACATTTGCGAGCCGACTTTATTGAAAAAAAAAAAGAAAACCCTAGCCAGCCAACAGTCACTGTTTCAGAAGAGAAGTGATGAAATGGAAACTATGGTTAAAACATCATAAGAACTTTCTCTGCTGTTAGCCCGGAAGAAAAAAGCCTACTCTGATGGAGAGGAGATAATTAAAAATAGTCTGGCAATCTTTGCTAAAAATGTGGGAGATGTAAAGATCAAAAATATGGTCGATAATATTGCATTATCCCGAAATAGTCATGCGCCGTATAGATGATATGGGCCAGGATGTTGTCTCCCAAATTATAAGTGGATTACAATCCTGCAAATTATTTTCTTTAACGTTGAATGAGAGTTGTGACAACACAGAAAATGCGCAGTTAAGCATTTTTGTCCAGTATACCAATGATAATTTTGAAAATGCCGAAGAGCTTCTGGATTTGCGCCAACTAGTCACAACAACAGGAGAGGACATTTTTCAACAGATTAAAAACGTAATCGAAGTCAACAAAGTTGAATGGTCAAAATTAGATAGTGTTTGTACAGATGGAGCTCCTTGCATGGTTGGTAGACTAAAGGGGTTTGTTACATTACTGGAAAACTATTTGGGAAGAAAAGTTTTTAAGTACCATTGTATTATTCACCAGGAAGCTCTTTGTGCCAAGGACCTAAACATGTCATCTGTTGTTGACTCTGTAACACGCTGCATTAACAAAATACGAGCTCGGACATTGAATTGATGACAATTTCGAGGACTGTTCGCGGAAGAAACGGAGCAATATGGAGAGTTACTTCTCCATTGCAGTGTGCGCTGGCTCTCCAAAGGAAATGCACTCGAAAGGTTTTGGAACTTGAAGGAGTGCGTCTTAAAATATTTGCAAGAAAACAATGAACTACCCAGTGAGTGCTGGTTACTTAATGATAAAGATTGGCTTTGGGATTTAGCTTTTCTCACTGATATTATGAGACATTTAAATCTATTAAATTTAAGATTACAGGGAAAAAATTGTATTTTTCCTACTCTAGTTGGTCATATATCTTCTTTTGTGAATAAACGTATGCTTTTTTATAACGATTTTGGAGAACAGAGATTGACACATTTCACATTAATGCAGGAATTAGCCAACAAGGTCAGTAGAACTCCAAATTATTACAGATTTAAAAACCTTATATCTATTTTGCTAGGTTCATTCAATACCCGGTTTGAAGATTTTCAAAAAGACAAAATGAATGTTGACCTTTTCATCAATCCTTTTTCTATTTCTCTGCAAGATATCAATTGTTACTCAGCTGAAATACAGATCGAAATTATTGATTTACAGAACCACACTATACTAAGAACCAAATATAGGGAAATTATTTTAACTGTTACTGATCCCAATTATATTGAATTTTGGAAATTTGTACCAGCAAACAATTTTCCTAATTTACACGAGTTAGCTCTGAGATATTGTTGTAGATTTGGTTCAACGTACATTTGTGAGCAAATGTTCTCTATTATGAACATAATAAAATCAAAATGTCGGTCACGATTAACTGACATGCATTTAAAAAATCTAATTCTGTTGGCTAGTTCCGAAATTAATCTCAATATAGATGAATTAATTAAAAAAATACAAGTTCAAATACCACATTAAATAAGTAACTGTTTAATAATTTGAATTTTAGATAATAAGAAAATATTTAAGTTTTTTTGTTTAACGTTTTTATTTTATTTTTATTAACAATAAAGTAAGTTTGTTGTTATGTTTTACTTATTACGTTATTTTTTAAACCTCCACTATCTTGACTAAACGGAAAAATGTGGAATTTACATAAGAAATACATATTATACCTTATATTATTAATATATAGTATCCATATTAGTATGTCGAAAAATTTTAGTGGCACGCCAAATTTTTTTGTTCTCATATTGGCACTCGACTTAAAAAGGTTGGCCACCCCTGTATTAGACCATTTTTCATACCCTGTCGACCATACCTTCGAAATAGCCAATAACTGTATCAGACAGAAAAGTCATTTATACAAAAGACGAAGCCCGAGTTATGAATAATTAACATTCTAAAAAGTTTTATCATAAATAGCATTCTGGAATGTAGAAACAAGGAAAATTCGACGCCCTTAATTCCTATTACCATCCAAGCGGGTGCATTAATGTCAAAATTCGAACAAAAAACTGTGCTATAACTTTTTAAAAATGGAAATGTAATGGTGACCATCAATCAAACCCTTATTGTAAACGGTTTGCTGAATGATTCCCTTTGAACACAGCCCTCCGGTTTTAAATATTCATGAAAGATGTAATAAATTGTTTCTGATATTTCTTAAGAATTTAATTCTCATCATAACTTAAAAGGATTCATTTTTCAAAATCAGAAATTTCAACGTTTCTAATGTTTACGGAGCTTTTTTTTGTTTAGCAATTAGGAATTCCGGTCTTTTTTAATGAAAACCGATCAAATTCATGAGGCAGCCAGACGAATAGTAATTAGAAGATATATTGGATCTCATCAGGGTGTATCTTGTGTTAAAGGCAATTAATAATCAGTTTGTATAAGTATAAAGAAAGATAATAATTTTATTGTTATACATTTGTGACTTCTAAAATATATTTGTTTATTGTTATTTATAATTGTGTACTAAAAAAATCGTAAATAATTGATAAAAAATATGTCACAAGAACATAATTTCAGAATTAGACTCTCCAAACGTTTGTATCGTTATTGATAAAAATTTTGTGATGAACATTATGAAAAATTCACGTTAAAATTCACATGAAGCAATAACTGTAGTGTAATTTAAAATAGCACTGGATATTTTTGTATAAAAAGATTGCCATGTATGATATAGGTATATAATTCAGTACAACAATTATTATTTTGGTTGATACTTTGTGATTAGCTTACTCAGAACTTAAAAATTTGATTGCCGCCTGCGACTTGGTAGGTACCGTGTACCGCACCTTTTAGGAATTATATTCCTCAACTACAGGCCGAATTAATTAGGTCTGTTATTAAATAAATTAAGGAAACTCATTAATCTATGTTTGCAACAAAGAGAGGTGCCCAAATGGAACAATGCTATAACCATCCTTTTGCACAAAGAAGGAGGTAGAACGGCCTAGAAAATTATAGACCTATTAGTCTATAATATTATCATGATTGGAGAAAAAATTAGATTTGTACTAACCGCGAGAGCTGGCAGGATTCCGTACAACCGATTGTTATTCTGATTTTTTCTTCTTTCTTGTCTTATTGTTATAAGCTTTGTCCATAAAATTTGTACCATTTTTAGTGAAAATATGGTCAACAAAACAATGTCCTTATCTGTATAGGTGTTTTCTTAAACGACAATGTTCAGTCATCATTTTAGTCACTAAAATGATATTTCGGTGATTTATATAGATTTTATACTCCCATTGATTGAAATTTATCTACATTTATATTCATATCTATTTATATTTAAGAGTCTAAAAGTTTGTTATCTTCCATGACGATTCGCCAATATCGTTTTCGATCTTGCGCGGCATGTAATAATTAATCTGCTGATAAGCCAGTTCATTGACGAAGGTTTCGGAGCCATGAGTATTTCTTCCTACCAATTCTTCTTTTCCGTCGATCTTTCCGTTGAGTCAAATTAGCCTTCTTCGGTCCATCTTTAAACATAGACCTCCCCAATCCTTTTCCATTCTTCTGTCTGTCGCTACAGTCATCCATCTAGAGCCCACGTGCTTCTTGATATCATCTGCCCATCTCATTTGGGGCCTTCCTCTGCTTCGTTTATATTTCCACGGTCTCCAACTTATAAGAATTTTGTTCCATTGGTCTTCTTTTTGTCTTATATTGTCTCCGGCAAATCTCCATTTCAATTTTGCAACTTCTTGTCTAACATCCCTCACTGTTGTTTTCTCTCTTATCCACTCGTTTCTCTTCTTATCCATTAGTCTTACTTGCAACATTTGTCTTTCCATTGCTCTTTGGGTTTTTATGATTTTGACCATATTTGCTTTTGTAGATGTCCACGTTTGGGAACCATAAGTAAGAACAGGGAGTACGCATTGATTATATACTTTGGTCTTAAGATGCTGTGGATATCTTTTGTTTTTAAGAATGTAGCTTAGTTTGCCAAATGCCGCCCATGCCAGTCTAACTCGTCTCTTGATCTCTGCTGTTTGGTTCTCTTTGTTAAGTTTTATAGTTGTGACCAAGATATATATATATATATATATATATATATATATATATATATATATATATATATATATATATAATCCTTAACTTGTTCTATTTCATCTTGTCCGATTCTCATTGTGATGTCTTCATCTGTATTTGTTATAGTTTTGGTCTTGCTGTACTTCATATTAAAGCCTATCTTACCAGCTTCTACGTCCAGTTCTTTCATCATTTCAAATAATTCTTCTTTTTTATCGGTTATCAATACGATGTCATCAGCGTACCTTAGATGGTTCAAGCGTTGTCCACAAATTTTTATACCTTTTTTTCTCATTCTAATCTTTTAAAAGTATTTTCAAGAGCCTGATTGAAAAGTTTTGGTGATATTGTATCACCCTGTCTCACGCCTCTACTTATTTGTAATGATTTTGTTCCTTCATATACTTTAATTGTTCTTTTGGCTTCCTTATATATATATATATATATATATATATATATATATATATATATATATATATATATATATATATATATATTAGTTATTAGTTCCGTATATCTGTGGTCAATTCGGCTGTTAATCAAAGAACTTTTCACTGCCCAATGTTCGACACTGTCGAAAGCCTTTTCGAAATCCATATATATAGAGGAGAAATCCATATATATATCCATATGAACGCCATATATAGAGGAATGTATTATTCATTTGCTCGTTCTATAAGTATTTTCATACTTAGTAAATGGTCACTTGTGCTGAATACCTTTCTAAAACCAGCTTGTTCTTTCGACTGGTATCCATCGAATTTTGTCGTCAATCTATTGGTTGAGTATCAACTGCATTATCCTGTATCTGCTTTCCCTTATTATATGCCCCAGATATAAGTGAGTGGGTACAAATAACAATAAATGTTACGATTTTTTTAATGTTAAACGCAATGGTCCATTGTGGTAGTAATTGAATACGATATTAGAATTAACTGCAATATTTGGGCTCCATCATAATCTTTTTTATTATTCCAAACAATAAAAGCGATGTGTCTAAATTTATTATACAAAAACACTCTTATCAGTTTTAAATCATTTTCAACATAAACGTAAAAATCAAAGAAAAGTTTTAAAAAATTTATCTTGTCTATGAATCTTTGATAATTCTTAACTTAGCAAATAATTACCGTTGAAGTTACGTTAGTCAATGAGTTTTCTTTCCCGTTCATGCACCTTTTGAAGTCGCCCAAAAACCAAGAACTAATTCGCCGGCTACCTGTTTTATCTGTGAAATTAAGGAATGAATATTTCATCCAAGAAAAGATTGGAACAGGCACGTACTCGGGGAGTTTACGTGAGGCTTGAATAAGATAAACATGAATCGATGACAGATTCTTTGAGCTGCACAATATTACGGAGATGTAACAGAGCAAAGGTTAATATTTCATGTACTTGACAATGTCATAGGAGATTTTTCAAGTAAGAAACATACGGAAGCGTATTTTATAGAAAAGTAGTTAAAGATGAAAAATGCCATTTCGATCGACGTTTCCGGGGCGAATTTTTATTAAAAGCACTCAAAATAATCCAGAGAAACGATGTAGTTAACTATAGTGACTGTGAAAATAAATAAAATATCAATTAGTATGGATGGTTTGACTTTCCTGAGGTAAACATGTACATACTTATATCTGTAACGATTAAAACGTTACATTTTTCTTCTTATTAATTTCAAAGTACTTTCCATTATTTTCTGCTCGTACTATTCGATTCTCGTTGATAATAATTTTTTTTGCTTTTATTTTTATATTTCATTTCAATATTTTCCTACTACAAATAAATTCACCGATTAATTTCTTAAGTCCCCTAGTAGTTGTACCTGCGCTTACTTTGTTATACAACAAACAGAAATCCCACTAGTAAATAAGTTACGTGTATGAATCCGATTCGATTTACTTCCTTTTTAAAATAAACCAGCAACCAACAAGGTACTCAAAAATAAATCTTCGTGGGCAGCAACTTCACCGTTAGACAATTGGCGCCCAACGTGGGGCACCAATTGTGTAACGGCTAGCTCATCCATTGCACATTAAAACTCCTCAACTTTATTAATTGATAAATTTATAAAATAACAAATTAGAATTTAATAACAATTAAAAATTGAGGTCTTGAGAACAAATAATTAAGCATCTATGCACAAATTCAAAGAAAGAAAGAAACTTAGCTTAACTTCCATAAGAGATCCTGCTGTTGCTCTCTTCTCAACTCGATCCATAAATTATCTGCATCAAAACCATGCCTCTATTTTCTTAAACCAAAACCATGTGGATTTTCTTAAATCAAAATCATATGCATTTTCTTAAATCCAAAACTATGTGGATTTTCTTGAATCTAAAACCATGTGGATTTTCTTAAACCTAAACCAGGTGGATTTTCTTGAATCCAAAACCATGTGGATTTTCTTAAACCTGAACCATGTGCATTTTCTTAAATTCAAAACCATGTGGATTTTCTTAAAACTAAACCAGGTGTCTGGAAAAACAAAAGCCGATATAAAATTTGTCATGACACGAGTTTTGTCTAACAACAGAAGAATTCTGGCAAGCGGAAAGCTGTTCTCTGTAAGACCTGCATACCGATTCAGAATTCTCTGATGTTGCCAAAAATCACGAATTAATAATTGCAATTAATAGACAAGAGCCCAAAAAACATTATACTACCACATAATCTCACCTTATACTCGTTACCTATTACTTATGTTGAATCTCAATCAACTACCTTCCTAGGAATGAAACTAGATCATAGGTTAATCTGGAAAGATCATATTTTTCATCTTCGAAAAATGGTCTAAATTTATTGAAAAGCATATCTCACAAGCAATGGGGAGCTGATTTCCAAACACTCATAACTGTCTACAGAACTTTAATTCGTTCTAAGATTATGGCGCAGTTGCTTATAATTCAGCCAAAGCATCAATACTTAAATTACTAGACCCAATACACAATACAGCAATAAGAAAAGCACTGGAATCTCATCATACTAGCCCAATTGAAAGTTTATAGTGTGAATCAGGTGAATCTTCCCTTCAACTAAGAAGAAACTACTTCAGCCTTGTGTATGCTGAGCCTTGTATATACTGCCATTTAAAAACACGTTTGCTGACAGATTCACATTGACATTTAACACCTTCCAAAGATTAAGTCCCCCGTTTTAATGTAACGTAATGTTACGTAATATATTTAAAAAGAAAGCAGAAGAGAAATTAAACTGCTCTTATAACTTACTCATTTTTACAGACGCGTCTAAATCTGACAATGAGTTCGGGGCTTCTTTTACAACTTTACACCAAGACTACTCCTTCTCACTTTCCCTACGATCATCCATATTTTCCGCAGAACTTCTTGCTATTTTGCAAGCAATAACATTTGTAAATAATAAAAACATAAAAAACTTTTTGATAATAACTGACTCTTTAAGTGCTCTCAGCTCTATGAAACAGTTATACACAAACCATCCCATTCTATTGCTTATAAAGTCAGAACTAATGGGATGTCAAGAAAACGACCGATTTGTTAAATTCCTTTGGGTTCCGTCACACTGTGGTATCACTGGAGACGAAAAAACTGATCAGTTGGCCAGGGAAGCAGCAGAAAATCCACAATCAACATTATTCACTAAATGCGTTCATAGCGACCTGAAGCAATATTTTATAAACAAAATAGGCGAGGAATGGCAACTACACTGGAACAATTCAGAGACATCCATGAAAAACATTAAGCAAGAGGTAGCTGTATACAAACTCCCATTCAAGCGACGAGACCAAGTATGCATCTCTAGATTACGTATAGGCCATACGAAGTTAACACCCGATTACCTTCTAAGTAAAGAACAAATTCCCATGTTCTACAGTTGTGATTGTGTAACTTCAGTGGACCATCTGCTAGTGAACTGCCCTTTGTACACCCTAGAACGACTTCAAGCTGGATTACCCACTTCATCCAAAGAGTGCTTAAACGTCTTCAATAATGACAGAACTATAAACTTTTTACAAAATGCAGGACTACCTGTAATAACTGACATCAAAGTCAAGCTCAAAAAAGTCCAAGAAAGCCCCAAAGCACCAAAATTAAATATCTCAATATCCAACAAAACGTTAATAGAAAATGACTTAAACAATGAGCTAGAGAAATCAATAAATGAAAACAACACAGAAATATGGAACACATTTAAAGATCTTACATTGAAAGTAATAGAAAAATATTCAACAATGTTACACAGGCACAAAAAACAACAATGGATGACTGATGAAATCCTGGAATTAATGGAGCAGAGGAGGAAACTGAAAGGTAATAAGACAGAATATAAGGAAAAACAGAAACTAATTAAACAAAAAATAAAGGAGGCTAAAGAAAAATGGATGGAGGATAAATGCAAGGAATTAGAAAAGTTGAATGAAAAACATGATACCTTTAATATGTTTAAAAAAGTTAGAGAAGTAGCTGGTCTTTATCATAAGAAAATTCCACATACTATAACCGATTCGTCGGGAAAAATGATAACAGACGAACATGAAATTCGAACAACCTGGTGTAATTATATAAGTGAACTGTATAATGATGATAAACCCGAAGAACCGGAGACTTTAGTTGAAGGTAAAGGACCAGAAATACTAAAATCAGAAATACTGCATGCTATAAAGTTAGCAAAGAACAAGAAAGCCGTTGGCCCTGATAACATACCGACAGAGATGTTAAAGCTTATAAATGAGGAGAACATTGGAATACTGGTCAAACTTTTCAATGATGTTTATTCGACTGGTGATATCCCTGAAGATTGGTTAAAGTCCGAATTCATAACACTATCAAAAGAACAACTTCCGAAAAACTGTAGCGGTTATAGAATGATAAGCCTTATGAGCCACACTTTGAAAATATTTCTACGCATCATCCACAGTAGAATCAGAGATAAATGTGAAGAAGATCAGGATGAAACACAATTTGGCTTCAGAAATGGACTGGGAACTCAAGACGCCCTCTTTGCACTAAATGTATTACTGCAGAAATGTCGAGATATTAAAAGATAAAGGAGTTGATAGTCAAGACATACGATTCATAGAAAAGTTATACTGACGTCAAACAGCGACAGCTTGCAGAAACGGAAAATCAACAGAAATATGTTAAATACAAAGAGGTGTCAGACAGGGTTGTATACTATCCCCACTGTTATTTAATTTATATTCAGATAGAATATTTAAAGAAGCGCTGCATAATTTGGAATGGGGCGTGAAAGTTAATGGAATTCTGATCAATACAATCAGATATCCAGACGATACAGTTATTTTAAGTGATGACATGAATGGATTATAATGCCTTTTAAATGCCAGTGGGAAGAGAGTTTGACCTAAACATAAACTGTTCAAAAACAAAACACATGGTGTTTAGCCGTTTAGCACATCAAGATGCACGATTATATGTTTATGGTCATATAATTCAAAGAGTGTTCAGTTTTAAATATCTTCGTTGCCATATTACTGAACAACTAGATCCAGATCAAGAGATAAAATGTAGAATCGAGATAGCCCGCACGACATTTTTAAAAATGAAGTCATTCTTCTGTAATGATAACTTGCAACTTTAACTTCGAAAGTGCATGGTTAAATGCTACATTTGGTCAGTCCTCTTATACGGTGTCAAAGAATGGACATTAAAAATATCCACCATTAATCGTCTGGAGGCCTTTGAAATGTGGCTGCACAGACATATACTAAATATTCCATGGACGGTTTGCTGACAAATGTGGCAGTCCTTGAGAGAGCAAATGCTGCTCGCGAGCTGCTTGATAACATCAAAGGTAGAAAGATATCCTATATTGGACACGTAGTAAGGGGAGACCGATATAATATTCATCAACTTATTATGATGGGTAAAATCGAAGGACGCAGAGGAATCGGTAGGAAGCAGGCCTCTTGGTTGAAGAATATCAGGGAGTGGACAGGAATAAAGAAAGCTGAGCAACTCTTTACGATAGTTCGAGACAGAGACAGTTTCGCCATGTTAATTGCCAACGTCAAGGGGACTTGATAAGGCACGTTAAGAAGAAGAAGAAGAAGCAGGACTACTTCACAAAATATAGTGTAACATATTAAGATTTAAGTAATTTATTGTACCATGCTAATAACACCTAGTGGTTGAAGCAATTTTGTAAATAAAAAAAAGTACTATATATTTGAATGCTCTTTATTATTTACATAAAGTTTAGTTGATGATTTGATCAAACTAGTAGTTCAAATTATATTGTTTTAATGTAAGTTATGGCGATAATAACCTAAAAGTTTGTTGCTTTGGTCTTTTTACGATAAAAATTTCTTCGCTTATAACATTGTCAAGATTATCTTCAATAGCTTTTAATGTAGAAATTCTATATTTTAAATAAAAATTTGAAAATATAAAACTTTAATTTTTATTAATTATGTGGTCTTATTGACAAACAACATTTTCAATCCATTTATTAGGACATGCAATAACGAATATTTAAATTTGGTCGATTTCGTCCAAAACATTTGTCTATCCTAAGGATTACAGCTTTTAAACTTTGAAATGTAATCTGTAAAATCCCTCTCTGTTGTCAGTCCCCAGTGTTGGATTGAAGAGATGCATTCAAAGAATGGAAAGCTCAATAATGTATGGAAAACATTCTGAAGTCAGGCACAGACAAAAAACTTTGGCGCTTCTACGGACTTTTTGTTTGGGAAGGCAGAAATGCTGGAATAAGTATTAAGTGATCAATTGGGTGTTCTACGTTTTCCCATTCTAGTGGAATAATCGCCCGGAAAATTCTCTTTAGTTAAGTGGCGATTATTAGAGTTGTAGAAAGCAGCATGCGGAGTAGACCCGTCTGCGAATAACTTCGAAACTCACAATCGGGAACAAATGCCGGGTTTTAATTCTTCTTCTGTGCGGGCAATAAACATTTATTCTTAATAAACTTTGAGTAGAGCAGGTAGAGTGTACAATTAGGAAATTAGTGGAAGAATGGGGGGCGTGGAGATAAAAACGAACAGGGGAAATTTTCTTTTATGCTCTGTAAGCAATGAATTTTGCTGTTATGGGGAGAATACATGATCAATATGCTTTATTGCAGCAAAGGCTCTCTTATATTATTTAATTATCATTGATTTTGTAGACTATATTTGTTTAGACAAATATATCGCACATAAGAGCATCTAGAAAGTTGTGACACCTGTGAAAGGTGTCAGGTTGAAACTGAAAGATAATAGCGACAAAGCCAAAGTGTGTATATTATTCAGGGTGTTTCAAAAAGGTATGTCATAAATTAAATCACACATTTCGAGGACAAAAATAATTTGATTGAATCCAACTTACCTTAGTTCAAAAGTGTTCACAAAAAAAGTTACAGCCCTTTGAAGTTACAAAATAATTTTTTTTTGCATTATCTCCCAAACTCCTTGACATTTTGTAATAAAAATGGATACGTTACTTTTTTGTTCCGAAAACATTTTTCATATAAAAGAAACAACATAATCTAAGCGCACAGAAACATTTTAAGGCAATATGCAGCCCTAAATCCCTCCAAACTTTTGAGTACGTTCAAATCAAATGAATTTTGTGGCATCATTAGTTTAACATATTTGTAAAAAAATTTTGCCTATCACTTTTTTCAAAAAACAGATTTTATTGAGTTACGTCCCTTTTCATTAACCTTTAAAAAATTACGTGCAACTAAATAAATGGCTTAAATGAATTAACAAGTACAAAAAATGTCTATAACCTCTATAAATATGATGTTACAATAAATGTTCAAAATGACCCCCATTTTCTTCAATACACATTAGGTGTCGTTTTAATAAGGAATATCGAATGCGCTGAAAAATTATATTTTTCTGACGAAATTCATTTGCAGCTTTAATTATTCTAACCTTCAATTGTTTTTCGTCCTCAATTGTTACAGAATATAGATTGGCAACATCTTCTAAAATAATTCATTTCCATTGCTTTTATTTTGGATGTATCATTTTTATTTATTACCCAAAGCTCTGAACCAAATGTAGCAATGATTTCTATGATACGTTTGTATATGCTAATTTTTGTGTTTCGGGTGATGTGGTTATTCCAAAGTATACTATTCAGTTGATGTATTGCTGAATTTCCTTGACCAATTCTAGTAGCTATTTTTTTTGTATTCCGACCATTGTTTGTAATGTTTACACCGAGATAGTTACACACTATTAAAGAGTGCTTTCCTTCACCTCCCATTACTACGTACTCTGTTTTTGATGGATTAATTGATAAGCCTCACTTAGTATATTCTTCATCTATTTTTCGTGTAGCGGATATCATCTTGATCTTCTGCAAGTATTGCTTGGTCATCAGCAAAATGCAAGTTGTACAGTGTATGGTCTCCAATTTTAACACCCATAGATTCACATTTTCTTTTCCAAATATCCAAGACCCCTCCAAATAAATCTTAAAGAGTGTAGGTGCAATGCAGCAGCCTTGGTGAAGTCCTTTGATCACTTTTATCTTTTTTGTCACTTTTTGTCCAATCTTTATTAAACTCGTCATATCATCGTACAACTCCCTTACAGCATTAATGTAAATCGGTGGAATATTCTTGTCTTCTAGCACCTGCCATAGCTTGGCCAATGGGACACTGTCATACACTTTTTGAAGATCAATAAATACCATGTGTGTCTCCATATTATGTTCCAAACGCTTTTCTATTATTTGTTTTAGGCAGAACACATTGTCTATACAAGAACGACCAGTACGAAAGCCACTCTGATCTTCAGCATCTTCCCAACAATCTTCAATTCGGCTTTTAATTATCTTCCCGTAGATTCTACAAATTGAGTTAGTTACACTAAGCCCTCGGTAGTTCTTACAATCTTTTCTGTCGCCTTTGTTTTTGTATAGATTGCTGATATATACAGTTTTCCATTTTGGGGGTAGCTCTCCTCATCTCAAGAATAAATTAAAAGTATAAGCCAATAGCTGAAATAGTTTCTCAGGGCCATATGTAATCAGTTCAATGGGTACTTCCCCCCGGTCCTGGAGCCTTTCCATTTTTCATAGCGTTGGCGTGTTTTTTAATTTCTACTGGTGTTATTTCAGTTTCTTCGCGGTATGAAATATCATATTTTTGTTAGCCAATATCTTGGAATTCTGTTCGATCTTCTGACAGCATTTGTTCATAATATTCGACCCATAAATCTGGGGCTATTAGGGTTAACCTACTGCATTCTTTTCTATCTGTTCTACTACCTCTAATTGTTTTCCAGGCTTCTTTACCTCTTGCTGTACCCATAAAATTTTTTACGTTATCGCAGACTTTATTCCACATCTCATTTTTGGCTTTACTTACCTCTTTTTTTACTTCTTTGTTTAAGCTGTTGTACTGTTGTCGATAGTAAGGGTTCTTTGTTGCTAGCCATTTGTTATACATATTCTTCTTCTTCCCCACAAGATCTTCTATTTCTTTATTCCACCATTCATTTCTATTTTTTCTGCTATCCACTTCTCCAATAGCTTCCATTGCAGCTTCGTCAAGAGCTTTCATAATTTCGTTGTACGTATTAATTGGTGAGAAGTAACAAACATCGTGCAATTTCAGATTCAACCTCATTCGATAGAGAAACTGGGTAGATTTATTTTCAAAACCTTGTAGATTATATCTCTTTGGTGAAATGTCTTGCAGTATTATTGAACTTTCGTTTTCATTTTGTCGTTGGCTTCCCTTAAATGTAAATAGTAGTGACGCTTTAAGCAAATGGTGATCAGATCCACATTCTGCTCCTCGATGGACTCTAACGTTATTAACCTTTATTGTGGAGTTTTCTTTGCATATACAGTAATCGATTATTGATTTCAAATTCCTCGTTGGCTGAATCCACGTGAATCCTACGCCATATATTTGGCAATTTAATTCAACAAAGCGATAGCAGCTTTTCCTAAAAGATTTAGTCTTTTACATATTTCGTATAGCCCAGAAGAGGAAAAACGATATTAATAAATTGTTTTGGTTGATGGCCGGCAAAACAAGTGGCACGTCTGTACGCTAACCACAGCAGTGGTCAAGTTTTAGGAGACATTCGCTTCTAGTTTCTTCACTATTTTTTGCCACTCAACTATGTTTTTTGTCTTTTCCTCCCAGTTCGGTATTCTTAGTTTTCTTACATCGGTTTTAACCTCTTCTAACCACTTCTTTTTTGGTCTTCCTCGTCGACTTTCTCGAACCTCTCCTTTTAATACTTTTTTTTGGAAATGTTTTATATGATTTCTAAATATTATGGAATTAATTTCGGGATACTGATCTGTTAGTAATATTGTTATCTTATTAATCGAACAAAAACCTAAAAATTTATGATTATTTTTTATATCAAAAATTTTAATCAAAATTTTTTGTTACATTCTTAAATTCAATTCTAGTACAGTTTGTTTTATTATAATCATCAAAGCGACAAGAAGCAAAAGCTATCTGTGTTAATTACCAAGTTAAATACAAAAATGACTTTATGATGTTTTTAATTTTAATTCGACGTAAAATAATTTCGTGAATATTTCATTACCTCTGATTAGTTTTGTAGCGACAAGCTCCGAACCTGAATCATCAAGGACTGCAGCATAGACATTATAAGCATAGCTGCATCTAACCCTCAAAATATAATTAAGCTTCCTACTAATTGAAGTTTCCAACTCCTCATGAAAAGATTTGTTATAAACGGCCCTTGAGTTGGTTATTGTTAACAAGTTGAGGGTTCTAACTAGATGTATATTGATAGTTTCAACAATATTTTAACTAAAAGTTTACTGTTTTAGGGTAAAGGTTGTCCGGAAATTTTAGCTGAATGCACAATTTTTTGTTGTTTCTTGTTTGTAAACTTGTAGCTTTTATTGATATATACAGAGTTTTCAAAAATGATATCAATAAGCCAAGCCAGTTTTTCTGATACTATAATTTTTTACACTTTATTGTCCTCTTCTTTTACTTTTATGTAGGCAAATTGCCGGTTTTTCTTCAACGTCGCCTAGTGGAATATTATTATTCATTTTTTTTGCAGTGGACGTCCTGTGCTTATTCTTTCAATTGAAGACTTATCTCAGGCTATTAACTAGTCTGTTCTCTGCGATTCTATACTGATACAGCTGTTCCATTTTCTTTTTCTTTCTTGCACCCATTCATTAATGTTGATTATTCTGCATAGGTCTCTAAGCTTGTTCTGTCTAGTTGGTAGAAATAAACGGAAGATTTGTTCCACAAATTAGGATGGACATCCTACTACCATTTAGAGCGCACTACATCATGTAATTACTTCCAAATCGAAAAAAATAAAAATATAAAAAAATATACATACAGATTGAACCAAATTAAAACGGAACATACAATTTAATACATGTCTGTTTGAACTGCATTTGAAATAGTGGACCAATATAAAACTTGGACAAAAATAAATCCATACCTGGGTATAGACATTGTATAAAATACCGTTCAACTATCTGTTTCACAACAATGTTGTTTGCGTAAGACGGGTTTGTCTAAGGAAACGATAATAGTTCAGGAAATGAATCTCGAAAAAAGTTAAAACCTCGCAATTTTTTCGTCCTGCATGTATCCAGTTGAAATTTTAACAGAAGGTAGGTAATAGCCCAAGGATCAAAATCTATATCGAACCGAAGTGCACTGAACGGTTTTAGGGGTGAAAACTACCCCTAATTGTCAAAAATTATAAAATAACATATTAAACCTGAATATGGGTAAGATTTGGTTTGAATTAGTTAAATAATGATTATTTTATACTTTTGAATAGAGTTTCATCATATTTCAACGTTTAAAAAGCAACCCTTGTTAGAGGTTAATGTAAAAAAATTACTAATTCTAAAAAAATGATTTCGCCTTGGATCGATTTGGATAAAAATTTGGATTTAAGCTCAATTCACCCGCTGCTTTATAGTTTATGTCATGTCGACGAACCCTGATTGTTCTAAGGGGTGAAAACTACCCGTAATTGTCAAAAATTATAAAATAACATATTAAACCTGAATATGGGTAAAATTTGGTTTGAAATAATTACATAATGATAGTTTCGTGCTTTTGAATAAAGTTCCATCATATTTCAACCCTTAAAAAGCGACCCTTATTTGAGATTAATATAAAAAAATTAGTAATGCGAAGAAAATGATTTTACCTTGGAACGATTTGCATAAAAATTTGGACTTAAGCTCAACTCACCCTCTGCTTTATAGTTTATGTCATGCCGATGAACCCTTATTGTTCTTAGGGATGAAAACTACCCCTAATTTTCAAAAATTGTAAAATAATATTATAAATCTTAAGATGAGTGAAATTTGGTTTGGATTAGTAAAATATTGATTTTTTTTATACTTTAAAATACAAATTCATACATTTTCAACCCTTAAAAATCAATTGTTATGAGTGCTATAGGTGAAAACAATTTTTTGCCAAAATTTTGCAACTTTTCAACTTTTGAAAATCACCCTTTACAACATTGCAGTTTTTATAAACTAATTTATAAGATATAAATTGAAAAAAGTAGAATTAAATACAAAAACATTTATCAACATAAAATGGCACCATATATTCTTATACATTTACATAAATAGTAGAAAATATTTACATTTATAGGTAAAACAATTATAATATTAATTTTATTCGTCATCAATTACATCTTCATCGTGATCTATGTCATCCTCATCTTTAATTATTGGTGGACTATTATTGCACCCTTCACCTGAGCACCCAGAACAAGTAGAGTTACAGTATAAACCAACTTTTCTGCACCTACATGAAACACCGCATCCTTTTTTGCATTGCCAAAAAATAATTTTCAAAAGTTCATCGAGTGCAGGTTGTTTGTTCATGCGTACGGGTAATAACAAACCATCTTTGGAATACCATCCCCAATCTGTTGCTCTAATATTTTCATTGCCAAGCCATAGACATATGAGCAGATGTTTTATTCTGTTGTATGGGATTTCAAAATAAGAACGCTTAAAATTTCGAATGTATAACGCCCCACTAGCTAATATACCGGTTTTGTAGATTATTATGCTCCGAAATGTACTGTACTATACTAATAGAATTTTCCGGAAAAAAATTGTTTTTTTTAACGTATTTCTTTTAATTTTTAACGATTTCTTCAAAAACGATTTGTAGAGGTTTTTAAGAGCTACAAGGATCTGTGAATTAAATCTTTTTGGAACCCTTGGTTTTTAAATGAGGTGAGTTTAAAGGGCTCGAAAAAGATGGTGCTTGATCGTAAATCGATGCTTTAAACGGCTATATCTCGCCAAATATTCATTGTACAACAAATCTAAATGAAGGATAATTTTAGTCATTAAAAAAGCTACAATTTGGTAATTTGTATTTTTTTCATATATTTAGTATTTTCGGGCGAATTAAAAAAAAGAATGGTAAAAAATATGAAATTGTAAATCGTTTCTCGCTTTAAGCTGTACTTTTTCTAACACAAAGCATTTTAAATGGGTCAAACTTCTTGGACGTATTAACAATACATGTACAAAGGGAATTTCAGAAGGGTAAAGATCGATTTTAATTATGGAGGAGGTTAGGGTGTTGTTTCGATTTTTTCGTAAAAAATGAGGTATTGACCTTATTTTCATCATAATTCACTCAATTTTTGAGCTAGAGTATTTTTTATGATAGGTCTATTTATGCTCTTTAAAAAAGGTTTTGTGAGTTTTCTTCCAAAAATGCATCATTTTCCCGATATTTGATTTTGAATCTTTCAAATTTGGCATTTGGAGAAAACCGCTGAACATATTTCGGTTCCTATTATATCCCAAAAACATTTTAAAAAATGAATTGTATTTGCCTTTTTAAAAGCTACAAATTTTTTCTCTACAATTTTTTTGATAAAATGCACCATTTTCGAATTATTCGCGAAAAATCGATTAAAAACGTGTATTTTTTCGTCTAAAAGTTATTACTTTCAATCGCGGATAACTTGAAAATATCATTTTATAAAAAAAATGTATAGCACATTTTTTGTTTAGAATCATTTTTTTAATCGAAACCTGTAGTTAAAACGTAAAAAAAATTTCACCCCGGAGATGCGGTGGCAACCACCCCCTAGGCTTTGGCGCACTTTGGTTCGATATAGATTTTGATCCTTAGGCTATTACCTACCTTTTGTTAAATTTCAAGTCAATCCAGAGAGCACGAAAAAATTGCGAGCTGAAATGCTTCATTTCCTGGACTATAACTGGTTTGACAGCATAAATCGTAGATTTATGTGTAGCTTTCAATTTTTATGAGTTCAGAATCCAGCAGCCCGCTGAAGTATTGGATTTTTATAATATAATTATTTGACAATATTTTGTTGGCCAACCACCTACAGCAGAATTGAGCCGAAATACATTATATTCCTATGTTCCGAATTTATTTCGTTCAATCTGTATATATTGATTAATATTAATTTAAAAAAATACATTAAAAATATTGAAAATATTTATATGACTGTAGGAAAAACTTGGCCATTTTGACAATTTTCATTGCAATCTAAAGAGAACACTAAAAACTTTTTAATAAAAAAAAATTTACTGTAAGTAAACAAACTTGGAGACTCAATTGTTAAGACGCTCTTACCACTAGTTACCATTAAAACGAAAGTTTCTTATTAAAACACAGACAAAAATAAGATTATAAAATCTACCGACATGAAATAAGAAAACCCTTTAGAACTTTTAAATATGCCGATATTGCCATCTGGCAACGTTTTCGTCTATTTAAAACTTTGAATTTTTGAAATCCTAAAACGAAAGAAATAGACAATTGCAAACTTGAAAAAAACGCATTACAGCATTTACAGAAGAACACCCTCAGGGCAGGAATAAAAGTAGTGAAAAAGTTTTCTCGACGAACTCTCAAGTAAGCGATCACGTGATCAACGGTTTTTTGTTGTTTAAATAAAGAAAAAGAGACACTTGTGTAAATGTACTTTAAATTAAATCTAACTATACGTATTTCGTATATTGGTACGTAAATTTAGCATTTTTGTCAGTTCATGTGTTTAATACTCAAGATATCGTTGTATCAGAAACGTCGATAGTACATTTTTATTATTAGTTTTGTTTTTCTTTTTTTTTTATTTAAATTAACGTGCTGTGACATCTATGGTCATTAGCACGCGTTATAATTTACATGGCAATATCATATAAATTACAAAATAATGTAGTTAACATTTAACATACAGAGAAAATAATAAAAACTTGTAATATCTCTTTTCTCGAGGAATTTGATGACCTTGTTGATTTGGTCTGTGCTGTTTAGGATTTTTTTGAAGTTAGTACTGGTATCGAGCTGTTGGCGTATTTTGGCATAAAAAGGGCATTCGATAAGTACATGCCTGATTCGGAGAGTCGTATTGCAGTGCTGACATTTTGGTTGTGGAGATGATGTCATCAGGTAGCCATGAGTTAGACGGGTATGTCCTATACGCAATCTCCGTATGGTTGCCATATTTTTTCGAAATAAACTGGACTGGGTAAGAAGGTTGTAAGACTGTCAAAAAGAAGATTGTATACATGGAAATCTCCCGATGATACAACAAATAGAATAATCCGAAATGAAATTGACTTTGTCCTTATTAGACAAAGATTTCGTAATTCTATACTGTCTGCCAAAACTTACCCTGGAGCAGACATCGGTTCAGACCATAACCCCATAGTATTCACATTACGAACCAAATTAAAACTGGTTAAAAAACCCACACAAAGTAGAATTGATATTAAGATATTAAGGGAACCACAAACAAAGGAACAAACTGTAAAAACTCTTACTGAAAATCTTCGTAATGCCCAAGAACTGAATAAAAGTAGCTATAACAGAAATAGGAAAATGATCAGAAATGGGAAAATATAAAAGTAGCAATAATTAAAACAGCAAATGAAAACTTAAAACCAAAGAATAGAAAACATAAAGATTGGATGACTGAAGAAATACTACTATTAATGAATAAAACAAAATCATTCAAAACAAAAAATTCAATTAAATATAATGAAACTGATCGATTAATAAAAAAGAGAATAAAAGAAGCTAAGGAGAGAATGTTACATGAGGAGTGCCAAGAACTAGAAGAAATTGAGAAAAAATATGACTTTTTTAACATGCATAAAAGAATTAGAGAATTAACAGGAATGAGAAAAACACTTCAAACTAGGCAACTAAGAGATGAAAGGGGTGCACTTATAACAGATATAAACCAAAAAATTCAGAGATGGACACAATATATAGCACAACTTTTTGAAGACAAAGAGAGAACAGAAGCACCAAAAGAATTTAAGGATGATACTGGGCCTGACATTATACGAGAAGAAATTGAATATGCAATGAAACAAGATAAAGGTGGTAAATCTCCCGGGCCTGATGAAGTTCCTATCGAATTACTTAAAATTGTAAATACTGAATCTATTGATCTTCTTTTGGATCTATTCAATACCATATATAGAACAGGTATAATACCTAAAGAATGGCTCCAATCAACATTCATACTGCTTCCCAAAAAAGCCAATGCAAAGGAGTGCAATGAACATCGCACCATAGCCTTAATGAGTCATGTCTTGAAATTGATTTTAAAAGTAATTCACAATAGAATACATAAGAAATTAGATGAAGGCAAATGGGATTTAGGAAAGGACTGGGAACACGAGATGCACTGTTTGCAGTAAGTGTTCTTTCGCAGAGATGCTTAGATATTAATCAGGAAGTATATGCCTGTTTCATTGATTTTGAGAAGGCATTTGACAGAGTGCAGCATAATCGACTTAAAGAAATTTTATTAAATAAAAACATAGACAGTAGAGACATTAGAATCATCTGTAACCTCTATTGGAATCAAACAGCAAAAGTGAAAGTTGAAAACGAACTGACCAAGGATATCCAGATTCGTTGTGGGGTCCGCCAAGGGTGTATTTTATCACCCTTGTTATTCAATTTATACAGTGAAGCCATCTCAGAATTAGCGCTTGCCGAGATCAGTGAGGGCCTTATAATAAACGGTGAGCCACTTAATAACATAAGATATGCTGACGACACCGTCCTTCTGGCAGGAACACTAGAAGAACTGCAACACCTTGCTGAACAACTAAATATATATTGCAACGATTATGGACTAAAAATCAATTTGAAGAAAACCAAGTTCATGGTATTTACAAAAGCACAAAACATCAAAGTTAAGCTAGTAATAGATAATACAGAAATTGAACAAATATCTTTGTACAAATACCTTGGAGCATGGATCACAGAAGATACTGATCAGACAAAAGAAATAAGATGCCGCATTTAAATTGCGCGGTCAACTTTTAATAGAGTGAGACAACTTTTTTGTAATTGCGATATCAATATATCGCCCCCGATAAGAATGCTTCGATGTTATATTTTCTCTACCTTTTTGTATGGAGTTGAAGCTTGGACACTTAAAAAATCCAACATTAAAAACCTAGAAGCATTCGAAATGTGGTGTTACCGACGTATTTTGAAAATACCATGGATGGATCGCAAAACAAACGAACAAGTTCTCGAACAACTAGGAAAACAATGCAAAGTTTTAAATTCCATAAAAATCAGGAAATTGGAATATTTGGGGCACATCATGAGAGGTGAAAAGTACGAACTACTAAGGAATATAATGAAGGGTAAAATCAAAGGTAGAAGAATCGTAGGAAGACGTAAAATCTCGTGGCTACGCAATCTCGGTGAATGGTTTGGATGCAGTTCAATTGAACTATTCAGGCGAGTAACCAATAAAATTATAATTGTCAGAATGATTTCCAATCTCCGATAGGAGTGGAACTTGAAGAAGAAGAAGGTAAGAAGGTTCACTAAAGGTTTAATTTCATGCAACGCTGAAGTAACATTATTCCAGCGAATCTGCCAGGTGGATAGATTAAGCTTCTTTAGTCTAGTTTTGAGATCGTTGCAAATTTGTATATTTATAATGGTCTCCGTGGATCATGCGGCTTGTTTGGCAAGGCAATCAGCTTTTTCGTTACCACTAATACCAACATGGGATGGTACCCATATCAGAGTGATAGCTGATATGTGTCATGAATATCTTGGACGATGTTTGGTGGATATAGCATTAATGGAGTGTATAGAGGAAAGCGAATCAGAGCATATGGCTATGTGTGTAATTGGATATTGTTGTGCATATTTGAAAGCATGTAAGATAGCTAGTAGTTCACCAGTGTGGATACTACACCTAGGAGAGATTTTAGAGAGTTCGATAGGCTGTTGTACAGTAGTTACAGAATATCCAACACCACTTTCAGTCTTTGACGCGTCAGTGTAAAGAACTATGTTATATTTATTTTTGTTTATAAGTTCTAGGAAGAGAATTCTTAATGTACTAATACTGGTATCTTCCTTGTTAAACTTGGTGAGTGAAATATCAAGATGTGGGAGTATGTTGGTCCAATAGGGATTATTGGAGAATGGTAGAGTTCTGGTTTCAGACAAATTTATATCTTTTAGTAACGGTTGTAGAAGACTAGCAATAGGAAGTATAATTAAGTTACACGGAGGATTGTTATGGGTATGATGTGATGATGTAATTAAATAATATACGGGATTGGACGGATTGGAAGAAATTGCAGCAGCATAGGAAAGTTTTTCTTTTTGTAAATAGGCCACATTAAGCTTAATCTACTTCATAAACCTTGTCATATCAATGTTATCTTCTCTACTACTAATAAGAATAAGAGAAAAGTAAAATTTAGCATAATAAACATTTATTTTAACGTGGAAATACTTTATTAAATAAACGAGATACCCCAAATTAAAAATAACATAAATTTTCTTTGATTAGAACCCGAGATATTGCGACTTTTATAAATATGAATTTTTAAATTTAGTTTTTCTGACTGGGAGAGCTTTAAAATTAACCTTGAACACAAAGGTGTTTCTTGCTGTGCCATTGAGAAACACGAGGCAACTTGATGACGAATTATAAGTTTTTATAAAAAATATCCAACATGTAGCTTGGAAAAATGCTCCCACAATAACTTCCAGAACAAAAAGGAATAAATATCCAAAAGAAATCAGAAAACTAATAGTAGAAAAACGAAGTTAAGAAAAAAATTGCAGCAATACAGAGCTCCACGAGAAAAAACTAGTCTAAATAATGCTACACAAAACTAAAAAGGGAGATACAGAATATAAAAAGTTCAACAATTAATTCTTTAAACTTTATCATAACTTTATTATACTCATTATCCCTCCAGATACTGACAGAGAATGTAGCGTAGAAGTCATTTTAAACTGTTTGTCCTCGTTTTAGTGTAGTGTTTTGTACAATTTAATGTTATTTTTAATGTTTCCACATTCTACGCTTGCCGGATAGTTCACATTTTGACGAAATGCCCCTGAAGATGCTATTTTAAGCAAAAGTACTTGGGCTAGATTTAATTAACTTGTGCTCGATAATAGCCTTATTTTCAAAGTTCATTTATTCGAGCATTCAACCTCATTTCATTCATGCATTCATTCATTCATTCATTTAATTAATTAATTCTTTAGCTAAAGTAATTTAACAGCTGACCAGAACACAGATTATTTGATATGAAAGGCAACAAAAACAATGAAGAGACCAATTATTTATTATCCTCCTATCAAGATGGAAAACGACAACTGGCCTAGAAGTACCTACCGAACAGAAAGCAGAACGATTTGCAGATCATTTAGAAAGCACTTTCAAACCCAACGATAATGCTCGTGAACAACTGAGATGAAAAGAACCATTCCAAACCGAAGAAAGAATAAAGTTTACATTATTCAGAAAAGAATAACACATTCTAACAACACATTCAGAAAAAGTAAAACAGAGATAAAAAAGAATATAAATTCTAAGAAAGCTCCAGGATATGATCTCATAACAGGAGAAATATTAAAAAATCTACCAAGAAAAGCCATAGTTAAGCTGACACGCCTAACAAATGCTGCTTTTAGATTAAGATATTTTCCTAGACTCTGGAAAGTAGCCGAAGTTATTATGATCGCCAAACCAGGTAAACCTCCTAATGCAGTGACATCCTATTGACTAATATCACTCCTTCCTGTGATGTCAAAACTATTTGAAAAACTTCTATTAAAAATAATAAAACCAATAATAGAAAGAAAAAACCTTATACCAAATTACTAATTTGGTTTCAGAAATAAACATACTACTATAGATCAAGTTCAGAGAATAACGAATATAGTGGAAAAAAACATTAGAATAAAAGAAAGTCTGCTCTACAATCTACAAACAAGAAGAAGTGTACACCTATTTAAGGGAGATCAAAGCTAGCGTACCACAAGGGAGTGTATTAGGTCTGGTTCTGTACCTATTGTATACGTGTGACATTCCAGAGCTGGAACAAAACACTATTGGCACCTTCGCGGATGATACAGCCATACTAGCGATAGGACACATTAGTGAAGAAGCGACTGATTGATAAGTTGCAACTATCAATAAATAAAGTACATACCTGGGCCACAAAATGGCGAATAAAATTAAATGAGACTAAATCTGCACACATTAAGTTTACAAATAAAAAATAACTCCTAATCTTTCAAGTAGTTCTTTTTAAATTGCTTATTGTTTATAAACAAAGCCCTGGTGAATTTTTGTAAATAAGTACTAACTCAGGTTTTAAGGGTCGTAGCATATTATGTTCTTTTTTTAATTCGTATAAAAATGCCAAAATAACGAATAAAAAAAATTAACTTCCCACATGTTATTGAGTCTGAGTTATTTTAATTGTTTATAAGCTTAAAATCGCAGTACTTACATATTTTTATCATCGAGTTTATCAAAAGCTGTTACCATTTTTAAATTTTCGCGACATCTGTCATCTCTCCCCACCAGTTGTTGACTTTGTTCGTTTCTCTTCTGCGCTGGTTTCAATAGTTTCAAAAGCTCCTTTGTCCTAATAAACGAATACCATAACTCAGCCCAACCATTCCTGTTACTAATTCAACAGTCCAAGTCCATTTATCGTTAGATTCAATAGAGTAATTTGATTATTTTTCATCAACTTGTTTAGTCGTTTATAAACTCACAAACATATTTATTTCCAGAATCCGGACTGATAAAAATGGTGGAGCTTGGTGTCCCCTGAAGCAAGCAACGACAGAGCCGGAAGAGTGGATCCAGCTCGACCTGCGTACCGTTCGCATGATCACAGCGACGGAAACGCAAGGCCGCTTCGGAAACGGCCAAGGGATAGAATACGCAGAAGCCTACATGATGGAATACTGGCGGCCTAGGCTGCAAAAGTGGATTCGGTACCACAACAGTAAAGGCGAAGAGGTAAGTTTTTAGATTTTACTGATATTTAAGTTTTTATATGCAAACCTTTAAATCTGCAAACGCTTCAAAATTTGAGGAATTTTTAGATATGGAAAAAAAAAATAGAAAATAGTCTTCTTCAGAAGAACATAACAATACGTCAGTCATATCATTATATTGTAATATTCTCTTGTCAAAAGCTTGTAGTTTTTGAGATATTTGCCAAAAACTGCCACAAAAAAATAAAAACCTTTGAATAAAAAGGACCGCTTTTAGGTAGCAATATCTCGAAAATTATTGACTACAAATATTTTATATAGAACATTTTTTGCTAAGAATTGTATAAAATGGTGGAAATCCCCAGAAGAGGTGTCATCAACCTCTAGGGAAAAAGCAGACAACGGCATTGTGTAACGTTAGTTTCTTGGACTACTTCCTAGCAATATTTCACATTTCACGCCAATTCATCCTATCCAAAAAAATTGGTAGCCAAATGCTTGAGTGACTGCAATAATTATTATTGAATTCCACAAGGAAACTAAATTCCTGTAGCTGGCCGTATATCACGTATCACAAAAAAACTATTTTAAAATTCCTTTATAAAAGGTATATATTAAAATACATCATCGGGCTACGTCACAGAACGTTTTCAGAATTCATATTCCATCATCAGTGTTATCCTAAAAGTATAACCACTCTAATTAGAGCAAACATGAAATTTTAAATTTTAAGCAAGGTTAATATAGAAATGTGGTTAATACTCAATGGATGTATAGGTTTTGAGCCACTAAATACTTGGGGATAAACCCTTCAAATGTTGTTTGATTAACTTTGAGTTACATTATATTATTTTATATACTAGGATGTTTAAGTTAAAACAAAAATAGGTAACATGGCAAAGTAAGACTCCACTTGAGGTTGCTAGTCCTAGGACAAAGTGTCTCAAGACAACTGATTGAAATAACAAGAATGACATGTTAGGATGGAAGTTGGAACAAAGCAGTCAATGTAATTTGGGTATCTGTCCTAATATAACAGTAACCAGCAATATTTAAAATTAAATATGTTAAAATTATATTAATAATAACAGTAGCAACCATCAATATGTTGTAGTTTGAAGTATGAATTTATTCTTAAATTACGTTGGAAGTTTGAAAAAATTCCTAATAATGTAGGTGAACTGAAGTTTGCTAAAAATTTTTTGGATACTGGTAGGCAACCAACTATACAGATATCTGAATTCAGTGGTGGCACACTAAAGATTTTTATAAAGGCTTTTTATGTTTTTTTAACATTTAGTACCTGGAATATGGAAAGCAGATAATTATGTGTAGGTAGCTGGGTTACTTAAATTTTATAATTGCAGCGTGAAATGTTGATTGATGTATTTGGGAGTGCTATTAAGATGGAGTGTTAATATAATAAATTTTGTAATGTAATGTTCATATAGTACTTAACTCTTTTACGTAACTTTTTTCACCCATTTTTACTAATTTATTACCACCTTAATATTTTTTCACCACCAAACCACCCTTAATGGAAGCGATTCTGCTGCCTTAAGATTCAAGATAGCAGAATTCAGAAAAAATACTTTTTTTACCCATTTTTCACTAATATATTACCACCCTAATAATTTTTCACTACCAAACTACCCTTAAGGGGAGCGATTTTGTTGGCTTACGGTTAAACCTAGTAGAATTCCAAAAATAATGTTTTGGTTATGCCACAGTGCTCTTCTAGGTTTTTATCAATTCATTACCACACTTATAAGTATTCGCCCCTTAACTACTCCTTATGAGAAGTCAATAATTCTGTTGGGTTAATATTTAAGGTGGTAAAAAATCCATTTTAACAATTTTACTGTACTCTTATTGTAACTGAAAGTATAAGTTGCTTGTCAGGTTTTTTTCTGAATTTTATCCACCCTCATAATTTTTTATCCCGTAAGCCATAGTTAATCGGAAACATTTAACAAGCTATTGCGAAATCTTTTGGGAAGTACAAGTGCTCTGCTAGATTTTTACTGTATTTTTACCAGCCTAGTCATTGTTTCTCAATTAACCTAATTAAAAACATTCTGAAATGTTTCTCTGTGCTAACTAATATTTATTTTTTAAATGTTTAAATATTGAAAATATGAAAATACCTTATTACAAAAATTATAAATTTTAACTGTTTTAAAAAGTATTATAAGTATTCGCCCCTTAACTACTCCTTATGAGAAGTCAATAATTCTGTTGGGTTAATATTTAAGGTGGTAAAAAATCCATTTTAACAATTTTACTGTACTCTTATTGTAACTGAAAGTATAAGTTGCTTGTCAGGTTTTTTTCTGAATTTTATCCACCCTCATAATTTTTTATCCCGTAAGCCATAGTTAATCGGAAACATTTAACAAGCTATTGCGAAATCTTTTGGGAAGTACAAGTGCTCTGCTAGATTTTTACTGTATTTTTACCAGCCTAGTCATTGTTTCTCAATTAACCTAATTAAAAACATTCTGAAATGTTTCTCTGTGCTAACTAATATTTATTTTTTAAATGTTTAAATATTGAAAATATGAAAATACCTTATTACAAAAATTATAAATTTTAACTGTTTTAAAAAGTTGACTATGATTATAGTAGTGAGTACATAGCTAAGAGAAATCGAATCATGAGTCCTTTTTATGAATATAAAATAACTGAAATCAAGTTGAGTTTTAGTAAATACAATGGAATTCTTATATTTCACAGAATAATTTTTAGGTGTATCAGGTAAGAAATATTCAGAGTGAAATAATTTTATTATGTCGATTACATTAATTACCTAATTGTAAAGGATGGTCGAGACACCTCGCGTACGTATTGTTAAAAGATTTGTCTTTGAAAAGACAGCAAATATTTGATTTCACGCAAACAGCGCCTTTGTATCTGTTGATACGTATTTCGACCTAATAGGTCTCATCAGAACAGTTATTCAAAGGTGTTCTCAACGTGTAAGATCAATATTTTTTGTCTTTTAAGAAGCAACACTAAAATGGCTTCAATACGGACGCAATAGCGACATCTGACAATAAAACCGTAAAATAGTTTTGAAACACAATTCAGATTTCCGCTTTAATCTGTGCTTTCTAAAATTTGCAAAGCAAAACAGATGTTGATAAAGGTGTTAAAAGATTTGTATTTATTGGATACATCCATAGACCTGAGCGAAGTGTACCGCCAATTAAGAACTTGTGGCTTCAGTCTTAGTGTACACCTACATTGGAACCGTATTTCTCCCGATCCGATATCTGGCGACTTCGACCGACGTCGGATTGAAAACAAACTCAAGGTATTAACTCAGAGTGCCTATACTGCTTCCATGACGAACCTTCAAAAATATATTTGTTTCAAATTTCGCTGACTCAAAAATTAAGCTAGCAGGAATGTTTGCAAATAAGATTGGTTTAGGGGTGCAAGATTATCAGTCTGATTTAAATCTAGTAAACATTAAAAAAACACTTTTTTATTTCAGTTATAAGTAGAGGAGAGTGAATTTGAAAAAAAAAGAATTTTTTTCGATTAAATTTTTTTCTAACAGAATTAATGACTTTCCATAAGGGGTAGTTAACGGTTGAACAATTACTAAGGTGGTAATAAATTCATAAAAACCTAGCAGAGTACTGTGGTATATCATAAATATATATTTTTTAATTCTACTAGTTTCAATTGTAAGCCAGCAAAATCCTTAAGGGTGGTTTGGTGGTGAAAAATTATTAGGGTGGTAATACATCAGTGAAAAATTGGGGGAAAAGTATACTATAGGCAAAAGATTTTTTCTCCGAATTCTGCTGGCTTGAACCTTTAGCCAACAGAATCGCTCCCCTTAAGGTTGGTTTGGTGATGAAAAATTATTAGGGTGGCAATAAATTAGTGAAAAATGGATGAAAAAATATTACGTTGGTTAAATTGTACACTGCTCATTAGTCCCTTTTAGCTTAAGGGTCCTAATTTTTTTATTATTATTGAATTGATCAATATATTTAAAGCGTAACACCCTGTGTTTGTTTATACATAACTGTACTCTAGTTTCTACATGGAAATCTTTTATTTCTAGAAACGTAATAAACTGAGATTTTAAATTGTTGCTGGGAGAATTGGATATTAAATTGAGAAAATAAGATTCGTTTCTGTTACGCAAATAGACGTGGATCTAAAAGATGAAAAATGTCATTTTCTATCATTCGCTGCGTTTAATTAAACCCCCATGGAAGAGGCGTACAACCGCGGACAGCGTGGAGATACTAGCTAAAGAGGAACAATGTAAATAACTAACAGACGAATGTGAAAAGATTTGAAAATTTGTCGGGATTACTATAAATACGATGCCATATAAATCTAATTGGGCTCTTCGTTGCGAAGAATTCTTAATATACTCCAATTTATTAAAGTTACGTCTTGTTTAACAAGATTTTTGATTAGAATAAAAAGTAGACGAACAATGCACGCAGCTTGAATGTTGTTAAGAGTGTTTTTCTTTTGTAGTCGTAATTCAGATCTTAACAATTTCTTTAGTTATAAGAGAAAGGTATATGATAGATAAAAATACATTTGGTCCATCTTCTCAGTCACTCAATCTTGTCGATAGGTCCAAGTGGTTATTTTCTTTGGTGGTTATTTGCGTGGACATTGTCGACCACTTTTGTGTATGTAGTTGTAATCCCTTATTAAAACTGTTATGTAAGTACTTGTATTGCTTTATCTTACAAATTCAAAATGGGTACAAAATTACTGACTATAACAAAACATCTTCTTCCATCTCCGCGGCGGAGGTCGGCAATCATCATAGCTATTCGGACATTTGATGTACATTCCTACTGCTGTCTCAGGTTGCGCAGATATGACATTCCAAGCTTCCCTGTGCTTCTCTTTTCTTTGATCTACCCTTTAGGTAATACTCGCGAACTATAAATTTGGTTCAAAAGTATCACTAAAACATCAATGTGCTTCTCATCCAGAATTTTTAGGATTTCTATAGGAAGCATGTCAGGTCTAGAGCTTTTCCTACTCTTCATTATTTTTAATGCGTGCAATATTTCTTCTTTTATAATATATAGACCTATTTCTTCTGAAGTCAGTTCTATGTACTCCAGATCTCATCTTTCATCATCGAACAGGTCGTCGATATATTCTGCCCATCTTTGTACTTTCATGTCCGTCTGTGTCTGTGTGAGTAGTCCCGTGTCTATCCAGAAGTGCACCAGAGGGATTTTGTTTTTTTAGTCCTGCCAGTTCTTTAACTTTCTTGTGTGGGTTAAACAGATCATGTTTATTTTGAAGGTCTTCGATCTTTTTGCATTTCTCTTCAAAGTATTTTTCTTTTGTCACCTTTATCATCTTTCTAATCTCGAGGATTATCTCTCTGTATTTATTGTTGTCTTTGTTTTTAAATTGTTTCTGTTGTTTTATGGTATTGAGTATCTCGTCATTCATCCATTCTTCTTTTCTCCTTGCGGAAGTCTGTAGTATTTCTTTACAGTGTTCCAGTTGACAATGTTTTAGTTGATCCCAGTATTCGTCAATATCATTGGTGCTTGTGTTCAAGTTGCTGCAGTTCACATGCAGTTTATGTTGGAGGCATTAGGTTTCTTGTGTCTATTGTAGGGATTCTTTGATGTCTTTTAATATTCTTAAAGGTGAATGTAAGTGGATTGTGATCTGAGGCCACGTCTGATCCAGGATATGCTTTCACGGCTTTAACAGTGTCTTGAAATAATCATAATGTAGACTATTTGGTTCCAGACCATAGTTTCCTATATACTTTACGCTTTGTCCCTTTCCAATCTTTGCATTGAGATCATCTAGGACTATCTAGATTTCTCTTGTTTTCGTTATTCTCAGTGCCCCTTCGATATCTGGGTAAAATAATTCCACTTCTTCTTCGTCGGCATTCACCGTAGGAGCATAAACTTGAATCAAATTTAGTTTGGCAGATTGAACATAAGCACATAACACATAAGCATGCTATTTAGGGTGGCAGTGAATAAAATTAAAATAGCTTTGATGGTAACCAACGTTCTGAAAGGACATGGTACATGAAGAAGAAGAAGATTGAACATGCTCTAAACATTCCACGTTCATATTCTAGTGTTGCTGCAGTTCAGATGCAGTTTATGTTGGAGGCATTATTTCACATTAGGTTTCTTGTGTCTATTGTAGGGATTCTCTGATGTCTTTTAATATTCTTAAGGGTGAATGTAAGTGGATTGTGATCTGAGGCCACGTCTGATCCAGGATATGCTTTCACGGCTTTAACAGATTATAGTTTCCTACACACTTTACGCTTTGTCCCTTTCCAATCTTTGCATTGAGATCACCTAGGACTATCTAGATTTCTCTTGTTTTCGTTATTCTCAGTGCCCCTTCGATATCTCGGTAAAATAATTCCACTTCTTCTTCGTCGGCATTCACAGTAGGAGCATGTAGCGTTTACGCTACTGATTAACCCCCTCACGAAATTTCCTATGATCCGCCAGCGATCGATTTTTAAATGGACATTTTTCCCCACACGCGCAGTAGTCACTTTGAATGGAAGATTGGTCGAGTCTGGGCGAGATACGATCAGTTTGGTCAAGAAACTCGTACTATGCAGCCACGTCAGTCAATTCAAAGTGATGGAATTGGAGCAATAAAATAATCTGGGACGAATAAAATAATATCTAATTCAATATTCATATCTCAGTAATAATGAATAATAATAATTAATTTCTAAAATCAATATTCAATTTCTATTAGTTCCACATAAAAAAGATATTTTTTTTTGGCGTGGGTGCGTGTTCCAAATTCCGTCACTTGACAATATTCATTTAAGAATATTCACTGGAAAATATTCATTAGTAATGAAATTCCTTGAATAGTTAGCAACTTGTCTATGGAGTTTCCGATTTCTCGGATCAGATAGACCAGTGCCTGGTTTTTACTACCTTGTACTCCCATGGGATTTGTCATCATAACCATGAACTAATTTTGCCGTGCCAAGAGGAGTTTCCTAGGGACTTATAGTGATTTTAAGATAAGTTGTTTAACTGTTTAACTTTTTGTTACTTTCTATTTATCAGTGTACACTCTTCATATGCATATGATCAGGTGAATACATTTTTGATATAATCTAATTCTAAAATATTGGGGAGAAAAAAAAACATTTCATGGGTTATTAGGTTTTTTTTTAACTAGGATATAGAGAGTCTGACCAAACTCACTTTTTTGATATAATATTTTGTAATACAATATATTTTGAGATAATACAATTTTGATATTGGGGGAGGGAAATAAATTTCATGTGGTTTTTAGAACATTGCATAAGGAGTATTAAAGACTCACTTTTTTGGATGTAATATATTTAATATAATTGTAACAGATTTATCACTTTTGATATCTTTACAATACGGTAATCAGTATCTCATTTTAGTAGAACTATTTAAATTTAAATTACTAACCTTTAGTGTTAAGACCCTGGCTACCATACGGACTATTCTTGGTGTTACTAATATTTTAAACTTTATTTGGCCAGTGGTAGTGACTATTCACTTGTTGAGGGGCTATTAGGTCCTATTGTATCTTTACACACTCACTACCACTGTTATTTAGTTTTTGCATTATATGTAAATTGTTAATACATTTATATCTATATACACATTTTTATAAATATATTTATTGTTACTATTTTGAGTTTTATTTCAGTTTCTACTAACCAGTATATAATATAGCAAGACAAGATTAGTATTTAGTATTTTGGATTTCAGGTTATTATCTCTAGTATCATTTGTTTCCGGTCATTTGTTACTTTAAAATCTCAACTATCGTTGAGTTGGCGCCCTTCTTTTTCTCTTCTTATTGTTCTCCTTCTATAAATTTATTCCCAGTGACCTTCCTTAGTTGTATCACGTTTGATATTACCAGGTCTCATTTCGTTTCTTGTCTCATTAGCTCATTATCTTTGCTATCTGCTTTATATCTTTAAAGCCACAATTCAATGCATTGAAGCTAGCCCGAACACTCACTTGAGATTTAGTTTTCTTCACCTTTCAATTGGTGAACACTCACCATTTAACTTTGTTCCTCTGAGCTTAGCCATATTTTTAGTATTTTCATCACCTCTCTTCCAGTTTCTCTGGAATTTGGAAGTCTTACACTTCCTAAAATCCAATACTCCCGGAGTATTGAGGTTTCAAGCATAAACTTGAATCAAATTTAGTTTGGCAGATTGAACATGCTCTAAACATTCCACGTTCATATTCTATTGTGTTGGACAGTCTTATTTTCTCATCTACATTCTTTTGACAAAGGATTCGCTGATTAACGACCTTAGAGTCCTTGTCTTTTTCTCCCCTGCCGGATCTTAGCTTCCCATAGCCATGATCAGTAACGATTTGTAACAAAACATATATGTTTGCTAAAGACGACATAGATGACACAATGATGGTTCAATTTTTAATAACTTTTGTTCACCATGTGTGTATTCTCTAGTTGTATTTTCATTTCAGATAAAATTTTGCTTTTAGTTTTACTTTTAGTGAAATCGGATATTTAAAGATTTTTTTCCCTTTCTCTTTATTGTTTCAGTGGCGCACCTAGAATTTTCCTTTGGGGGGATTTTGGTTGGGTACCGAAATTTTTTATGCTACTTCCACCATTTTAAGTCCTTAAAATTTGTGAGTAACAGTGTCGAAATAGTACCCTGTATGCGCCACTGTATTGTCTATGCTAACATTTTTTTGGGCTATACCTATACTGTAAATAACTATTTAACCTATTCTCCATTTTTCTCACTTCGTAATTACTTTACGAGTATATTTCCACGTCCTGTTTTAAAATTTCCTAAATACATAAAATACTTCCTTTAGAGTTAATTTTATGACTGACGTACTTATAAAGAATAAGACCTCCAAGTTTACAACAGATAAATGTTTATGTGGTTCGGCAGCTCCCTTTACCAAGCGCAAAGTTCGTTCGTAGTTTTGTTGACCAGCATTGTGAGCAAAAAGGAAGGGGAGATGACGATAGTTGACGGTAATCTATCCGGTTAGAGGTGAGATGTATTTGGCGGGCTGTGATTTATTCACTATCTTGAAAAATCACATTACTAGAACTCATATAATAATATTTGATGAATTCGGTCGTATAAGATCGTTTCAGTAATATGGCTCTCCAAATAAGCAGATCGTACAGTTTAGAAGCAATAAAAAAGCATTTAAAATGTGGCGAATATTCTCTAATATTAACTAAACAATAAGAGGAAATATCAAATAAATAATATAAAGTTACAGAGCAAAAGAAAAAAATTTCTGGAAAAATTACTTTATACGTGGTGAATGTAAATTCTGACGTGGTTTGGTGAAGGATACCGTGGGGGTTAGTGTGAGGATTGGCGCGGGGATAGGCGCTGGGGTTAGAGCGAACATTTCTGACAGTAGGATTTTGATTGGCGGGTGGAGCTAACGATATTTTCTTTATGACAGGTCTCCATGTCGAAGGTATCCGTATGCTGTCAGTTTTTTTATTGAGACAATTTGGTCCTTTTTCAATTTCTATGACTTCTCGGATAATTATTGGTTTATATAAGCGCATAGGGGCTATGGTTCTGGAGTTTTCTCTATATCATATATTCTAGGCTTAACAAATAGACTTTTAATTACGTTTAGACAAGTACCGTATATCAAAATTGAAACTAGAAATATAAAAACGGTATCTAAGTTACACACTTAACTAAAAACACCTTAAAACATTAAAGAAAGCTCCAATGTTGTATACTCTCTACCTTGTAATAATTGCAACAAACTTTATATTGGAGAAACATCCAGGAAGATGCCGGGAAGATTAATATGACACAAGACTGACATTAATTTGAACAAATACAAGCCTGTGCATTAAGTGCACATTTAGTCAGGATGGGTCACATTCTAAACTATAACCAAGCAAAAATATTGGCAAGGGTAAGAAATCACAACAAAAGATTATGTTTAGAAATGTGGCCATAAAAACCGCACAGAACACCTTGAATAAAAGAGAGGACATTGAGAATCTACTACCAAAGAAAGAAACGTCACACATATAAAAGCCACATAAAGAATACACAAAAGATGGGGGTAGTTATTCCAAGTTCAAAGAAAATCAATACTTTTTTTAGGTTTGGTGTTTGCCTTCTTAGGCAAACTAAAGAAACTATAGGGGAATAACTCTCCTTAATACAGCATACAAAATATTTTCGAGTATTGTATATGCTCGCCTGAGTGCATATTCAGAGGAGCTTCTTGGCGAATATCAAAGTGGTTTTAGGCCTGGTCGATCAACAACAGACCAGATCTTTGTGCTGAAAAATACTGGAAAAAACTAATGAATTCAATATCGACACATACTATCTCTTTATAGATTTTAAATCGGCCTAGAATAGTGTCCTAAGAAATAAATTGTATGAAGCCATGGATGAATTGCACATCCCCAATAAACTGGTAAGACTGGTTGAGGCTACAATGCGTAGAGTTGTTTGCACAGTCGAAATACAGGGCGAGCAATCACAGGCATTTAAAACGCATGTTGGGCTGCGACAGGGAGATGCGCTGGCGTGTCTCTTTTTCAACATAACTCTTGAAAAGGAGGCCAGGCATGCCCAAATAGACAACAAAGGAAACATTTTTAATAAATCATCCCAAATTTTGGCATATGTAGATGATGTTGACCTAGTTGCCCGCACAACACGCAAACTAAAAGAAATGTTTACCGTCTTGTCAAATGCCTCAAAAAATATGGGCCTGCAAGTAAATGAGAAGAAAACTAAGATAATGGCATCAACACCCAACAATAGAGCCAGAAACATCGGTCACCAATTCACGGTTAATAACTCTACCTTTGAAGTGGTGGTTAAATGGGATCACCAAGGAGAACGACATGACGAATGAAATCAAGCGAAGAATAATCCTAGCAAACAAATGCTGTTTTGGATTGAGTAGACATATGAGAAGTAGAAACTTAAGCCAAAAAACAAAAATAACCACATACAAAACCCTTATTGAACCAGTGTTGACATAGGTATCGGAGTCATCGACTATTTCCAAGGCAGATGAAAACCTCCTACTTATATTTGAACGAAGGATCCTGAGAAGAATATTCGGTGGTATCTGTGAAAATGGTGTTTGGAGAAGGAGGTACAACTACGAGATATATCACATATATAAACATATATTTGGTGATAAAGATGTAGTATCTCTTATAAAAATAGGAAGACTAAGATGGGCAGAATATCTGGCAAGATCACAGCAAAACAACTCCTCTCCTATAAGAATCCTTATGTCACAACCTGTGGGAAGTAAAAGTAGGGGTAGGCCAAAACTCAGATGGAGAGATGGTGTAGATGAGGTTGGTAGAAAAATAAACGGCACAAACTGACAAAAGTTGGCAATGGATAGAACTGAAGGTCGAGGTCTTTTTATGGGGCTGTAGCACCAATGGTGATGATGTTTGCCTTCTTTATTAGTAAAAGAATCTGTGTTGCTTATTTAATAAATACTAAGAGAGAGCAAACAAAACAGCAGACAGGTCAAAGTAGAATGCTGCTTTGTTTAATTTTTATTTTGGTATGAATTCTCTTTTCTGGTTCATGTTAAACTAACCTAAAAATATATCTAACAAAAGTAGAAGTATGGACAAGCAACTTGTGCAAGACCAAACACTTCATCATCATCATCAATGGTGCTACAGCCCTATGAAAGAGCCTCGACCTTCCCAAGTCTATTACGCTAGGCAGTCCTATCCATTGCCAACCGTTGCCAGTTTACTGCGCCTATCTTTCTACCATCCTCATCTACACCATCCTTCCATCTGAGTTTTGGCCTACCCCTTTTTCTACTTCCCGCGGGTTATGACATAAGGATTCTTCTAGGAGGGTTGTTCTGCTGTGATCTTGCTAGATGTCCTGCCCATCTTAATCTTCCTATTCTTATAAGAGATACTACGTCTTTACCACCAAATATTTGTTTATATCTGTGGTATACCTCGTAGTTGTATCTCCTTTTCCAAACAACATTTTCAAAGATGCCACCAAATATTCCTCTCTGGATCCTTCGTTCAAATATAGGCAAAAGGTCTTCGTTTGCCTTGAAGATGGTCTATGTCTCCGATCCATATGTTAACACTGGCTGTATAAGGGTTTTGTTTATAGTTATTTTTGTTTTTTGGCTTAAGTTTCTACTTCTCATATGTCTACTCAGTCCAAAATAGCATCTGTTTGCCATTACTATCCTTCGCTTGATTTCATCCGTTATGGCGTTCTCTTTGGTGATCAGGGAGCCTAAGTATGTGAATTTGTCACTTCAAAGGTAGAGTTATCAATTGTGAATTGGGGACCGATGTTCCTGGCTCTATTGTTGGGTGTTGATGCCATCATCTTATTTTTCTCCTCATTTACTTGCATACCCATAGATTTTGAGGCATTTGAGAAGGTGGTATACATTTCTTCTAGCTTGCGTGTTGTGCGGGCAACTAGGTCCACATCATCTGCATATGCCAAAATTTGGGATGATTTATTAAAAATATTTCCTCTGTTGTTTATTCGGACATCTCTGATCGCCTTTTCCAGTGCTATGTTGAAAAGGAGACACGCCAGCGCGTCTCTCTGTCGCAGCCCAACATGCGTTTCAAACGCCTGTGATTGTTCGCCCTGTATTTCGACTTTGTAAACCACATTACGCATTGTAGCCTTAACCAATCTTATCAGTTTATCGGGGATGTGGAATTCATTCATGGCTTCATAAAATTTATTTCTTATTACACTATCATAGGCAGATTTGAAGTCTACAAAAAGATGGTATGTATCGATATTGAATTCATTGGTTTTTTCCAGTATTGGACTTGGGCACAAAGATCTGATCTGTTGTTGATCGACCAGGCCTAAAGCCACTTTGATATTCCCCGAGAAGTTCCTCTGAATATGTACTTAGGCGACCATATATGATCCTCGAAAATATTTTGTATGCTGTATTAAGGAGGGTTATTCCCCTATAGTTTCTACATTCCAATTGGTCACCCTTTTTGTGTAGCGGGCAAACGATTCCAATACACCACTCTTCCGGGATTTGTTCCTCATTCCAGGCTCTCAGTATTATTTTATATATTTGATTAGTCACAGAAGCACCTCCACATTTAATAAGTTCCGCGGGTATACCATCACTTCCTGGAGATTTATTGTTTTTTAGGTGTTTTATTGCATCAGTGTTAAGACCAAACACTTAAGAAGAGAAATAACAGAAATCTACAAAATAATTAAGAAAAAGTCTGGGGAAGACATAAGGAAGACAAAATAACACAGTTAAACGAAAAACTACAAGAAAATAAAGAATCTCTAGATGCAACAAGGATATAACTGGGGATGAGAATAAATAGGAACGAATACAAGCGATTTAAAAGTCACTGAATCGCCCATCTCTACATTTTACTTGTATTTCGTTCTCACTCTCTAATTAAATGCGCTTAGAAGAGAACAAACAGTTCTTGTATAATGTTGGTGGGTTCTGTAAATTAATAATAACTGTCGCATCATTAATCAGCATGAACGCCACACTTAAAAGACCATTTTTGCAGGATGATAATCATGAATAACTATTTATCATTTTTTTAAAAGTCGCTAAAGATGTGCGCCGACATGAAGGTCCGACATATTTAATATTGTCTTGGAGCAATTACCGCCTTGGTGGACTTTTTAATAGTAACTTATGAGAGAAGAGTTTGGAGGAAGAATGTAACAGGCTTAATAAACTAAATATAGAAATACAAGACAGAGAAACAGACTCACTTTTTTGTAAATAGCTTGTAAATATGGTTTATGTTGAATATTTTTTAAGAGTTCACCTCTCTTTAGATATACTACAATTATTTGTTAGACTAGTAAAATATTCTATATCGTAATATCGTAATGTTTTAAATCATTTGCAAATCATCATTATCATGAATCAGCCCTGATTTGTCCCTTGTTGAACATAGACCTTCTCCATGTATTTTTGTTCTGCGATTCTGCTATCTAAATGGCTTTAACATTTGTTTTAAGGTCGTTGGAGCATTCCGTTGTAAGCCTCTACAGACAGTAAGGGATATATAAAAACAAAGAAAAGACCAAATATATGGAATGGACAGAACGAGAAAACATACAATGTCACTATAATACGTGACAATAATCACAAATGGAAACATATTTAAATTCGAAGAAGTAGAAAGATTCCTGTACCTACGAGCGACATTCGCTAGGAGATCAAATATAACGGAAGAAATCCAAGTGAATTATGGCTGGTAATCGTTGTATCTTTGCTCTAAAAAGTTATTAAGAACTAAAAACATATTTAGAAGGGCTAAGATAAGAGTATATAAGACAGTGATAAGACCTATAGCATTATATGCCAGTGAAACAAGGACGAAAAATAAGTCCGGACAAGTTACGCTCCAAGTGTGGGAAAGAAAAGTCCTCAGAAAAGATTTGGAAGAAATCCTGGTAGTATTATGCCTGTTTCATTGATTTTGAGAAGGCATTTGACAGAGTGCAGCATAATCGGCTTCAGTAAATTTTATTAAATAAAAACATAGACAGTAGAGACATTAGAATCATATGTAACCTCTATTGAAACCAAACGTTAAAAGTGAAAGTTGAAAATGCACTGACCGAGGATATTCAGAATCGCCGTGGGGTCCGCCAAGGGTGTATTTTATCACCCTTGTTATTCAATTTATACAGTGAAGCTAGTTTGGTAGCTATTTGTTTAACTGTAAATAGTTGGTCAATGGTAGATCTATTTTGTCTAAATCCTGCTTGATATTCCCCGATGATTTTTTCCGTGAGAAGTTAAAGTCTTCGATTAATGATGTTTGTGAGTATTTTGTATCCCGAACAAAGTAAAGAGATGCCTCTATAATTCTGGCACAACAATTTGTCTTCTTTTTATGAATAGGGCAGATTATACTTTTCTTCCATTGTTGGGGGATTTGTTCTTCTATCCATATCTCTCGTATTAGCTGGTACATCTGTTGTATCAAATTCCTTCCTCCTTGCTTGAGTACTTCTGCCGGTACTTATTTCGCCGTTCATTTATATATTCGGCGTTTCAATTCATCTAAGCCGTTGCTAAGTTCTTGTTGAAATCTGTAATTCTTTTACAAATTTTATAAATACTCTTTCATAACTCAAAAATACAGACGTAATATATATTGTTATATTCCTAATTTGACATGAGAAATTAAAAAACCATATTCATATTTAGAATTCAATTTAAAATAAAAATTTTCATATTTCTCAATCATGAGCATATAACTTTTGAACACTTTTGTAAAAATAGTTATAACTAGTTTTTAAGAAAGTAATTCTTTGAGTTGTGTACTAAATACAAGAACAATGCATTCCAAATAAGCGATTAGGGAGCTGAAGAAAGAAAGTGCTTTTCAAACGGTTTATCAAAATCAAGGACAATGGGTAATTTTACTTAATAGGTTAGTTTTTCAAGAAATGCGGATATTGGGTACATTATAGATAGTTAAAATATACCTGTGTATTACGATTTGTAAAGATAGATTAAAATATGATTAGTGTAGAAAATAGAATTAAAATATTTGGAATATTATTTTCTTTTTTTTTTTGGAAATCCATTATGGCATGTTTAAGAAGGAGAAAATAGTTTTGAGGAAAATACGTCATGACAAAAATTTGTTTTGATTGGTTGTAAAATTAACTCACGCGGGGGAATGATGTTGGAAGGATGAAATGAATGAGTAAGGAAGGCAGTCTGTTTGGTTGGATCGAAGGGGAGAGTCCAGTTTGTAAGTGTAGAGTACAGAAAAGAAAATGGCTGGTTCGTTTTGTCAAAAGTGACAAGTATGATATCGTTGGAACGAGGAATTAGGCCAATTCGAGAGAAGATATAACTCCTTGAGTCTAAAGTATCCAGTAATTTTTAAGTGTTTGAAAAGGTTGGAATACTGCATCAGGAGGAAGCCGAAACAAGTACTGTACGAGGCAGAGCAAGGGAAATGAGAATAAGATTGCAGAGGAGCAGGGACATTTTTGGGAAACGTGGATAAGTTTCCTTGGATCGCAACCTCAGCAAATAAGCAGAGCTAAGCAAATAAGGAGAGGTGTTGGTGTGAAGACATTGGCGAATCATCAGCGAAAGTCAGTTTAATTTTGTTATGACATGAATGTATGATTTGCGTATTAAATACCACAGTGCATATTGAACTACACATTTCACTATTATAAAATCATTAACCTCAGGAAAATTTGTTACTTAGACAACATTACAGTTTCTTTTTATAAGAGAATATTGATAAAATAAAATTTTAATATCAAACAAAATTTGGAGACCAAAGAAAATAAGATTCCTAGTTTCGTAATTGTCATATAAAAATAAAGATAGAAGACTAAATAACAAATTTTACAATATTAAATATTTATTGCGGTTTGATAAAATAAATGACTTTTATAATTTAGAATTGACATTCCTGTGTAGTTTATTTTATTCATGTTTTCCTATCCTTATTTGGAAGCCACTAAGAAATATTTTGAAGCCATGAAAGAAAGTAAGTATTGATAGTGTGATTTAGCCCTGAGATATACAATTTATTTATGTTTGATTTGTTTTGATTAATTAGATAATTACTTGATTAATTAATTAAAGTAGATTACATCCACAATCATTAATAGAGTTCAAAATAGAGCACAACAATATATTACCAAATTCAAGGTTTCGCTTAAACCATAACCAATTTAATATTCTATAGTAAATCTTAACTGGAAATATTTTTTCTTGTCGACAAGTAAATATTTAAGTCGTTAAAAGCATTTAAAATGTAACGTTTCAGTCTATTTAGTAAATTGACATTTTAGGTGTTAAATATTTACTTCATTTCCTCTAACCCATTTAAAAATTTATCTTCTCTCATTTCGTGTTAACGGTCCCATAAAAAAATTTAATTGCGAAAGTAACCATTCTACAAATATTTATGCTAACGACAGTCAATGGCTCTGAAGAGTAGTGGTAGTTATTATATAACCGTTAAAGTTGAATCACATTTTATAACCAATGAAAAACTTTTGTGTTTTCCACACAGGTCCGTGCTTTAGTGGTTTTAAGCAGTATATCGAATATAATAACCTAAACTTTAAAAGAAACATTAATATTTATGTTTTGTAAAACAACAGGAAAATATCAAAGTCAAAATAAGTGAACGTCTAAACACCGTACAGATTGAAGTGGAATGCAATGAAGAAAGCATCAACAAAAACAGGGAAAAATAAAGGCTGACTTAACCCATTCGCTGCCAACTTCTTTTTTTTTTATTTTATAGCTTCTACAGGTCAATTTTATGTTCTGAACTTATAGAAAAATATTTAAAAAAATTTTAATATTGTCACAATAGCCCTGTGTCTAAAAAATTTTTTGTTCCAACTTTGGAACATGGCCATAAATAGGAAATAAAAAATCAACAACGTCAATTTAAACTTAAACAGTTATTGATAAAAAAATGATAACATTTTGAGAGGATCTATAATTTTTTTCATAAAAAGATTTGAAGCAATTAATAGGATGTATATTAATTTTACAAATACCTCATTTAAAAGTTTTGTTTGTTTTACAAATTTTGCATCTGTTTTGTTTTAAAGAAATTGGGTAATGCAGAACCGACATATTTTGTGAAACAGATCCTGGAATTTTTCGAAATAATGTTCCTAATTTTGTCTTATCAGGTTTTGGTTGTCGAGGGTTGAGTAGTAGATATGTTGCCACAATGCTTCTTGTAAACCCTAATAAATCCAATGGACGCATACTTTTAACGAATTCATCAGCGTTAGATTGAATGTTATTGTGGTGTTGAATTCTATATAAAATCCATACGTTAGAGATTGAAGCAGACAAAAGGTGAACAAAAATTTGCCACCACCATTTATTGTTACGCAGTTTTGGTCTATAGTTAGCGTTATTTCTATCCAATTAATCAGTACCTCCCATATGAGTATTATACTGCTGAATTGCGTAGGGAACGTCTACCAGTATATATTTTTTTTCTGCTGCAGAATAACGACGTACCGATTTTGTAGGTTGAACGCCATAACAATTTGAAGCCACGTGAACGATGGCATTATCCTTCCACTGGATAATTATTATATCTTCATCAGAACTTATGTATGAATAAGCGCATCCTCTAACTGATTTTTTTATTGCGATTTTATTCAACGCCCATTTTCCAATTCGATTATGTCTAATGGTGCCCGTGCAACCATATCCCAATTCACTCATGGCCTTTATCAGTGGAAGTCCGGTAAAAAAGTTGTCAATAAAAAAGTAAAATTATTGATCTGGAAAATGATGCTTCACCCTTTCGGCAAAAGTTGTAACTCTAGATCCACCTAGCCCCAAGTTACTCTCTCCTAGTAAGGTTCCTTTCCCTTGGTAAGGTTCGGTACCCACAAGATAACCATTTAATACATTCTAAGGCCAAAATTTAAACCCATATCTAATATGTTTCCCTTGAATACGTTGTTTACAGCTATGGTGGCTGTAGTACGGTACCATGGATTCATCAGTAGATACTGATATGGTTTGAATGGTAAATGAACTGTTTAAATGTTCTATGAGTGGTCTTATTTTAGCAAACTTATCATTTTTTTGTAGCTTAGTGTTATCTAAAAAATGTAAATTTTGCAAAATTTCTCTAAACCTATTTCTCGGCATTGCGTTGGCCATTGTTTTAGTTTCTGAGATCCAAATCCAAACTCCAGTACATATCTTTCCGAGGCCTTTGGGAATAACCAGAAATCAGTAGGATTGCAAAGAATACTTTGAGTTCTTCAATCGTAACTTCAAATGATGTGTTCAGGCATTTTTGTGTCGGGCATACTTTATAGTCTCGTCTTTTATATATTCAAAGAAATTATCACACCAAAAAAGTGTAAAGAAATCTACTGCACTTTCACAGTGAACATTATTTCGATTTGAAAGTGAGATTTCAGTCGTTTTGTCTATTGGATTTATTCGCTCTTTTATTAGATTGACCCACATTTATTGGAACTTCATCATCGCTCGTCGAGAACATATCTTCAGAGTCTTGTGTCTTACAGTGTGAAATAAGAGTTGCGTCAGCTGGGACGTTCAGTATCTTTGATGAAAACTTATCAGAAAAATCATTGAAATTCTCATCATCCGATGATTCAGAATCTCCATCAGAATCTTCCGCTGGAGGATAAATGTATATGTTTGCAGAATCAAACTCCTTCTGCTTCTTATTTAGATCATCGATCAGATTGTTCAGAGTATCAGCTGAACAACTCGTTTTCTTTCCATAAAATGTTTTCACATCCATAATACCAAACTAAAAAGAAAAACCTCAATTAGCAACATATACCACCAAGTTCCATTTTTGGAACATGTAAAAACTAGAGGTTACTCGGTGTATTCAATTTGAGGTTAAGCATTTAAACGATACAGATACATTGTATAGGCATATAATATTGCTTAAACTTACCCCGATCGTAATATTTCACAACAGAAAATAGATATAATCGAACTAGTTATACAACTACACCTTCCTTGAAATTTTGATATGAATCACAAAACAAATGCCACTTATCGAAACCAGTGAGTAAATTCAGTATGGACGTATTGTTTTGACACTACCGAACAAAAATAGTTTATCAGATTTAAGACCAACAGTGACATCTTCTAACCAGCAGCGAAATTAAGAATCGTTCCAAATTTAGAACATGGCAGCGAATGGGTTAATAGAACCTTCAAAAAAGTATCTACGCAAAAGCAAAGAAAAGATAAAAGATTGGATGACGGACGAAATAGTAAACTTTTTTGGTTATGGATAACCTTTAAAAACATTTTAAGTGTGTGAGATATCAGGCTTATTTTGCGGCGGTCGGTGCATTCTCTAGCATGTTTCTTTTTTGAGAGACAAATAAATGTTGAGGTTAACCATTCATTGGGTATGTCACCCGACTGATAAATTTCATTAAAGAGCTTTAAGAGGACATCTATGTACTCATCTTCTATTATTTTAAGTATATCATTAGGCAGTTGATCTGGCCCCGGGCTTTTTCCGTTTGTATTGTTCTTTAGTGCATACAATATTTCTTCTTTTGTAATTTCTGTACTTGTTTCTCTGTCTTCGAAAGATATATATTGTAGTTGCAAACAAATAATAGATCTAAATGGCCTAAAGGCCTTAAATTTATTCAATTAATGAAAAACAGTTTTCCTACGAAGCAATGTTTAGGTCGAAAATAAAAGTTGATCTATCGGATTCTATCTTTCCAAAGATCTGTATTAATGAAATAGATAGGGAAGAAGATCTTAACATTTTTATTAACAGTAAATAGTGCCGAAGGTGGCAATTATAATAGCAAAGTTGCTAAAACAAATTCATCGGACTCTCATAACAATGATAAGAGAACTACGACAGGTATATTGTAAAGTTATGGGTAGTAAGTAACTACTGTTATTAATTTTTTGATTTTTTATGACTTACAGGTACAACTGTTATAACCAGTTTAAACATACCAAATAGAAATGACAAATTTAGCTCTTCTGTAAACATTATTCCTTCAGTTATCGCAGAAGTCGCTGACAAATATGAAGTACCAAACGAAATCAACCATTCCTAGGCATCTATAAATAGTATTCCCCCAGTTACGACAGAAATCGATGAAAGAAACTAAGTACAAAACAAAAACAACAATTTCTAGTATTCTGTAAATCTTCTTCCTCCAGTTAACACAGAAGTCGAAGGAACATTTGAAGATTTAATCGAATTTAATGAAACGTTAAACGAGAATCTTATACCAAATAACAGCCTAATTTTTTGTGGTGTTTGTGAGTTTGAATGTTCGAACGGTTGCGTATGTATCTCGTGCAATATGTTTGTTCATACAGACTGTTTTGCTGAAATTAACGAAAATAATAACAATGATTCAAGGTGTCTAATGCTGCCGAAAGAAATCGATTATCGAAAATAGTTTTTAAGCTAAAGTTGGTTTGCTTCAACAAGCAAAAAAAAATAAACTAAGTTCCAATAAGTTATTACCGGCTCCAAAAATTGGTGATATTGTTAGATTACCTGTCCTCGATGTTGATAGAGGACGAGCTGGTACAATAAATATATTACACGTTGTTATGACAGATGAAGATAACATGTATTATAGAATCAGGGCAGAAAAGAGCATATTACCAATTATTTACAAGAAATCAGTTCAGTGTATGTCCAGCTCCTCTTATTAAATTGTTGAAAAATATCTTCGTGAGATTGCAGCGACTTTGTCTCTATGTGGTGGTCAAGGATACAAAAGATGCTAAGAAATCAATATTTCTTTATTAATGGTCTTTTAACTGTAGATATTGATAAAGTTCCGCCTTACCTACAGATGGAAGTAATAGAGATTCACTGTTAGATCGACTTAAGGTACTTTCCTGTTCAATATAAAGAAATATATGATAATTTGGATGTAAAATCCTGTCAATCTCGATTGACGCGCAATAGAGAGAGTACCCAGTTGACGGATGATAACACTAGCTTCGACTCTTCATTTTTATTTCTTAACAATAATAATTCTACTACCGTTATTTTCCAGCTATTTAACTCACGTGCGTTTGTTTATATAATATTATTTTACTTACATAATTTGTACACAATATTTAATAAGCTCTTGATTACATTGCAAACTTTACTAGATCGGCGCGCGTCCAGGTTACACTGATGTTTTCAATGTCATAAACAAACAATCGCGTTTAGCAATAATAGTTTGATGTTGAAGAACATTGGAATACTGGTCAAGCTTTTCAATGATGTTTATTCGACTGGTGATATCCCTGAAGATTGGTTAAAGTCCGAATTCATAACACTACCAAAAAAACAACGTCCGAAAAACTGTAGCGATTATAGAATGATAAGCCTTATGAGCCACACTTTGAAAATATTTCTACGCATCATCCACAGTAGAATCAGAGATAAATGTGAAGAAGACCAGGATGAAACACAATTTGGCTTCAGAAATGGACTGGGAACTCGGGATGCCCTCTTTGCACTAAATGTATTACTGCAGAAATATCGCGATCAAAGGAAAAACGTCTTTGCTGTATTTATTGACTATGAAAAGGCCTTTGATCGAGTACAGCATCACAAATTAATTACAATATTAAAAGATAAAGGAGTTGATAGTCAAGACATACGATTCAGAGAAAAGTTATACTGGCGTCAAACAGCGACAGCTTGCATAAACGGAAAATCAACAGAAATATGTAAAATATAAAGAGGTGTCAGACAGGGTTGTATACTATCCCCACTGTTATTTAATTTATATTCAGATAGAATATTTAAAGAAGCGCTACATAATTTGGAATGGGGCGTGAAAGTTAATGGAATTCTGATAAATACAATCAGATATGCAGACGATACAGTTATTTTAAGTGATGACATGAATGGACTACAATGCCTTTTAAATGCCACTTATATAGTGGGAAGAGAGTTTGGCCTAAACATAAACTGTTCAAAAACAAAATACATGGTGTTTAGCCGTTTAGCACATCAAGATGCACGATTATATGTTGATGGTCATATAATTCAAAGAGTGTCCAGTCTTAATTATCTTGGTTGCCATATTACTGAACAACCAATTTAGATCCAGATCAAAAGATAAAATGTAGAATCGAGATAGCCCGCACGACATTTTTAAAAATGAGGTCATTCTTTTGTAATGATAACTTGCAACTTTAACTTCGAAAGCGCATGGTTAAATGCTACATTTGGTCAGTCCTCTTATACGGTGTTGAAGCATGGACATTAAAAATATCCACCATTAATCGTTTGGAGGCCTTTGAAATGTAGTTTTACAGACGTATACTAAAAATTCCATGGACGGCTATGCTGACAAATGTGGCAGTCCTTGAGAGAGCAAATGCTGCTCACGAGCTGCTTGATAACATCAAATGTAGAAAGATGGCCTATTTTGGACACGTAGTAAGGGGAAACCGATATAATATTCTTCATTTTATTATGATGGGTGAAATCGAAGGACGCAGAGGAATTGGTAGAAAGCAGGCCTCTTGGTTGAAGAATATCAGGGATTGGACAGGAATAAGGAAAGCTGAGCAACTCTTTAGAATAGCTCGAGACAGAGACAGTTTCGCCATGTTAATCGCCAACGTCAAGGGGACTTAATGATGCACGTTATGAAGAAGTTTAGTGTTAATAAACGATTTTAAATTTTCAAACTGAATTGGGTTACTTAGATCTGACGCATAATTAAATTTCGTTACGCGGTCTTAATACTCTTGTCTTACGAGTGACTTTAAACTTGACATGCCTGATTTATAACAACGACTGAAACCGTACCTTATAGTACAAAAGCTACGATAGACACATGTTTATTACCTTCTTATAGATAGACACCTTCTTGTCGCTTTGAAATATTACTAATGTATATTTCCTAATTTTAACTGTTTCTTTATGTATGTTCAATAACCCTAATGGTTGTTCTCTTTTTTATCCCGACGATTCCGAAGTTAAGCACTAGTACTTATAAAAATAGTAGTTTATATTCCGATATGGGCGTCCTCGGTCTTCTTAAACCACTTTACTATTTGAAGCGTCTCTCGACGTATCAGTCAATAAAATAAATTTAGTTTTCGAAATTGTGTTGTCCACATCGGCTTTCGACTCACGTACTGAGCCCTTACATTACCGATCGATGTTCCGGTTTCCAGTCACATTAAATGTAAGTAAAGTATAACAGAAAAGGGTGCGAGGACAGAAATACCGAGCACACTTTCAGTTGAATGTAGGCAAGTAAATGGTTTAGTGCTTCCAGGAGATATGTATGCGGAAATTTTAGTCAACTTATGAAACTTTATTCGACGATAAAGGAGTTGTAGTAAAAACCATACATATTAAAAAATTAAAATGTTGACTTTATCATGTTTTTACTTCATCAGTTTACCAATTATTATTTCGCAAGGTGTATTCAAGTTTAATGTGTGTTATGACCTTTGAAAAGGATAATGGATTTTTTAAAATTTGCAAAGACTCCGCAAGGTAATTGATTAATTCTTTGTTAAAGCGTATAAGAAAATATATAAATATTCCAGAACCAACAATAACCCAGGCGGTAGCAGCATATCGGCTGAGTGTCTAAAATGAGGAACTTCATCTTTACTTAAGACGATCATAAATTTTGTTCAGAAGGTAAAGGCGTGAGGAACGAATACCAGACATATGAGAAGAACCTGATGTATATCCTTCTTCTTCTTCTTCCTTCTTGTATGTACTATGGTACTCCTATCCTCTGCCATTCTAGGGGAGAGTTGCCCAAAATGTGGAATCTTTAACACTAAGAACCATGATCAATCATAGGTAAACAAAATGTAAGTGTCAATATGGCATAATTATAACAGTCACCAAAGCCACCTCGTCGTATTACAAAATAACTCCAAAATAATCAAAATTAAAAAAGTCCATAAATAAATACATGGAATATCCAAGGGTGGATAACCAAGTCAGACGAAGTCATGACAGAAGTGAAGAAAATATAATCAGATATCACGGTTCTTACCGAAACAAAGAAAAAAGGCCAAGGTAGTGAAGACATAGGAGGTTTTATACATATTTATAGTGGAGTAGAGAAAGACAAAAGAGCACAAGCAGAGGTATCAATATTGATAAAAAAAGACTTGAAACCTGAAACATGAAACCTGAAAAGCTGGGAGCAGATCAATGAGAGAATTATTAGAGTATCTATTACGTGGAAATGGCACGACCTCGAGATCATTGGAATATATGCTCCGTCAAAAAATGCATCAAAAGCAGTTAAACAAATATTCTACGAAACTTTATCGGAACTCATTGAAAATATAAATAGCCGCATAGAAATTGTGTTGTTGGAACAAAAACAAATAACAAAGTCGTAGGAAAATATGGTGACGCTAAAACAAATGAAAATGGGGAACACTTAATCGAATTCTGTGAACAGCACTCTCTGAAAATCCTAAACGGATTCTACCAACATAAAAACAAACATAAGTACACCTGGATTCAACCAACGAGAAACACAAAGTCAATTATAGACTATATCATCATAAAACAAGAAACACACATACAAGTTGAAGAATATTAAGAGGACCGGAGTGCGGAACTGACCACTATATGGTAAGATCAAAATGTTACCTACAGTATCAACCTCGGCTACTACATCAAAATGACAACCAACTAGCTCAATCAAAACCCCTGGAATCGAATCTACCTAAATACAATATTGATGCACTGCAAAACGACTCGACATCATTCTTATATAAGCTGCGACTCAGCCAAAAATTGGCAAACCTGATCTACTCCTCAGCCCAGAATACCTATAAAGAGATAATCAATAAAATCAATGAAGCAGCTTACGAAGGGCTCGGCACAATCCAAAAGAACAAAAAGAATACACTATTGTGGTGGACAAATGACATCGCCAATGCAGTACACAACAAGAAACAAGCATATCAAAAGTGGCTGCAAACAAATGATCCAGATGATAGACGAACATATGCAAGATCAAACAGAGAAGTAAAAAATTTAGCAACTAAAGCAAAAAATATTTGCTGGGAAAGTAAATGCGAAGAGCTCACCAAAGATCAAGAGAAGCATGGAAAACGGTAAAAAATCTGAGAACAAACAGAAAAGAAACGGGTAGAATAGATTTAATAGAAGAAAGATCTTGGATCGAACCCTACTCACAACTTTTGACTGAAACAAGACCTCAATTCACGAAAATCAGTACAACAACATATTAACTGGAATTCAGTAAAGACGATGAAATAACAGTAGAGGAAGTCGAGAATGCAATACGAACTCTAAAAAATCGGAAGTCATGCGGACCACAAGGTATACCAAATGAATTATTAAAACATAGCCCACAAGTATTACGGGAATTTCTGGCGTACGTCTTCACCTTACTCTATAATGGACACGACTTACCACCGGAGTAGACAAAAGCACATATTAAAAACATCTACAAAAAAGGAGATAGAAAGAATTGTTCAAACTACAGGGTGCTAAGTGTCATAAATTCACTTTCAAGACTGTATGGAAAAATAACAACAAATAAAATTGAAAAAGAGATGACAGATGTAGAAGAGCAGAATGGCTTTCTTGCAGGCAGATCCTGTATGGACAGTATATTCTCTCTAAAGCAAGTTATAGAGAAAAGATTAGCCCACAAACTTTCAACTAATATAGTCTTTATAGATCTGACAAAAGCATACGATAGCGTACCACTTTCAATGCTTTGGGTAGCAATGGAAAAACAAGGAATAAGTAAAAAAAATATACAAGCAGTACAACAGCTCTACAAAAATATGACGGCAAACTTTAAAACTGAAAATAGATTAACTAGAGAAATTCTTATTAGTAAGACCCTAAAGCAAGGCTACTGCGTAGCACATACACTCTTCAAAATATATCTAAATGAGGCACTCTCACTGTGGAGAAGAAAGTGCTGCAATATGGGCATCCCAATCGGAGATGATAGATTGTACACGATACACTTCGCTGACGATCAAGCCATTCTAGCTGAAGACGAGAGTGATGTAGGCTACATGCTTAGAAAACTGGAAGATGAGTACACCAAATGGGGCCTCACAATTAATATACAAAAAACTGAGTACTTAGTTGTAGGAGAAAAACGAGAAAGCCTATAAATCGAAATGGAAACTATAAAACCAACAGACAATTTTAAATACTTGGGAGTCCAAATAACATCAAAAGCAGGAAGTAGCGAAGAAATACAATCCAGGATTGGTCAAGCAAGATCAGCCACCAGACAGCTACACGGACTATTATGGAATAAAAAAATAACAAAAGAAAATAAAAGAAGAAAAACAAAACAATAATAGAAAGTATTAGGCTATACGGCGCCGAACTCTGGGAAATAAACCAAAGAAACCAATCAAAAATTAAGGCCATGGAAATGAACTACTGGAGACGATGTTGCCAGCCCCCTAGACTTGATAGGGTGAGAAACGAAGATATTCGTAGAGAAATGGAAATCGATCTAGACATAATAGACACAATCGAAGCCAAAAGACTTAACTGGTATGGACACTTTCAGAGAATGCCAGAAAATAGATGACCAAAAAAAATAGAAGAATGGACTCTAACTAGAAGAAAACGAGGTAGACCAAGACGATCCTGGAGAGACGATGTCTACGATGCAATGACCGCCAGAGATCTAACAACTGAAGATTGCTTCGACAGAAAACGCTGGAAATTAGGATGCGAGAAGCGGCGCCAGCTGTAGAAGACTCGCTTGTTATATATAAAAAAAGTTCTAAATTGTGGGTAGCAAATTCATTTGGCTCTAAAAAATGAACCAAGGCATATTTTAACATGCAACAAAAAACACAATACTTAACTTAACTTAACTTTTAATTAACCCCGTACAATAAGTCAAATATAAAATTTTATCGAAAAACTGACTATACCAAAATAGTTCTTTAATCTAGTTTCTAAATCATTAATTTAGATACGATCCGGAAAGTATGATATTACTTTCACGATTGGCATTCGTATGAATAAATACTGCAAACAAATTGAAACACAGCCAATAGATTTATTTATTTTATTCGAGGGATCTAATTCGAAATAGATCTATCCATCATACTACCCTCAGACTAAAGCAGCCTTACAGTTTTCTACGTCATTATTAGGTTTGTCACGCAAACGACTTGTCTATCGATTTTTATTCCATTAAAAGGGCCGAATACACACCACACCTTCACGCTACCGTACGCTTTTACTACAGCCGATGAGACGAGACAGGTACCAAGAGCACATTCCGCCGAAAAATGTTCCATTTGCATACCTTTTATTTCATAAAAAATATGTTATTGGTCTATCCGTTCGATTTGTGCGATATCTAGGCACAGATTTATACCAAATCAGGTTTTAGTCAAAATTAACATTTATGATTTATATTTTTATTATCATTTCCCCTATACACAGGGTTACACACAAGTAAACAAATCAAGATATTTTTTTATAATTGATGGATTCGACCGTTACTTGATGGAAATTCATTTTATGTAACAATAAAACACTGAAAACTTTGTTTTCAAAATTCCACAAAATTTATTTTAACTATTATCACTACAGCTGTTTCGGCTGATTGCCTTTCTCAAGTGATCTATTTTTGGCATGCGTTTACAATTTATAGTCTCTAATGAAATAGGTTGAGGAGGGGAGAACTGTTTGTCTCAAGTTGGTCATTCAGAATTATATCTGTGTTTTTTTAATTTGTTGATTTCCATAGATTCTAACAAAGATAGCTTAAGGCCTTTATTTTGAATGTGAAGTATTTTAAATTTGTCATTAAAAGAATGATTATATTCTAGAAGGTGAAGTGCGTATGTCGAATCTGTTTTTCTATTATTGAAAGCCCTTTTATGTTCTGCTATTCGTTTATTAAAGTTTCTATCAGTTTGACCGATGTAAGTTTTTGGGCAGTCGCCACATTGAAGTTTGTACACACCACTATTTAAGTGTTTTTTATTTTGGCTCTTGTTATTTTTAATATATTTGCCTAGGTTGTTATTTGTTCGGAAAGCTGGTGTTTTTTTTTATGTGTTTGGCTATTTTTGTTGTTATTTTGCCTGTATATGTAATTGAGCAGAAAGTACTGGGTTTTTCTCTGGTGGTGGAAATACTAATTTCAGGGCTTTCTTATGTAGTTTTTGATTTAACATTTTATTAATTGTTTGTTCGTTGTATCTGTTGTTTACTGCTATTTGCTTAATTATATTTAATTCTGTCTCAAAGTTGTATTTTGACATCGGAATTTCTGTTAATCTATGTAACATAAGCTGCCAGTTTATGTTGTGTTGGATGGGATGATGAATTGTGTATAGTCGTGTCAGTATGTGTAAGTTTATGAAATATGGAGAAGTCATATTTGTTTTTAAGTCTGATAATTTTTATATCTAAAAAATTTATGGATTGATTTTGTCAATTTTTTACAAATTTAACCGTTATACATAATTACAATTCGGAGTTTATAAAGCACTTAAATATCTTTTAAATATTTGAACACACTTGGATATTTCTCAGTTTCATTCAACATTTCTTGTATATTACCTCCCAACTGGTGTTGTTTTCTTTTAGTAGAGAGATGTGGACATTCTTTAAGGAAATGCTTGGCGGTTAAGGGACTGCTGCAATGACCGCATGTAAGTGAATCGGTAGATGCCATGAGAAACCATGTGTAAGCTGAATGTATCCAATTCATAATCTTCTTAGAATAACCTTGTGTCTTCTGAACATAGGTGGTAGTTCTAAGGAAGGCCTAACTAGTTGTATATCGTGTAAATAACCAATTGTGTTCCAATTAGCTTGCCATTTGTCATACAGATTGAACCAAATTAAAACGGAACATACAATTTAATACATGTCTGTTTGAACTGCATTTAAAATAGTGTACCAATATAAAACTTGGACAAAAATAAATCCATACCTGGGTATAGACATTGTATAAAATATCGTTCAACTATCTGTCTCGCAACAAACTTGTTTGCGTAAGACGGGTTTGTCTAAGGAGGCGATAATAGTTCAGGAATTGAAGCTCGAAAAAAGTTAAAACCTCGCAATTTTTTCGTCCTGCATGTATCCAGTTGAAATTTTAGCAGAAGGTAGGTAATAGCCCATGGATCAAAATCTATATCGAACCGAAGTGCGCTGAAGGGTTTTAGGGGTGAAAACTACCCCTAATTGTCAAAAATTATAAAATAACATATTAAACCTGAATATGGGTAAGATTTGGTTTGAATTAATTAAATAATGATTATTTTATACTTTTGAATAGAGTTCCATCATATTTCAACCCTTAAAAAGCAACCCTTGTTAGAGATTAATGTAAAAAATTACTAATTCTAAAAAAATGATTTCGCCTTGTATCGATTTGGATAAAAATTTGGATTTAAGCTCAATTCACCCGCTGCTTTATAGTTTATGTCATGTCGACGAACCCTGATTGTTCTTAGCGGTGAAAACTACCCCTAATTGTCAAAAATTATAAAATACCATATTAAACCTGAATATGGGTAAAATTTGGTTTGAAATAATTAAATAATGATAGTTTCGTGCTTTTCAATAAAGTTCCATCATATTTCAACCCTTAAAAAGCAACCCTCATTAGAGGTTAATATAAAAAAATTAGTAATGCGAAGAAAATGATTTCACCTTGAAACGACTTGCATAAAAATTTGGAATTAAGCTCAACTCACCCTCTGCTTTATAGTTTATGTCATGCCGATGAACCCTGATTGTTCTTAGGGGTGAAAACTACCCCTAATTTTCAAAAATTGTAAAATAATAATACAAATCCTAAGATGAGTGAAATTTGGTTTGAATTAGTTAAATAGTGAGTTTTTTATACTTTAAAATACAAATTCATACATTTTCAACCCTTAAAAATCAATTGTTATGAGTGCTATAGGTAAAAACAATTTTTTGCCAAAATTTTGCAACTTTTCAACTTTTGAAAATCACCCTTTACAACATTGAAGTTTTTATAAACTAATTTATAAGATATAAATTGAAAAAAGTAGAATTAAATACAAAAAAAATTATCAACATAAAAAGGCACCATATATTCTTATACATTTACATAAATAGTTGAAAATATTTACATTTATAGTTAAAACAATTATAATATTAATTTTATTCGTCATCAATTACATCTTCATCGTGATCTATGTCATCATCATCTTCCTCAATTATTGGTGGACTGTTATTGCACCCTTCACCTGAGCACCCAGAACAAGTAGAGTTACAGTATAAACCAACTTTTCTGCACCCATATGAAACGCCGTATCCTTTTTTGCATTGGCAAAAAATAATTTTCAAAAATTTATCGGGTGCAGGTTGTTTGTTCATGCGTACGGGTAATAACAAACCATCTTTGGAAAACCATCCCCAATCTGTTGCTCTGATATTTTCATTGCCAAGCCATAGACATATGAGCAGATGTTTTATTCTGTTGTATGGGATTTCAAAATAAGAACGCTTAAAATTTCGAATGTATAACGCCCCACTAGGTAATATACCAGTTTTGTAGATTATTATGCTCCGAAATGTACTGTACTATACTAATAGAATTTTCCGGAAAAAAATTAACTGGTTTTTTTAACGTATTTCCTTTAATTTTTAACGATAGATGTTTCTTCAAAAACGATTTGTAGAGGTTTTTAATAGCTACAAGGATCTGTGAATTAAATCTTTTTGGAACCCTTGGTTTTTAAATGAGGTGAGTTTAAAGGGCTCGAAAAAGATGGTGCTTGATCGTAAATCGATGCTTTAAACGGCTATATCTCGCCAAATATTCATTGTACAACAAATCTAAATAAAGGATAATTTTAGTCATTAAAAAAGCTACAATTTGGTAATTTTTATTTTTTTCATATATTCAGTATTTTCGGGCCATATTTAAAAAAAGAAGGGTAAAAAATATGAAATTGTAAATCGTTTCTCGCTTAAAGCTGTACTTTTTCTAAAACTAAGCATTTTAAATGGGTCAAACTTCTTGGACGTATTAACAATACATCTACAAAGGGAATTGCAGAAGTGTGAAGATCGATTTTAATTATGGGGGTGGTTAGGGTGTTGTTTTCCTCGATTTTTTCGTAAAAAATGAGGTATTGACCTTATTTTTTTATGATAGGTCTATTTATGCTCTTTAAAAAAGGTTTTGTGAGTTTTCTTCCAAAAATGCATCATTTTCCCGATATTTGACTTTGAATCTTTCAAATTTGGCATTTGAAGAAAACCGCTGAACATTGATATTGTATTTGTAATTGTATTTGTCTTTTTAAAAGCTACAAATTTGTTCTCTACAATTTTTTTGATAAAATACACCATTTTCGAGCTTTTCGCGAAAAATCGATTAAAAACGTGGATTTTTTCGTCTAAAAGTTGTTACTTTCAATCGCGAATAACTTGAAAAATATCATTTTATAAAAAAAATGTATAGCACATTTTTTGTTTAGAATCACTTTTCTAATCGAAACCTGTAGTTAAAACGTAAAAAAAATTTCACTCCGGAGATGGGGTGGCAACCACCCCCTAATCTTTGGCGCACTTTGGTTCGATATAGATTTTGATCCTTAGGCTATTACCTACCTTCTGTTAAATTTCAAGTCAATCCACGCCGCACGAAAAAATTGCGAGGTGAAATGCTACATTTCCTGGACTATAACTGGTTTGACAGCATAATCGTAGATTTATGTGTAGCTTTCAATTTTTATGAGTTCAGAATCCAGCAGCCCGCTGAAGTATGGGATTTTTTATAATATAATTATTTGACAATCTTTTGTTGGCCAACCAGCTACAGCAGAATTGAGCCGAAATACATTATATTCCCATGTTCCGAATTTATTTCGTTCAATCTGTATATACGCTTTTTGAACATTTTTTTAATATCATTGTGCAGCTGGACATTTGATATAGGTATATCCAAAGTAGAATGTAGCTACATATGCAACCTCATTTTCTAAAACAATCTATGAGAATGATGAATAAGATTATTTGGTTAAATAAATAGTTGATAGGCTGTATTTTGTGGGTTGGCTGATAAGCTAGCTGCATATGATAAAAGATGTTGTCTCCTTAACCAGAGTGGCGGTTCGTTATCTTCACAGTACATGCTTTCAGCTGAGCTAGATCTGAAGGAACCTAAGCAGATCCTAAGACCCGTATTGTGTACGGAGTCAAGAGCTTTCAGATGTGACTTGGAGGCAGACATATAGACAAAACTATTCTATTTTGGGTACCATATGGAATAATGGATCTGTAAACTGTAAACAATACTTCTTCATCGTCTCCCCATTGGAAATGTGCTGAACTTTTTAGAATATTAATATGTTTTAAGCAGTTGCCTTTTGTTTCCCCTATGTGTATTCCAAGTAAATCTGAGTCGAAGGTCAATCCTAAGACTTTATGATGATCAATAACATCTAGTAATATTTGTCGTTTTTCTGCTAAATTTCATGATTTTAGTTTTTTGAGATGAGAAGGAAAGCCCAATATGCCTCGATCACTTTTTTATATTATCAATGGCTGTTTGGTTTAGTCGACAGGTTGTTTCGATATTCTTTCCTCTGCAAAAGAGTAAAAGGTCATCAGCATATAATGCGTATTTAGAGGTAATAGATTTTGACAAGAGCTATGAGTCATGCCGATGCAGTACACAAGTTTACCTGTTATTTAGAAGGTCATAGCTCTTGTCAAAATCCATTACATATAACTGGGAGATGGATACTTTTACCTACATCATTAAATGCCATACTGAACAAAGTTGTGCTCATAACAGAACCTTGTGGTACTCCATTATGTTGAATACGAGTAGATGACAGCTTTCCGGTTAAAATAACTTTAAAAGTTCTATCATTGAAAAAATTCTGCACAAAATAGTATATGTTTCCACCAAGTCAACATTGTTGAAGATTTTATAGTATTACAGAGTTTTTAATAGTGTCAAAGGCTCCTTCGACATCAAAAAAGGCTGCTAATAAATCTTGTTTATAGGCCATAAAGTAAATGGTATTGCTTACCATTTTCTTCAATAATTTGCATATTGTGCACCTCAGCGATATTGGCCTATATAAATTAGATAAATTTTGTGTTTGGATATGAACTTTTTTAATTGGTATAATATGTGATTCTCGCCACCGCTTAGTAAAATTATAACTGTTCCAAATACCGTTGTAACATTTTAATAAAATAATATTGCATGAAGTCGATAATTTCTTTAAGAATATGAAAGGAATGTCAGAAGAAAAGAGAAATCTGGACCAGAGGCTGTGTTTTTACACAAATCAAGTGCCGTCAATTCGAAATTCTGTATGCGTATGTAAAATCTGTTTTCCTATTATTGAAAGCCTTTTTATGTCTTGCTATACTTTTGTTAAAAGTTCTACCAGTTTGACCGATGTAAGTTTTTGGGCAGTCGCCACATTTAAGTTTGTCTACACCACTTTGTAAGTGCTTTTTATTTTGCCTCTTGTTGTTTTTAATATATTTGCCTTATTAATTGTTCATTCGTTGTACCCATCATTGATTATGTTGTTGATCTGTTTTTTTTTTGCTGAAAGGAATTTGAATACCCAAAAGTCATAAATCTTTCCAATATTTTATGTGAATTAGTTACATATAGGTGTACTTTTCTTTATATTCCTCATTTGTTTTAAAAATTGATGGATATCCAATTTTTTTACACTGTATACGGAGTTTCAATGTTAATTCAAATTCAATATCAATTTTGTATGCTATTCCCTTATAAAAATATGTTATTATACAATTCGATCGATTTGTGAGGCGCAGATTTATACCGAAAACGGCTTTCGCCGAAATCTCCACTTTTGATTTATTATCATCCCCCTTGCTATAGAAAAATTGACCGGAGCGGTGAAACTCCCATGGGAATTTTTGTGTTCTAAGGTTGTAAGGATGTTAGAGTGTAATAAAATCTCTACTATCGACTAGCCACAGCAACACAGTACAAACATGGAATAAAAAATTTCTCAGAAACATACCGTCTGAGAAAAGTGAATTTTAAATTATGCTGCCGAGACGTTACAGATATAAAGATTGATGATTCTACCTAACAATGAGTTATAACGTTTAACAATTATGTTTCTTAATACAATGAAGACTATGTTTCAACATTTTAACAAAATCCATTATCTACCATAGGTTATGGAATATAGTCCCGTCGAGGATTTTCTTCTTCTTCTACTTTTTGTAGATCTTTCGATCTGTTTAATTCTGAAGCTGCCTCTGGTTAATTTCTTGGGAGGTAGATTGCCAACTCTCCCTCCATCTTTTAGGTGGTCTTCCGGGGGGTCTTGAACCGGGCGGATTGTTTTCTAGGGCAATTTTTGGGTAATTTATCTTCGCGCACTTTTATACCATATGTCATGATTGGTCGTATGCAAGTCTTATAGATTCTAATTTTACTATCTGTGCGCATATACGGATTTGACCAGACTATCTCCCGCAGACATCCTGACAGTGCAGATGCTTTGTTGATCTGACTCCTCAGGTCCTTTACTGGGTCGTGGGTGCTTGATATATCTATGCCCAGATATCTGAGTTGCATCACCTGTTCTATGGGGTTGTCCTCAACCACTAACTTACATCTGAGCGGATCTTTTGCTATTGTCATACATTTAGTTTTGTTGGTAGAGATGTTCATATTTAGTAGTCGGCTTGTTTGAAAGAACTGAAAGAGTTGCCTTTGGAGATCATTTTCTGATTCGGCAATAATTGCTGCATCGTCTGCGTAACACACCATACCAATTCTTTTGTTGCCCATTCTATATCCGAGATTAAGAGATGTTACTTTGTTGATAATTTTGCTCATGAGAAGATTAAACAAGAAGGGGCTTAAACTGTCACCTTGTCTAATTCCTCCCGATGTTGGAATATTTTCAGTGAATTCGTCTCCTGCTCTAACTTTGGTTACGTTGTTATTATTTAGGTTATGGATTATCTTTGTTATACTGGTCGGTGTTTCATTTTCTATTAATATATTTAGAATGTCTCCCAGGCGAACTCTGTCAAATGCCTTCCTCAAATAAATGAAGCAAATATACGCTGGCATGCCGAACTCTATAGCTTTTTCTTTTATTTGTTTTATTATAAATACTGCGTCTGTTATAGACCGCCCTTTTGTAAAACCTAGTTGTTCTTCAGCATTAGTGATTTGCTTTTCCAATTTGTCCTTGAGAATACCCGTGAAAAGTTTCATTGTTGTATTTAAGAGGGTTATTCCTCTATAGTTTTGTGGGCAGGTTTTTTGTCCTTTTTTAAATATGGGGATTGTGATACTATTTTGCCATTCCTCTGGTGTTTCTGTTTTGTTTAATATTTTGTTAAATAGTTGTGCCAGTTTACTTGCAAGTTCCGGGCCTCTATATTTTAAAAGTTCATTGGGTATACCATCCGTTCCCGGTGATTTTCTGTTTTTTAGCTTTTTGATCTTTGCTTCTACTTCTTCATCATTGATTGTAGCATTCACATCTGTTTCGCCCTCGTTTATATTCAGCGTTTCTTCAGCATCATATAGCTCTTTAAAATGCTGTTGCCATGTCTCTATAGGTACTCCTTTGGTCTGCACGAACTCGTTAACTGTTTTTTTCCTGTTGCGGAGCATTTTCCATACTTTCTTTTGGGCACCATATAGGTCGTAGTCCATGTCGCAAGTGAATTTGGCCCAATGTTCTCTTTTGATTGATTTAATTCTGGCGTTTACTTCGTTTCTTATTTGGACATATTCTGCATGAACTTCTTCCGATTGCGTGCTTTTATATCTCAGGTAGCATTTGCTTTTTAATTCAGAGAGTTCTTTTACCTCTTGGCAAAACCACGGTTTGGTGTAGTTTGTCGCTCTCGTGTTAATTTTCCGCTTTCCAATCGCTTCTTCCGCTGCTTCGTTGATGCATTTCTTAATTTTTTGCCAAGTATCTTCTACTCCCCATTCGGGTTTTAAGTCGATCTCTTTTAGTTTGCTGGTAATCCTGTTCTCATAGAGCAGTTTTGTACTCTCTGTTGCTAGCGACTCTATATTATGTTTTTCGATGAACATTGGGGGTTTTCTGTTTCGTTGCGGACGTTCTAGTAGCATCTTACATAAAACAACGAGGATTTTACGTCGAGGATTTTACGTAGCAATAATTTTTATGGACAATATGCTTGCATTTTGGTCTTAAATATCTTACGATTTTCCGGTAGGTAATCCGTTAAAATAAACGAACGATAATAATTGAGATTTTTAGGTTATAAGTAGTTGCTTATACGAAAAAAGCGTGGTAGTAAGGTTCTGCAGGAATTTCATCAACTACTGGTGCCTTTCCATCCTTCATTTGTCTGCCAATTTTTGTCAATGGTGGGCTCTTAAGTATGGTTCTAAGGTCATGGAAAAGTTTCTCCAAGTATTCTTCGCATACTTATCTTTTTGTCTTCTTTGGTTATGGCAAGATTGCCTTCATCATCTGTTATTTTTCCTCTGTTGCGTTTTCGAAACTTTCCAGCTGTTTCCTTCACCTTTCGATGGACATTGAAGTTATCATATCGACTCGATACTCGTCTATTTTTTGACATTGTTCTGTTTTTATTTTTTCTTTTGCTTCTCTTATCTTTCTTCTGACGATGGTATGTATTCTTTTATATTCTTGGAGAGTTTCTTTGTTGTTTTCTCTGATCCACAAGGTCAACTATTTCATCGGTCATCCACGATCTCCGTTTCTCTGTATCTTTCTTCAGGTGTTTGTCGTTTTATTTTTCTCACTGTTTCTTGTATGACGGTTAGATTTTCCTCTATAGTTCCAGAATTTTTGCATTTTAGCACCTATCTATTGAGGTTTTCACTCACCTTGTCGAACATTGGGATCTTTCAGTTTTCTAACACCGTACTTCTTCATCGACTTACTTGTAACCTTCTTCATTCTGACTTTGAAATTACCTATAACTGGTATATGATCAGACTGTATGTCTGCCCCTGGGTATGTTTCAATAGAAGGACAGCTGCTCCTGTACCTCTTATTTGCTAGCATGTAATCAATCTGATTTCTTACAATCCTTCTTACAGAATCCTGTAGAGATTTCCAGGTGTACAGTTTCCATGGGTGTTTCCATTTGCTTTCGCAAAAATCTCCAATGTATCTCCCCGATTGTCTCGGTTTCCTATGGTATAGTTCTTCTACGACCTTTTCTGTTCTTTCTGTTGTAAGTACATACACTTGAATTATATTGATATCGATTGGGCTTGCTTTTAATAAAGCTAATAATACTTATCTATTAAACTAATAATAGGTCAGACTGTAGGTCCTTATGGTTTAGGCCAACCTAACGATCGAAGACAAAGATTGTATAAATTTTCTAAAGAAAACGATATGATCATTGCAAACACGTGGGATAAACTACCCAAGAGACGGATTTCGTGTGATGACGACCGGGGAGGCCCTACAGTCTGGTGCGCGCCCTTCCCTGCCGGATCTTGGTTTCCGTGATCCATGATCAGTAATACTGCCGTTACGATTGTATTGATCCATGTTAACTTTACTCGGGAGAAATAATCGGGTTGGTTGTCCGTTGCCTTCCCCAATGATTTTTGGGAATGAAAAAGGAGTTCAAATTAGCCAAAGAAAAATGGATGAGAGAAAGGTGCAACAAAATGTAGGATATAGTATTTAAACACGACTTATTTAATGTGCACAAAAAACTAAAAGAAATGAGTAACATATTTAAAAAACAAGTTCCCTCTATACTCGTTGGCAATAATAAGAAAATTATTGTAAATGAGCACGAGATAAGAAAAGAATGGCAGCTGTATATATCAGAGTTATTTGAAGATGACAGGAATAATATTGCCGAATTTTACCAAAAATGTACTGACGGCCCAGAAATTATTAAATGCGAGGTAGAACACGCTACAAATAATGCTAAAATTAGAAAAGCTTGTGGTCCAGATGATGTTCAGATTCACTGCTTTCTTCAGAATCTAAGGAATCTATAACTCTAATGTTAATTATTACCGGTTCCAGCATTGCGTCAGTCATATTATCCAAATTTCACATTTTATTTTCTTCCCTGTGAGTATGACTAACAGCATTTTTCCAATTTTCTGTAGTTACTTTTGATAAGGAATGTTCTAATAATTGTTGTAAGTCTTCTAATTTAAAAGTTTTGTTGTTGCGTCCGACTTCACCCTTTACTTGAGACCATATATTTTCTATCGGATTCAGATCACAGTGGTATGGGGATAAACGTAAAATAATTACATCACGGTTTAATGCCATTTCATCAATTATATATTTTTTATAAGCTGCTTTATGTTGCCTTACAATAGGTAATAATTCCTTTTTTGTCGAATTCTCCTTGTACTCAATTGCGTGTTTATCCAACCATTCGATTATCTCTGCTTTTTCCATGACGTTGTTGCCAATTTTTGTGCTAGTATTGAATAGTAACTAGCAATATCCATGACTATGACTGAATTTTATGGAATTAAATCCAACATTTGCTCAAAATATTCTTCAAAAACGTCAGCAGTCATTTCCTCGTGGTAATCTTTGGTTGATTTTGAGGCAAAACTTAATAATCCACCATTGACAAAACCGTATTCGTTTCCAATATGGGATATTATGAGTCTGCGTCCTTTTCTAACGGGAATATTGTTTATTTCAGTAGATACACCTTCGATGAATGCCTGACGGGAATTTTTCACATTTGTATCAACCCATAGATATGGTACAGTATAACCTTCATTTAGCCAAGTCTCGTCCAAATAAAAAATTGTTTTCCCTCTTTCTCGGTACTTTTTAATAGTTCTTAGATAATCTCATCTCCAACATACAATGTAATATTTTTCAATTAAAACGGATTTTCTTCTATTCTTTTGCCAACGAAATCCCATCTCTCTCAATAGTCTCCATAATTTCTTGTTGCTTATGATTGGTAACTCTTCGTTTTCTCTAATTAATGTTTGGATTTTGTCCAATGTTGGAAATTCTTTGTTAAAAAAAAATGAGTGAACGCTGCGTCTTATCATGTTTTTATGTATGTGTTTCTTGGGAGATGAAACAGTTCCTCCTTTTCTTTCTTTTAGGAATCTATAAATTGTTGCTTCTCCAATTCGTCATATTTGAACACATGTTAACGATTTCACGAACATTACTTAAAGGGCGTTGATGTACAAGTGCATCGTGTACATTTAATATTATATTTTTCTCTCTTAGACTGAAGGCACCTTTTAAACTACACTTAACCGGGATTAAACCTGTTGTCGACGTCATTTTTAAATGCAAATAAGAAAATATCGATACCAAAAACGTGGGTAGGTAAGACATGAACAATGTACATCTACAAACTATTTGGAAGATGTATACAATTTCTAATTTATATTATTGGCATAAGCTGTAATATGGCATAAAAATTACTTAAACTATCATTAGTGAAGCCTTATCAGTAATTCTAGGTAATCGTTCAAAGAAGGTATTCTTTTTGTGTCAGGCGATAACTTGTATAGAAAACAATAATCACCTTTAAATTACTTTTACATTAATTTATTTCGTGAAACATTGAATTCTCTCGTTAATCACCCGTGTATAATTAACAATAATCGTATGGCATATGTACCGACGTTTTTTTACGCACAAAAAAGGTATAGTGAGTTTAGTGAACACTTATTTTACAGAAGATTTTTTAAAAGATAATGAATTGTTGACGGCATCTTAAAATATTATTTTTTTATTTATTTCAAAACAACTATAGGGTGACGCCTATGGTTTTTTGACCTGTTGAGGATTTGCATACATAATGTGCTATCAATATGATGTAAAAGGACTATAACATTATTGCAAATACTGAAAAATATCGGAATAGATGACAATGATACTCGTCAAGAGATATCGTGAAAATTGAAGATAACTACACCGATGAAATCACTATACAACGAGGAGTCAGAAAAGGTTGCATTTTGTCGCCAACATTGTTCAATGTTTACTCGAACCAGTTATTTAAAAAGGCACTTGAAAGACAACCATATGGAATAAAAATCAACGGGAACTACTTAATGTGATTAGATATGCAGACGATACAGTAATTCTATCAGATAATATTGGTCTTCAAATTCTGCTTGATCGTATTTACGAGGTAGGAGAGGAAATTGGCATTAAAATAAACTCAAACAAAACCAAATTTTTAGTGTTTTTAGTCGTGACCCACATCCCGATGCAAAGCTTCAATTAAACGGAGTCCAAGTTGAGATAGTTCACAAAATGACACAAAATAACATATTTGGGAACTGTGATAACGGACCAACTAGATCCAGACATATAAATATAATGTAGAATAGCAATGAATAAAACTACTTTTATGAAAATAAAGTCATTTCTTTGCAATAACCATCTCAGTTTAAAACTTAGACAAAGAATGGTTAAGTGCTATGTTTGGTTCCTACTTTTGTATACTGCAGAAGTGTGGACGCTAAAAGTATCGATTATGAACATAATTGAAGCATTGGAAATGTGGGTTCATAGACGAATCCTAAAGATACCTTGGAAAACAAAAAAAACTAATGAAGAAGTACTAAGGAGCGTCAACAAAGGTAGAGAACTGCTAAAGACTGTTAGACATCGAAAAATGTCTTATCTGGGACATATAGTAAGGGGAAGTCGATATAAAATATTACAACTGATTCTTAAAGGCAAAATAGAGGGATGTAGAGGTATAGGAAGAAAACAAGTTTCTTGGTTAAAAAACATTCGTGAATGGACTCAAATGCATCAAATGCAGGGCAATTATTTCATATTGCAGAAGATCGAGAAGCCTTCGCAATGATGATCGCCAACATCAGATAATTCTGATATGGCAAGCGAAGAAGAAGAATAATATTTTTAATAAATAATAAAGTTACTTTATTCAATTTTAAACATAAAATTTTAAACATAATTTAAAAAATACAAAAAACATAGTATAAAACTTTGCACTGGTCTACAGTACCTCCTACTGTATTACTTTTTTGTTTATTTACTCAATACAGACAATGGGCACCCTTTATACCACATAGATGGGTATAAGTATATCCATAATATGAATGTCAAAACGGTCGAAAAAATGAATACAAAGATACACGATACAATTAAATTCGGATAAAACGCAAGAGAAAATACGGTGTAACGTTAAATAACAATGGAAATAAATTTAGTTAACCGTGAATTCCAGCAATGTAGTCAGAATGTCGTCGTTTGTGAAAGATATGTCTACATGTACACAAAAATGACCGTTTCATTGTTACTTTCTGCACTCCACGCGCTCGTTACAAGTACTAACTCATGCGAGAGCATTCTAATTTTCTGAAGTCACGCAAGTTGGGAGTCCATTTGGCGCCTGGATTATCCCACTGAAAAACCCGAATACGAAACGAAATGGAGATTTATATTCAGGTATACGACGAACGATTAAATACTATAATGAATAAATTTTTGGTCGATATGCCATTTTGTTTGACAATAGGTTAACCTGCAAAAAAAAGAAGCGTAATGGAAATTTATGAAGCGGATAAATTTTATAGTGGAAGCAATATTGTTATTGATTAATAAAAAAAACATTGCGCATCACTTGAATTGGTTCACTATTTAATTTTGTGTTTAATTCTTGAATATATTGTACTATATTTGATCTGTCTAGTTTTAAAACCAGGTAAGTCACTTTTTACAAATTGTTCAGGAAGAAGGAAAAACTTGTAACAAGCTTGTTTTCTATTTATTTATTTTTTAAATATTTTATACAAATTAACTTGTTACAAGTTAACAAGTTACTTTGCAACCAATTACTAAGCCGTCTTCTTCAGTGAGGTGCTTGCAAATATCGTCATCATTTTGGCTGTTGTCAGCTACCAACTGATCACCTTTTACGATCCTTTTGTAATACTCAAGAGTGTCTACAGACCTCCAATATTCCCTGAAATGTTTTTCCAGTAACTTCGTCACATCTGTGGCTTTTAGCTCGGAAATTGTCCCTGTTTTTGTAGCAATGAGCTGAGGATCATTTATACCTTGAAAATTACTTCCCTTCTTACAAAATAACTTGTATTGGCAAAAATCTGATCTATAGTTAACCTTTCCTTTGATAAGAACATGTTGCCCTTGGAATTTCGTTTGAAGTAGAACTTTTTTGAGGGATTGAAGTGGAAGTGCCACTGGGAGGAGGTCGAACCACGTCGAAGTTTGATTTCCAATCATAGTTTAAGCTATACAGTGGAATCACAGTTTCATAGTGAGAAAAAACTTCAACGTATCTTCTGATCTCCTTGTCGATTCTACCAAATACCGGATGGGAAAAAAGAATGGCCCACTATGGGAAACATAAACTCGGGTTTTTCCATAGTTGCAGGAGCTTTTTTTAACAGCCAAAACGCTATCATACTCAGTATAAAATAATTTTTATTTTGCCCTTCACATCCGTCGGAGGCAAGGCGGATAGTTTTCATAGTTTCAGGAATGTTCAATTTCATTAGGCAATTAAAAACAGCAGATGCTATTTTATTTGCACTTTTTCCGTGTTGGTCTTCTGTTCAGTAGTATATGATTACATTTTCTTTGGTTTGGTTGCATTTTGAGTCACCAAATACAATGGCTAAATTGTAGATGTAGAGTTGTCTTGAGTAATAAGCGCTTTGGTCTGGCACTTTTTCATTATCTCTGTCTGGTACACTATTATTCCCTTATTATACTCTATTTAACTATAATATACTCCAATTAAAAATGGCAGAAATTGCAGAATATTTTTATGCGATGCACGTTTCACAAACGAATATCAACAGAATTGCGAATGTTCGTTTTAATAAACAAGGCCTCTCTAATTGTAGAATCAGAAAATATATATTGCTCAGCTTAGGGCAGCTATAAATCAAATTTGGATGCTTTGGAAAACCTGACAACGAAACTATACTCGAAAGTGAAGAAGTAGATATTACTTATGAAAAATATATGGATACTTTATGTTTCTTAGAAGAAAAACTAGAAACTAAACAAGCCCTTAAATTTGATACAAAATTTAAGGCGAACACTTCCAGTTACATTGTTAAAAGTACTGATTTGAATATAAATGGCCAGAAAGAAGTTAAAAATACATTTTACTTCGACTCTTCCAAATCAGTTCAGATGAAAGAAATAAATATAAGTACTTCATTTAATTCTGCAATTGTCCAAGCTCTGAAGCAAGAGCTTAAAAAGCCGGCTTATGAAATCACTTCTAATAACATTAGTTCTCAAGATGTAATAGGCCAGCCTCTCTTAAAAAATGTGTTACCAGCACAAACAGTCACTTTTCAAACTACTCCAGGACAAAATGCGATTACTGAAACTGTAATATCTGCATCGCCTGTACTTCTTAACATTTCTTCCCCTCAAATATTGCAGGAATCCAATACTTTGGTTTCTACTCAAGCTCTACATACACAAAATGTTTTAGTTTCTGCTCCGATTCTGACAACTGTCGATTTGTCTCCATTAGTTATTGAAAACTTAACTCCAGTACCGCCTTCTTGCGGTATGCCAAACGAATTGGCAAATATACCTTCCCCAACTCGTATACAAACTCAAGATATCTCTCAACCTGAAACTTTAAATGCTCTAAATATACGACAGGTTAATAAACTCTCTATTCAAGCTCAAAATATATTCACTCCCACTTTCTTACATTTGAATAAAATTCCAACACAAAAATATATCGACTTATTATTAATTGCAACACCTTGTGAAGAAGGTGATGTACATGTCGATTTTTTGAAAATCATCTCTCCTCCGAATAAGTCCATACCTTCTCCACTAATACACGAAAATCAAATACTCCTCTTACAGCCCCGTACTGGCACGGCTGTCATCAAATTTTTCCCAAAACAAGCTATTCTTACTCATACCACCCCACAATATAATTCATTAGATTCAGTCGAATCCAATGAATTAGATTGTGGGGTGGTAAACAGTAAATGACCAAGTAACAACAGCCGCTGCAATGCCCAACAGTATTCTGTTACTGGAGGCTCAGTATGTATTGCCGCCTCCTGATATGGTGAACGTTAATGTAATGTGATCTACTCCAATGTTTACTCTCTCTCTCTCTCTCTCTCAGGTTCAAACTTTTGCTAACCAAACCACGCACTCAGTGGATCCTCATACTTTAAAAAGTTTTGCAAATATCGAAAACATCTTGACCAGTGCCAATAACTTGAAAATGTTACACATACTTTATTCTCATCTATGTTTGCTTTTAAACACTCACGGTTTCCAACTCTATAAAATATATTCAAGTTCTCATCCCTTTTTAAATGAATGTAATATGGTCTCCACCTCTAAAGTTAATCTTGACTTTTAATAGCTTCTCTACGGTCCTAAGTATTAACAAGTCACCTTATCAAGACGATTTCTCTTTTAAGTTATCTCTTTGTGAAAGGCGCCTCCCTTGACAAAAAGAAAATTATGTGCCTATGTGTCTCGAAAGTATAACTCCTTAGGAAAACTCTTATCTTTTAGAGTACACTCTACATATTTCGTACAACGTCTCTGGTCATTGCCTTTAGACTGGGACAATGATATATTAGATGACATATTGATCTCGGATTGGAAATTATTATTGGATACATTCCAATCAATATATAAAATTTCCCATATGCCTGACGCTTCCACTGCTTGTATCGCATATGCTACTACGACAAAGTAGGAGTAAGTGGAACATCGCTACTGATATTTTATAGATAGGTGATGTGGTAGTAATCAAAGATGAAGAGACTTCCCCACTCCTCTGGCGTCTGACAAAATTAATCGAATTGCTCCCAGGCAAGGATTCTCTTGCTCAAACAGGTGTATCCACACCTAATTGCGAATACCTTAGATTTATAAAGAGAGCTAGGTTGCCCTTTAACCAATAGTGGCGGTTTCAGCCAAATATAGCTTCTTATTTCTATAAGTTAGACTTTAGTTTCACTAGATTTTAAATAGTTCTTAGTTATCTTATTTTTTTACAACAGTATCCCTAATGTATACTGGTTTACTCTCGTTCTCTAAGTAACTATTTGATACCCTATCCCAGTGGCGTAACTCTTTTCGCCCGCCCCCAGTATGTTCAATTTTTTCACATACGAAAAATCAAGTCATTTTTCGCTGTATTTTTCTTCTTCTTTGGGTGCCGTCTTCAATGAAGGTTGGCGATAACCTCAACAAAATAATTTCTGTCCCTGGCTTTTCTTATTAAAGATTGAGAATCCAAACCAGTCCACTCACGAATGTTCTTCAACCAGGTCCTGCGTCTACCAGGACCACGTTTTCCTTCTACCTTCCCCTCTATAAGAAGCTGCAGTAGCTGGTATTTCTCATTTCTGTATATGTGTCCCAAATATGTTTTCCGTGTTTTCATTATTTTTAAGAGTTCTCTGTCGGTACCCATCTTGTGTAGGACCTGCTCGTTGCTCATATGCGCTGTCCAGGGGACTTTCAGCATCCTTTGAAATAACCACATTTCAAAACTTTCCAAACGCCTGAGTGAGTTGATTTTGAAGGTCCAGGCCTCCATTCCATATAATAAGGTGCTGTAAACGTAACATTTCAGCATTTGGTATCGGATTTTGAGATTGAGTGTTTGGGACGTAAACATTTGTTTCATTTTTTTCATTTTTCATTTTTGTATTTTTGATTTTTAACTATATTTTTAACTGTATTTTTAACTATCTTTATATCACAATTTTACAATAATTATCTTAGTCCAACCCTTAATAACCCATCCTACTTACACTTTAACCCCCCTCCATTACAAATACAGACAGTTTCAAGATAGAAAAAAAGAAAGACTCTCTCTTGATGGTTGGCTGTCTCTAAGGGTAAGGACAGGCCATTCTTTCTCTCTTCGCTTATCAAGAATAACGGCATCTATCTTGGCTGTTTTTCTATCGCTAATTATCTCTCTCTCGTTTTAGTTACACGAAAAATTACCGCAAATACTATTTTAAATCGTGTACGGACAAAGTGTGCTCTATCTCGCAAAGTCTTATTACCGCGAAACACGTGTTTAGGAAAACCGCGAGTGTGACGGACATATTCCGGGACCGCGAGAGCGTGGAGCAGAAATATTGGTAAGACTTTGTATAAACTTAATTTGCTATTGTCTGTATACCTTTTACTACATATCCTAATTTATTTGAACCAGTCCTATATAATACAGTCCACATACACTGAAATTATACTAATAATTTCCCCCATATGTACACCCTTTTTGTACAGTTATTATATCCAGACAACATGCAGTCAAGTTCATACTCTAAAAATCTTGTTTTTATTTCTATCACGTACAGTTTTTTCTGCTACACAGATTATATAAGCAGGCATAACATTTAGAAATGTGACGGAAGGTTTTATCATGTGGTGATAAAATTGTTATGACTTGTTCAAAAATTGCAATTGCAAAAGTTGCGACTATGGTTAACAGGTAAAACGAAAGCTATGTCCTTTGGAATATGTTTTCTATCCATCCATTCGTCTTCTTCGATGGATCTATCTCTCATTATGTGCCGTACATTTTCTTCCCAGGCAACTGAAGGCCTTCCCCTGTTTCTTCTTTATTGTGTGGTATGTAATTTAAAGCTTTCTTTGGCCATCTATCTTCATTCATTCGCTTCACGTGACCATACCACACTAGTTGTCTCGGTTCAATTCTGTCTACACTGGAATATACAGTATTTGTCCTACATCTAATATTTTCATTGATGATGATGATTTTTTTTGGACATACCACACGCTCTCCTTAAAAAATCCATTTCTACTATATTTCTTTTATTCCTTTTCTATCTTTTTTCTTGATCTGCCAAACACCATAAGACATAATAGGCTCTACCAAGGTCCGATAGATTGTCAATTTCGTTTCTTGTATAATATATTAAGACCGTAGTAGAGAGTTTAGAACAAATTATGTGGATGATTGTTATTTTTGTCTGTCTGTAATATATATGGCTACTAGATAGAAGAACAAGAAATCTATTGCTCATCCTAGCTTACCTACTGCTATAAGACAATATGAAAATTCTCTTGGAAAATATTGAATACAAGAAAAACAACTAGTTTATTTGTGGAGATTTCAAAATCATCGATATTCTCCTAGGTTTACAAATTGTGAATAGCAGGAATAGCAGAGATACGTCCAACCACTGTAAAGTAAAATCTTCGAAAATAAGGACTCAGTTGACCAGCTCAAACAGTCTTATGTTCTGCTGCACCTCTACATATTTAACTGGATCTAATGAAACAATTCGTGAAAGCATTAAATCAGAATAAACCATGTTTCCAATATTTGGGTAAGAAGTTTCAGTAAGGTCCAGTAAGACAAGATAACTTCCTACCTTCTCTTACTGAGAAAATAAAAGCAGGAATTCTGATCCTCAAATTCGCCAACTAATAAACGACACTGACTTTGAAAAACGCATGGATATAAAGTTCAATAGGCCCTAGAGATCCATGGTTGAAAGTGCATGGATACTAAGGAAAAATGTATGGAGTAGCTTCAAATCAGTTCTTAAGCGATTTCTTGGGAACCAAAAAAATTCTAATTACAAGGAAGAAGTAAATATCCTGTTAAGAAGTTTCCAAAACCTACATTATCTTATGATTATAAAACTTCTCTTTTTCATTCTCACGTGGACTAATTCACCGATAGGGAAAAGGTGCTATAAAGTTATTAAATTAATGGAGTAACTTGTTCAAGGTAGGTAAATACTACTATGATGGCTGCCTACCTCTTGAAATGTAAGGGAGACTGTAATCCAGAGAAATCGACACCTAGAAACTTAAGAAAGAAACTAATTGGAAACAATTAGTTTCCAGATTTATGATCAGATGTCGCTATTGCGTCCATATCGAAGCCATTTTAGTGTTGCTTCTACTACAACAGGAAAGATTGATTTTAGGATGAAATAGTTGAGGAGATATATTGTGGAATGCAATTTTTAGATTCCCCATGTCTCTAATAACATCTTTATCATCGTCTGTTTTGCCTTGCAATTCTTAGAAGGCAAAGATTAAAGCAGAAATCTGAATTTGGTTTCGACAATTAGTTTTTGGATTCCTAACATTATATTAATTTGTGTAACGGTTGTGTAGAACATAAATAGAGTCAGTTTTTAATTTTTAATCAAGTTCGTCTTAATATTTTTTATGTACGAGAAACTACACGGCATAAAGTCATAAATTCGTAGAACTATATTTTCAATCACGTAAAAATCCAAATTTATAACATATTTACGAACAGAAAAGTATTTTTTTTTATCTATCAGTCTTAATAACACATCAAGTTTTTTCAAAAGTCTCTTCGTCGATTTTTACAGCAAAAACAAAAGTATGTATTCAACAGATGTGATTCAAAAACAGATTTTTTCATATAAATCCACCGTTTCCGTATACTGCGAGTAAGTTATAAAGCGAGATTCTAAGTTCAGGAAGCATTAAGCCAGAAAGATTACGCAGGCGAATGTCAGAAAAAGCAAATTAAACAATTCCATCTGAATCCGAAGCGTATTTCAAACTGAAGTAATTACAACCACGAACATCTTGAATCGATAAATCTGGTGGGCAAAAAACTTGGCGGGAACTAAATGAAACGTCTATTTAGCTAATAGCAAACTGTGACTTTTACGACGAACACTTACGGCGAACTTTATTCATTTGTAAATGAAATTAGTTGTACAAGTTAATGGCTTTAGCTCGGTGTTTATGTAAAATAACCAAATTAAATACCACAACATTGTTCCTATAAATTGCCGACATCATCAAGACCTTATAAGACTTGTTTTCTAAAATCTAGGCTTAGCGTATTTTCTATGGTACCTATGTCACGATTATGTTTTGAAATTTCTAATGTTTTTTCGTTCGTCTCCAAGAATTCTCAAAACTTTCAAAAATTTTCTTTTAACTAATGTTGCCGAGAGGGGGCATTTGGGCCTGTAGGACCCATCGCCGGCTCTTCGGACTTCTTCCTGTCCCCGGAATTTGATCGGGTGTTGACCATCTTTGCTTGTCGCTAGTAAAACGTGTTAATACTGCTACTGGTATAAAATAACAGTTACCGTGACAAGTATCTGTTATAGGTAACAGTTCCAAGGAACAGTTACAAAATAGCAGATCAAAAGAGAAAACAGAACAGGTAAAATAATCTAAGTATTCTTTGACTTACGAAAGAAATAACTTAGTAAACAAGGAAATAAAATGGTATATAAAAATACAATGCATAGAAAATGTTTCTAATTGTTTCTTGACTTACGGAAGAGACAACTTAGAATGAAAAGTAAAATACACAAGAATAAAAGAACAGAAAAGTGCAGAAATATTCCTAAGTGTTTCTTGACTTACCGGAAAAGAATGACTTAGGCACACAATAAAATTAACAAGTCAAATATCAGAGAAATATTTCTAAGAGTTCTTTGACTTACCGGAAAGAACTACTTAGACACAAAGTACAAAATCAAATTTATAAAATAGAAAAAAGTAAGGTAAATATTTCTAAGTGTTCTTAACTTACGGAAGAACAACTTAGATACAAAATACAAGAAAAATAAACAATCAAAATAATCAAATAAAATATCAAATAATTAGTATATGAACAAATATAAGTCAAAGTAGTCAAAGTCATAAGACTGATGAGAGAAATTCCGTCTGCTTTTATATACAACAAATCCTTTGTTTTACGTAGTAAAAGTGGAATTTCCCTACATCGAGTCAATTAGAAATTCGGATTTGCCCACACTTGGAATTTCCAAGTATTTCTCCGAATTTCTAAATGCATCCAGCACGGCGGTCAGCTTCTGCCTGACACGCCTCCGGAGACACTAACCTCATATAAAAATGATTTTACCTTTTATACATATTTGAAAATATTTGAAAAGCAAAGGTGTCAATAGCAAAACTGATGAAAAATCGGCAAAAGGAATAAGCAATAGAAACATAAACTGACATAAAGTATTACAGTCTGTTCCAAACCCTTCTTTCAGTGCGTCACTAGTTTTGACGTCATATACGATTTTAAGAATGTCGAGAATTAGTGCATGACATTTTAGTTAAATCTGACAGTTGCAGGATCGTAATCGGCTAAATGTGAAAAGGTTTTTTTTAATGTGGAGTAAAAACTTCACGAAATAGGTTGATTTTTGTTATAAAATACCCATCTTATAACGTACATGGAGTAGGGATGACGTCACCGGTGTGAGTGTAGTAACGTAATCGTTAATTTTTTTTAAATAGAAATTGGTATAATGCGACACCTCATTTGAAAGAGAATTTAATTATCTATTTAACGACATTACATTTTTAACTAAAATATTTTTTAAGGGTACACAAACAATTTTTTTTTATTTAAATTCAACCAAATTACAACTAATGATTTAATTCATAATGTACTTTTAAAGTAACCAAATTCTGCATAACAATTATTTTAAATTACATGTTTGAAGTGCTATCCATCGGTTCCTGCCATGACTTTCTGAAGTACCGTAAAACAGGGTTACATTGAACCCGAGGGTTACATGTTACATTGAAGAGTTTTGCAATGAAGATTATATTTTTCTACAAGTTGGCCTAAACTTTTTTTTGGGGCCGATATATTTTTTTGAGGGTTGCAAATATGTTTTTCTTGGACTTCCTGATAAAATTTCTGGCAGGTTCTCAAAATTAACAAAAATGAAATAAAAAATGGTTTTTGAAATAAAAGGTAGTAAAAAAAAATCTCTCAAACTTTGGTCTGCAGCCGGCGATATGCAAAAGATATCTTCTCATGACTAATTTTACACGATAAAAATACCTATTTAAACCTTATTCTACATAATACCGTAAATGATTAAGGTTTTGAATATTTTTAATTAATTTATACAAAAAATATGTCAATTATTTTGGGAACGTGGGGTAACATTGAGCGGCAGGATTGAACGTGCTTGGGCGGTGTCAATCGAGTTCCATCTAAATATTATTGTCTGGCGTTACGCTACCTCGTTTTGAATCATTTGAATGAAATTCACTCAGCTCAGAGCTCAGTATTACATTTGTTGGCTTGGCGGTAGGAACATTGTGTGGTTAGGAAATTCAGTTGTGGTGCAATGGGTAGTGTAGTGCGATAATCTCAATCCAAAATGCGTGATTACGTTAGAAAGTTGGGTAGTCGAACATATCAAAATTACACCTTTGATACTTTGGATCAAGCAATCCGCGAAATTAAAACAAAACAGTTATCACTTGCCAAGGCGTCGAAGAAATACAAAATCCCAAAAGGAACATTAAGTCACAAACTGAACAACAAAAAAAATGAAGGACGTCGGAAGGCCCACAGTTTTAAACAACGACGACAAAAGCACTGGTGAAGATGCTTTTGAAAACCGCTGAATGGGGCTTCCCTTTGACTCACGACGATTTACGACATGTTATGAAAAGCCATTTGGATACAATGGGTAAGAGAGTTAAGCAGTTTAAAAATAATTTGCCTGGTATCGACTGGATTAAAAGTTTTCTGAAAAGAAACAGAGAAATAAGTGTAAGAAAATCTCAAAATATAAACCTAAATAGAGCATCTTCCACTAGAGAAGTTTTCATTGCTTATTTTGATAACCTTGAGCCATGTCTAGACGGAGTTTCCCCCGATTGTATATACAATTTCGATGAGACAAATTTATCGGATGAACCTGGATCTGCAAGATGCTTTTTTAAAAGAGGGGTGAAATACCCAGAACGTTTATTATCTCAATCAAAATCAAACATTTCTTTGATGTTTTGTGGAAGCGCTTCAGGAGTTCTGCTGCCTCTGTATGTAGTCTACAAAGCAGAAAGCCTTTGGACAACTTGGACGGAAGGAGGACCCGATAAAACCAGATACAACCGAACAGCTCATGGATGGTTCGATTCTGCAACATTTTTAAATTGGTTTACTTCTGTTTTCCTTTATTCCACGAGACATGAAGAAGGAGTCAAAGTATTAATCGGGGATAACTTGGCGAGCCATTTTTCTGAGCAAATTATCAGACTGTCTGTTGAAAATAATATTCGATTCATATGTTTACCGCCGAATACTACGCATATCGCTCAACCCCTGGATGTCGCGGTGTTCGCACCACTGAAGAAACAATGGCGTGCAATACTCAGCGATTATAAGTTAGCAACGGGATCAACTGGTCTTCCAAATGAGATGTTTCCAAAACTTTTAAAAAAGCTGATGTTAAAATTCGCAGAAACTGGTGAACAAAACCTTCAAAGTGGTTTTCGGGCAACGGGTATATACCCTTTAGACAGAAATCAAATATTAAAGAAATTGCCTGGTACTGATGATACTGAATCAAATGAAAGTTTTGGAAACAGTTTAAACGACAAAGTTTTACAATTTCTACAGGGTATTAGGAACAAAAAGAGAGCTAGAACTCAAAGAAAAAAGAAAATTAACATCGCACCGGGTAAAAGCATTGGATTGGAAGATTTTGAAATAGGAGAAAGTTCTGGATGTTTTGCACCACCCACGAACAATAAGAAAAAGTCTGCTAAGGAATTGGATAGTGACAGTTCCGACTACGAACTAGAGCTTCAGGACGAATCTGATTGTGATTTCGAGGCATTTTGTGATGAAATGCACCAAGAAAAGAACGAGGAGATCGAAAGGCCAACAGGGGCTGCAGTCGTCGACGATTATGTGCTCGTGAGATTCGCAACCAAAAAGATCTTGAAATTTTTCGTTGGTCTTATAAAAGAAAAACTGCCTGATGGAGATTATGTGGCCAAGTTCCTGAGAATTGCGAAGAATTCTGCCTTCTATTGGCCAGAGGTAAATTTTTCAGTGCATTTTGCATTATACCAAAATCGATTGTTGATTTATTTTCAGATAGACGACATTTCAGTCGTAAGTTCTTCAGATTTTGATATATTCGTCTTAATTTTATTCAATTATTATTATTAAGTGTTCCAAAGTTTATTTATTTTAAAGTTAAATTATGGCTTATTCCGATAAAAAATAGTAATTGTATTAAAAGATTACAAGAAAATAGCATCATCATTATTGGTTCAACAACACCTTTTGTTTCGTAACATGTTCTATGATTCTTCTCCATTCTGAACTGTTTTATTTTTTAAGTGTGTTAGTCCTCTTTTTCAGTTGTCGTTTGCAATTAAAGTTTTAGAGTATATCTTTTAAATCGGCACACATATGTTGTATGTTTAGTAAAACTACTAATAGCATTGTAGGAAAAAGAAGTTGAAAAGTACAAAAATCCCAAGAACTCGTTTAACAAACTTGGTCTAGTTAATGGAAAACATCAAGACTTAGTAGTAAGTTAGAGCAGATATTTTCCTATGTATGATAACCATCAAACACAAACATGGCAATAATCCTAAAACAACAAAACCGGCGAATGTCAAAATACACAACTCCGGTCTGGGGCGGAAAAGGAACTTTGGGAAGGTACAACTTTTAGTTATTGTGTTTCCGAAATATAATCAAAGTTTTAAACATACACAGGAAACGAATAAACAGTGACGCAAGTACTGGGGTTATGCTACATTCGATATACAGATTAAGCTAAACCGGTTTTGAGGATGACAATTTAAATGCCTCAAACACATCCATTGTAGTAACAATTCTAAAGGTTAAGTATTATGGGGATTGTTATATTGAAATTCAGATTTGGTCAAGTTTGAAATAATACTAATTGCTAATTTTCCAAGTATTTGGCATTTATTGTTTGTCATTTTCAATGTAGATTTTGCTTAGGCCTATATTTTTATAAACAAATTATATTATACAAACAACATTATATTTTTAACAAATATTTCTTTAGAAAATTTATAGGGAAATTTAAGAAATTATCAACAAATATACATTCTATATACATGTAAAAGTGAACAGTATCAATTGTAAAATAAAGATTAAAAAATGATGATTAAACAAATGTAACGACATTATTTTGCCTGCCACAGGGGGCATTAATACAAGGGGGTAGAAAATTTGTGGAAGAAACTATTGGGGGTGGAGATAAGGCAAGCAAAATAATCACTACTGATGCGAACGGTACTCAGGGTTTCGTAGGAGAGCTGGGGTCGTGGATAAGTAAAAAATAAGGGCATTGGAATGGGGCAACTACAAAGAAATGAAATAAAGGGGTCATTAATTTCTTGGGGTAAACAAAATAAAAATAAACAAGAAACATTTCAAGGAATTTAATATAGGGCGCCACTTGAGGTGCCTAATTATGCCTATTACAACCACTAGTTGTAACTAGGGAAATAATTAGAAAACAAAATGAAAACCTAAAAAACAAATATTTTTCAAATAAACTCAAAAAGGGTTAGCTCAAAAAAAATAAATAAAATGTTAAGACAACAAAATTTAACCTTTATTTATGTGTCACCACAAACAGTTACAAAATGGAGAAATACAAAATACAAAAACTTACGTGTCATCCGCTTACAAACTCCAGGAGTTGGAGATACTACATAATCTTAAAAAATTTATATGGAGGTTAACCTTGTTTAAAAATAAAACAAACTAATAGTCAAAAAAATATGAAAAAACGAGCTGTCACAAGTTAACATTAAATTTAAAAAAAAACTAAACACACAAATTGACAGCTCAACTCAAAATCTAAAATTTACAATTTTAAATGTTAACGAAAGCAATTATTCAATTCAAAACAAATTGTCTGTCTTTACTTTAAAATTTGAACACAAAAAAAAACAGTTACCTTGATTTACATATTTCCACTTCACAAAAAGAACTTGTTATATCTCTGTAGCATCCATCCGGAGATCAGCAGCAAACACATCCATTTGGGGCCGAAACAGGAACAGGACATCTATTGGGGGCCGGAACACACCAGGGAAAACGGGAACTCTCAAAAAAAAACATGAACCCTCCAACAGGAACCAGACTTTTCAAAAATCTCGAAATATCGAGCGAAAACTTCACTACTCCCGGCAAATTAATGCCGGTCACTTCATAGTGGACAAAATCCATCACTACTGCTACCCATTTCCACCACAATCAACGAAAAAATAGAAAATTTTACAAACTCGACATGAATTTGGACATAACGCTGAACCGCTCTTGAAAGCTGCTCCAACGAGAGTGACGAAATTATCTATTAAAATTGATCGCATAACTTAAACATAAACAAACAACGGAAATAAAAACGTAGATATCTTTTTGCGACGCATAAACTTGAATAGAATTTGCCGAAGTAAAATAAATAAACAACTCTAAAATGGTTTATTTCAACTTAGCCGACCTAAGAAAGAAATGAAAAGATATTTGGGTTTAAATACGTACGAAATACTTTTAGATCTATCAAAAATATATAAGGTGATTTTAATATTTCGTATACGAGGGGACTTCAATATACTTAAAAGAATCAATGAAATTGAAAATGCTACACAAATAATGAGAGAAACGATGCAATATCTTTAGAGCTTTTTTATGACAACCTAATCATCAGGATCACTAAATTCCCATCTTAAACTAGATATTTAATTAAGATTTAAATATCATCATTATCGTGGTGCTTAAAGGGTCTCGTCTTTGTTGGAATTTTACAACATTAAATAATTTTTCGCTAGTGTGAAGGCTAGGAATAATTTAGGCAACTTTTCACGATAAAACTTTTATTTCCACAAACACAACTTACACCAAACTGATTGGATTCCCACAGGGAAGAGCCACTAATATTTTTATGTAACTTAATTTATATTTTTCTACTAAAAATTACAATTTTTATTGGACTGACCAGAAGTCACCCTTTTTTCCCGACATTGTATAACGAACTTTTTGCTTTTTCTGACAACGCGCAGGCGTTGAAATTTCAAGTTAAACATAGAACACATTGTGTCATACAAAACATAAAATATGATAAAATATATTGTGTTAAGAATTTATTTCGCCAACAGTCTTTCTTAAGCTTTCTACGTCATTCTGCTCTGCCGATTGCTTACGTTTTCAAATTGGTAGCACCAATCTTATCAGCATCCTGTACTACTCCGTCCATCCACCTTTTTTTTTCTTATCCCCGTCTTTTTACTCCTACCGATTTCGCTGTTAAAATCGTCGTTTTTATAATGTTCGATTCTGGGGCCCTGCTACATATTTTGCCTACTACAGATGGTTTAGCTTGATTATGGTGGTAATATCTTTTTCACCAAACTTATGCTTGTAAATCTTCTGCATTTCATTGTTATATCTACGCCTACATAGATCTTTACTCCAAAATCGATAAAGAGGAGATTCGTCTGTTTTGATTAAGGTACATACCTTAACCAAAAGGACTTTAAGGTCTTATACTAGGTTTTTGAAACAGACGTTTGTTAGGTAAGTACTATAATAGACCATGATAACAGCTATAGATTTAAATATTCTTCTTTGGGTACCGTTTATGTTAGAAAGTTGGTAATCATCACAGCTATTCGTACTTTTGATACTGAAGGTCTGTACAGCTCTTTTGATACTGTAGATCTACAGAACATCATTTATACCACTTTCTCAAATTATTTAACTAGAAAATGAGCCTTATTCCAATACTCGCCTTTTCTTCCTGACGTTTTGTTAAAGGATCGGCCAACATTTCCAAGCCATTAACAATGTTATCAGAAGAAGGAAAGGAATATACATGGAATGAAGAGTGTCAACAAGAGAGAACAATTACAAATCCAAGATGGGCAGGAAAAAGTCATAGCTTACTTTAGAAAGGTCTTATCGAAACCAGAACGAAACTATTGTGTTACCAGGAAAGAATTGCTAGGCGTAGTGAAGGCTTGCGAGCATTTCCATAAATACTTGTATGGTAGGAAGTTCCTTCCTCGTAAAATAATTGTAAATACAATTGAAAGCTTGAGTATAAAGAATACATACCTAATCGCCCCGTTTTATTGACTCAAGCCTCATCCAAACGTATTTATTTGAGTATATATATTGTCATACTTTTCTTTTCCAACCAAAGAAAAATAAATAAAAAAATCCATCGAAATAAAATTTCAAGATATCAATATAAACAAATTGTATATAGTAATTTAAGATAAGATTTAGTGTAGATAAGAATAGAAATTTGTTTGGCAAACGACCTTTTTCCGTTTCAAACAAAATTATCAAAAAACCTTTGTTTAGAATTAGAAGACATTTTACCTGTAAGTTAATCTTTTCATTGTTTGTATAATCGAGTATTAAATGACCATATTTTAATCTTTTGAAATATGTATAAATGATGTATTAAAAAAAACCAATTTTAAAGTAAGCTATTTAGTTTTCTCTGAAACCGAAATTAGGCTTTTCCAAAATCATGGTAAACACAATTTAAGGTTTTTGATTGGACGGTCGTTTTAAAATGGGAATTTGGTGAGTCGATCATGAGAGAGGAGAAGTTAGTCATATTTTGGTGATTGAAAGAAAACAGTCGTTTGTCTCAAGATAGGGTGTGGTTCGTGAGTTTGGATAAAGGCGTAATGAAAAGAAGTGAATAGTTTGAAGAAGGAGATAACAAGTGGATTAAAAGAGGTCCTTGTATCTACCGTGGCCATTTTATAAAGTATATGTGAAAGTATTCTTACAGCAGCAAGTTGCCAAAAGGAGGTCCTGGTGTCATAAATAAGTAGCGGAGTTTGGAGAAGTGAATCAGGTGTTTTTTGTGTAGTCTGAAGGAGGTTTGCAGAGACGTAAAGAAGGAGCCGAGGTGCCAAAGAGGGGAGATCACATATTTGAGGAGACTGGACTTTTCTGGGTATGTTCCAACATACAACTCAAGAAGAAAATAAACTGTAAGTGTTTGTACAATTGAATTTTATATCTGTGAAGGATCGTTTCGACATCATGGTCATTATCATTAAAATTTAAGAACTGAGGTTTTGTTAGGCTAATCAAAAGTTTAAAGTTTTGTGATTTCTTTTTTCAAGTAAAGAAAATTTTAAGTAAAATTGGTTTTTCACGTAATATAAATGTATGTAGCTTTATAATCTTATTATCATAATAATTTGATTTATTTTCTTGTATGCTGATTAATAAGATAACGACAGAATTTAATAATTGTTTTATTCGTTCATATAAAATAAAGAAACGTAAATCTTTGTAATATAATATATTTGTATTCTTATCCTTTTCTTCTCTATCCCGATAAAAGACAACTAGAAAATCTTTTGAGTTCATCGAACACAGGTAATATAAGGATTATTTTACTTTTGATAACAAATAAGTTATAATTCTTTTTATTGGCTCAATAAACTAAGTTTGAACTCAAAATAAACAATCATAACAATATATAAATCAAATAAATCTAAATTAAAATAATCATATTATTCATGTTAAAAGACCAACTTTTTTAGATACCATTTATGGATTGCCCCTAATGGAAGTTTTCCATTTTTATAATTCTGTTTTTAAAAAGTAAATTTACACGAGTTCCGCCGATACAGCAACTTTGTCTTCTCTAATAGTATCGAACCATTTATCATTAGACGATCAACTCGAAACTGGAAGCAATATCAATCACGGGTACGGCAGGGCAACTTATGAAATAAGTCAACTTCAGACGTGTATAAAAATTACGGACTTGAAGGGTTTTCTTGAACGAGAGTTATTAATGAGAGTTGGCAGTCGGGAGACATTAGTATTGGTGATAGATGTAAGCTGAAGGATTTTTTATGTCGAACGTGTTAAGCTTTTCCTTTATTGTCATTAAGTATGTCATTTTTAATGTCTTTCTACCAAAGTTAGTAAACAATTTATACAGATTGTATTGAAAAAATCGCTTATTTATGACAATATATCAGTCATTACTTTATGTAAATTGCGATTATGACGAAAATTTGTTTTCAATCCTCCTCCTCAATCCTTTAGCCCTTATCAGGGCGTAGTGACACCCTAAATATTATTAGTCTGCTGTCTCCATTGACTGCGATCTTGTGCCATATGGACGGCTTCATGTAGGAATTTTCCCACCAAACTCTTCATTTGGTCCACCCATCGTATTGGAGATCTTCCTCTTGGTCTTCGGCCTTCTACCTTGCCTTCTACTACCAATAGTTCCATGGTGTCCGTTCTTCTAGCTATGTGGCCGAAGTAGGTTAGGTATGTTTGGTTTACTTTTTTTAGTAGCCTGTCTTTTATATGAAGCTCTTCCAGAATTGACAGGTTGGTTCTATGTTCTGTCCAGGACACGCGTAGAATTCTTCTATATACCCACATTTCGAAGGCTTCGATCTTACTCCTATCGATTTTTTTGAGAGTCCATGTTTCAGCTGCATATGTAGCAATGGGAAAAATAAGGGCATTGACCAACCTAAGCTTAATATTCGTTGTTATTGTTCGGTCTTTCCATATTTTAATTAATTTAGCAGTTGCTAAATCTAATGCTAAATGTTTTCAATACTTATATCTAATGTTAAGTCATAAAAGAATATGTCTTCAGTACTGTTGATAGGTAGGCAGCCAAAAGAATACTTCATCTATTTATGAAACGATTAAGTCATTGACTTATATATATATATATATATATATATATATATATATATATATATATATATATATATATAACCACAACATAAATAAGACATAAATTTGTACCTGTCTACCAGCAGTAGAGGAAAGGCACCAAATTTGAGACACTTTTTTTGAAAAACAAATATCAAACAGAATATTCAAAAATTTTTAAAACATTTATTTCGAAAACTTAAATTTAATATTTCTAGAACACAACAAAAAAAATAATATTGTTCTGAAGCTATTTTCTTGTGGCATTGTAAATTAATTACTATTAAACTGGGAATAAGCCACAATTAAAGATAAAAATACGTTTATTGACGTTTCAATTTCCACTTCGGAAATCGTTCTCAAAATACAAATAGTAAATTAAACAAATTTTGTTTTTTGTTACATAGTGAAAAATTCTTCTAATAATTTAATTTTATCTGACTCATTTATATTGACAATTCAGACATACATTATGCATTTTAAAGTAGACGACTTTAAAATGATATTGCCAATATTGTTGAGTTGCGCTCCTGGGACAACTTTACTTATAAGATAGTTCATTCGATTACATGAAATCAACTTTAACTTGAGAATATCCGTCAGAAAAAAATCATAGCATGTAATTCGTCTTTAAAAAGACAAACACATGACATGATGACAGTATAATTCTCCTGTTAGTGATTCCATAGTAAATTATGAGGGAAAAACCAGGAAAAAAACCTCATAATACTATCCCGACATTGTAAGTATTTGTTTGTGAATTTAGTTTACCTTCAACAAACATCAAAATTCTGATTTTATATGTGACGTTATTTAAAAAACATAAATGATGTATCCTCTATATGTTACTGACTTACTAATACTGGTATTTTCTTATTAATAACTTCCTCTTTCAATATTGGTAACCAGATCCTACTACATTCTGCCGAGGAATTTGCGACACAATTGGCCTCATTTAGCATAATTAGAGCCGCTTCTTTGATTTTTCTTTTTTTACCATCCATTTCTTTTAGAACTACATTTGAATTATTCCATTGAACCCTATGTTCATTATCCCATGCGTGTTTACATATTTGAGATCTATCAAATTCTTTATTTTTAATATAAGATTGATGTTCACTTATTCTAACATTTAATGGCCTTGATGATTCACCTAAATAAAACTGATCGCATTCACAAGGTATTTTATAAATGCAATTCTTTGTCCTTTCTTGTTCATTGTTAGGTTTGGTTTTGGACAAAATAGATCTTAACGTGTTTGTTGTTTTGTATGTTGTTGAAATGTTGAATTTATTTTCTATCCTTTTAAGTTTTTCTGATAGTCCTTTTATGTACGGTATTGTTATTTTCCTCATATTCCTTGTGTATGCTGTAGGATCTCGTTCTAAGTTGTTCTGTTCTATTCGATCGATTGTTGAAAATTCCTTATTTATAAACGATAAAGGATAATCATTTTTTAATAAAACAGATGTTAACAAATGTTTCTCCTCCAAGAACGAATTTTCATTAGAACAAGTAATTTTGGCTCTATCGTATAAGGATTTAATTATTCCCTTTTTTACATTAATATTGTGATTTGATTTGAAATTTAAATATCTATTGGTGTGTGTTGGTTTTCTATACACCTGAGTCTCATATCCAGTATCGTTCTTAGAGATTAAAACATCCAGGAAAGATAGCGTGTTATTATATTCCTTTTCCATGGTAAATGTTATTGTCTCTTTTTTATCGTTTATATCATTTAGGAATGTGTCCAACAACTCTGATCCATGAGGCCATATTGAGAATACATCATCTACATACCTCCACCATACTGTGGGTTTGAAATTTTGTTTAGAAATGATATTTGTTTCAAAATCTTCCATAAATATATCGGCTAAGAATGGAGATAAACTAGATAAAAAAATTTTGTTTATAGAATTCATTATTTAGTTGAAAATATGTATTATCAGTACATAATGTTAATAACTCCATTATAGCCGATATGTTTAGTCTTGTTCTAGTTGCCAATGAATCATCACTCTCTAATTTTGTCTTGACTATACTTAAAGTCTTATTTAATGGCACATTCGTAAATAAACTATTTATGTCAAAACTTACCAAAGTATGATTTGAATTAAATTCAATATTTGATAATTTATTTAAAAAATGTTGTGTATTTTTTATGAATGTGTCATTTTTATTTGTAAATGGTTTTAAAATATTTAATAAAAATTTTGATAGTTCACTACAAGGAGAATTCATGGTACTACAAATGGGTCTAAGTGGTATATTCGTTTTATGAATTTTCGGTACTCCATAAAAATGAGGAATCTTACTGTAATGAGGTGTAATTAATCCTCTCTGATAACTTGTTAAAACATCTTTAAACTTGAATAAAGTTCTATATATTTTGTTTTCCAAAGAGTTTGTTGGTTCTTTTTTTAATTTAGTATAAGGTCCGTTTATTAATAGATCTTTAATTTTATTTTCGTATTGAATTTTATCCATTATCACAGTTGCATTCCCTTGTCTGCTGGTAGTATGATTATGGAGTCGTCATTTTTTAAAGTTCTTATAGCCTTTAGTTCCTCTTTGCTTATGTTTTGTTCAATTTTAGTAGATTTTTCCAATTCAAGTTTACATAAAACTCTGTATTCTTCCTTTTCGTGGGTTGGTAAGCATTGAGATATTTTCTCCACTGAGCTTATTATGTCCAATTTTGGAACGGATGGCTGAGTAATAGCAAAGTTTAATTGTGGCTTATTCCCAGTTTAATAGTAATTAAAAAAAAATATAGTAAATAAAACATAATATTTTTGCAAAAAAAAATACATTTTTTTGCGACATTTAATATTAAAAATAAAAGGTACCCTAATTTGGGATAGCCAGGTATCTAAACTTGAGACAGGTACCTTAATTTAAAATACTATTCAAAAAAGCCTTTTCCTTCGCAGAAAATGCAAATAAATGTGCTGGACTTTATTTCTCCACAGTCTTCATGTTCCCACCTGCCACATTGGTAACACTTTGCCCAACGTTCGCCATATTTATCGTCGGAAAATTTGCCGGTGCAAAATAACCATTTCGCATTGTTTTCTCCACTTTCGTTGGACGACGAATCAGCTAATAGAAAGTCGTCACTGGTATCTGAGCTTGAACTCTAAGAAACTTTCCGCTTCCTTCTTGATTGCCTTTTGCCTGTTGATGTAAAAGGTTGACTTACGTCTTCATCTGCTATCTCTTCTTGAGGCGTTGCTGTTTTTTTTTTCATCTAATACCTTTTGTTGAACGGTTTTTTTCTGGAGCAAATACACAATCAAAGTTTAGCTGGGGTACTAGATTTTTTTGCTTTTTTCTTCTGCAAACTTTACTCTAATTCTTTTTTATATGGTGTTAAAGTAATTACTGAAGCCTTTCCTAATCTGGCATGTGGTTTTTTAGTGGAATCTCTCTTGTAGAATGTAGGGATTGGACAGATGTCTTTCGAAAAAACAAGTTATTGATGAGGTACTGGTGGACTAGGAGTACTATGTACTCGAATTGGATGATTTGGTTGTTCATGGCTTGGTTCTGTTATTTCTTCGTCCCTTTCGTTTTGTGTTTTTGAGTTCTTCTGAGTCAAGTGCTCTTGAATTCAAAATTCAGAGTCGCTCGACACTGAGGAGTAGACAGATTGAGACCTCAGTGCCGAGAGACAGTTCTTGTATTTATAATACAGAACACGATACTGGTACGTCTCGAGTAAGGGGAGTAGGCAACAACAGAAAAAAAAATCTTTAAGAGTCGAAAACTACAAAATATTCATAGCTCGCCAAATCAGTTCCAAAACTTTATTAATTTCCTCTATGAAACCAATGCTTAATGTATATGTTTCGGTCAATGTGATAAGACCTCTTCTTCTTCTAGTTCCATGACCATTATCGATCGTTGGTAGTTGGCTACCATATTCGCTATCGTGACTCTATTGACAGCAGCTCTAAATAACGATGTAGTTGATTTTCCATACCATTGCCTTAGATTTTTCAGCCATGATGTTCTTCGTCTACCAGGACCACCATTACCTTGGATCTTTCCCTGAATGATCAGATGTAGAAGATCTTATTTTTCAGGGTGTCTCATAATGTGACCGAAGTATTTCAGCTTGCGTTTCTTTATTATATTGACCAGTTGTGTTGTTTGGCTCAGCCGTCTAAGGACCTCCTCATTTCTAACCCTGTCGACCCAGCTTATTTTCAGTTGTCGTCTGTATACCCACATCTCAAAGGCTGTCAAGCGTTTAAGCATAGCCTCAGTTAGAGTCCACGCTTCCACTCCATACAGCAGGACAGGAAAGATGTAGCAAGATGTCATACGAACTCTAAGGTCAATGCTAAGATCGTGACTGCAAAGTACGTTTCTCATTTTTACAAAGGCAGCTCGGGCTTGTTCTATTCGGCTTTTAATTTCTGCGGTTGGATCCCAGCTCTCATTGATATTACCGCCGAGATACACGAGTTTCTCTACTCTGTCCAGTGTGGCATCTCCGACTATCCTGATTATATATTTAGTATTCGATCATATAGTTTAGTTTAGACTCCTAACTATCATATATTTAGTTTTCTTAACGTTGAGTTTTAATCCATACTGATCACAAGTCTGTTTTATTTTGTTCATTAGATTTTGAAGGTCTTCTCCGCCATTGGCAAGGACTAAGGTATCGTCGGCATATCTAATATTGTTGACGGTTACTCCATTCACAATAATACCTTCGGTTGTCTCCATTAAGGCTTCCTTAAATATTTCCTCCGAATATAAGTTAAAAAGTAAAGGCGACAATATACAGCCTTGTCTCACTCCTCTTTTTATATTTATTTTATCCGACAGTTCTTGTTCAACCTTTATTCTTGCCACTTGATGCCAGTATAGTTTTGTAATTATTTATAGATCTTTATCGTCCAATCCAGCTATTTCCAATATTTCTAGCATTTTGTTATGTCGGACTTTGTCAAAAGCTTTTTCAAAATCGATTGCACAAATGTACACATTTTGATTTATATCTCTGCATCTCTGTACTAGCACCTGTATACTAAACAAGGCTTCTCGTGTACCAAGCCACTCCTAAATCCAAATTGAGTATTGCTAATTCTGTTCTCTAACAGCGTATTAATTCTGCTGTGTATTACTTGCAGGAAGATCTTCAAAACGTGACTCATCAGACTTATTGTCCGATAATCACCGCATGTCTTTGGTCGATGTTTCTTAGGTAGTGTGACAAATATCGACTTTAACCAATCAGTTGGTAATATCCCAGTGTCATAAATTATGTTAAAGAGGTTACACAGAGCTTTAATTTCATTTTCTCCCAAAAACTTTAGTATTTCAGCACTTACTTCATCGCTATGTATAAGAACGCTCTGTATTAATAATAACCTTCTTCTTAAAAAAATACACAAGGAAAACAATTCCTGTAGCTGGCTGTATACCACGTATCACAAAAAAGAGGTTAGTCTTCGTAAATGGGTATATTTATTTAAAAACCCTTAAAAGGACTACATCAAAAAAACAAACGTTTTCGGACTAAACAGTCCATCATCAGGTTTAAAATTTTAAAATTGCAAGGTTATAATGCCTGAGCCACCAAAATACCTGTATAATAATTATTTTATCTGTATAATAATTATTATAATTATTTTATCAATCAAAAAAACCTAACTACACTTGTGTTTGGTAACAAAGTTAAAATACTTAAATATTTATTAACCAAAAAAACTATCTAACTAGACTTGTATTTGGTAACAAAGTTAAGACACTTAAACAACATTTAATAATAAAAAAAACGTAACTAGACATGTAATAAGTAAAAACAGTCAAAACACGCGGGGAAAGGCGCAAAATGTCTCCTGTCAAAATTTTCAATGTGTTTTAAATGTATTCCAATGCACTCCAATACTCTTAGACGTGTGGTTAACGACAAACTTCTACTGCATAATACAGAACTCCAGTTAATAGAGTTTTTCCGTGCGAGTTCTATTCTGGTCGAAATTTCCTCGTTACTTTCAACGTTGCAGTCAATCCAGCTACCCAAATATCTAAAGTGTTCCACCCTTTTCAGGATTTTTTATCTAATCTTAGTACTGAGTCTTCAATATTAATTTTTCCGACCACCATCCATTTTGTTTTTTTTGCGTTGATTGTTAAGCCCTTTTTAGTACATTCGTTGTTTACAGCATTCAACAGTTGTATTAATAGTAACCAGTTATTATTAATAATTCTCATTTATTCACATTAACCGTAACATATATAGTGTAATAAAATTGTACCTGTGTCAGCGACCTACGCTGTAGAGACACGTCATGCTAAAAAACGTTAACAACCTACTAGATTGTCAGATTTCGAATTCGACTATTTCAGTTTTAGCTTCTGGATTTGCATAAAAAGTTGTGAAGGAAAATTGTTTTCAATATTAAGTCTCTATTTGCTTGGTCACAAGTCAACTTTAATACCGTGGATGTACATTAAGCGTTCCCTTCGCATCGCATTCAAAACTGTAGGCCGGACTATATCGCAGGGGAATAGCATGAGAACGACACATTTGTTAGTAAACTCATAATAGTGCAGAAGAGAATAATAATATACGCTTTCACTGGAAATAACACCAACATAAATACAATTCCAACTTGAATAAATGTTTGCTCGGGGAAAGAACGTTGTTGTTTATAATGAATTTTGGCTAAAAAGTCGTTTTCTCTGTTAATTAATTAGTTAATTAGACTAGATACAAAATTTAATTTATAGCTAGTTTACTATTATGGGTATTATATATTCAAAACTTTTCAGACGTACTAATGAATTTATTGCAACATACGAGTTACAAGTGGCAGTTAATTTAAAACGAATAACTTAGTATGTGAACATAACAAAACACAATTTCCATGGAATTTATTTATCATGTTTGATATTTTAGATAAATATTAGTTCAATTGTCACATAAATTTTACATCAAATTTGATAGAAATACAATAAAAAGGAAAAAAGAAAAAAAAAGAGGTTAATCTTCGTAAATGGGTATATTTATTTAAAAATTTCTTTCTCACAACATCTTGCACAACATAAACATACCCTCAACATCCCGGAAGACGTCTCTTTGTTACATAATATACCTCAAAAAATTTTCTAAAATTAGATCTATATGAAGACTTGGAAATAGTCAAAAAAAAGCAAAGTAGCCCCAATTGCGTTAATCGCCATGTATCTTTCAACCGTGACTTTCAACCCTTACATCGACAACTCTTCTCATAGTCCACACTTCACAATATTGCCCCACCTTCTCTGCCTGACTTTCCTATACAAACATCAACATCTTTAATCCTATACAATAATTGTGTTTCTTTAAACAACCATTCTCTACACTATCGTCACACCTTCCCCTCATAAAATTTTCGACCCTATTGTTAACTTCAGAACCATCCATGTCTATCATACCACAATATTTCTCCATTTTCTCCTCTCTTCACATATACATCACATTCCTGTGCATTCTTTTCTCTTTCATTATTTCTTGGTTAACTCAGATATCAAACATGTACTCATTAGTTTTAAACTCAGTAACCATTCAAACATTATCTAACAATTTATCAGAATTCATAATTTCCCCTATTACAAAAAATCCTAATCAACCATTGCTCACCTTCTCTTGTTCAACAACTTAGTAGCACACTCATACATCAAATTTTAGGTTTTTATAAACCGAATTTAATACTACCAAAATAGATTTTGTTCAGGGTGCTAGATGCTATAAGCATGAAGGAATTCTATTATCTCTAATTGTTGATTAACTCTTTCTCTCCTTTAACCGTCCCCTTCTTCTTCAGTCATGTCCTTTACTTTTATTCTCATCAAGTCTCTGAGGAGTTCAGCCTCTTCAATTTTAAATTTAATCACATAGGTTATAACTTTAATTTCTTCAGCCAGTAGATTTCTAACCCCCTTTTTCAATTTATTAAACTTACTATTATTAACTTTTTTACCATAAGACCAGTCTTAAACAAAGTCATTTAAATACGAGGTCTTATATTAGCTTCAAATATTTACTATTCAAACTTTACCTGGTTCTAGATGTGATAAACATAAAAGAATAATTTTCATATATCTAAGCTAATCTAACATAAAATACACTTTTAGACCACATTCCATACTACAAAAAGTAACATAGGTTGCCTAATGCACATGTCATTCTCTTAAACATGACTTTAACACCAACGGTAATTCCACATCTTTTATACCCTACATTAATAAATAAAAAGTTTTTAAATCCCAACACCTGGATTGCTGTTATTATTTTTAATATCATTAAAAAAAATTTTTGAATCTTTTGGCTGTAGTAATACTATACACTCTAAACTGGAGCTGGATATTAGTGACACTCAATATGGGTTCCGCAATGGTATGGGTACCAGAGAGGCATTATTCTCCTTCAATGTGCTGACACAGAGATGTTTGGATGTTAACCGCCCTCTTTACGTCTGTTTTATAGACTACAATAAAGCGTTTGATAAAGTAAAACATGATCGACTCCTGGAAATTCTAAAAAATAAAAACCTAGATGAAAGAGATTTAAGGCTAATAACACACCTCTATTACAATCAGCGAGCAATAGTAAGAATCGAAAAAGAAACATCTGAAGAAATGGAAATAAAGAGGGGAGTCAGGCAAGGCTGCATTCTATCACCTCTATTATTTAACGCCTATTCTGAAGAGGTAATTCGAGAAACTCTGGAAGATGAAACAGTCGGCATAAGAGTAAATGGAGTCTTAATTAACAACATCAGATATGCAGATGATACAGTAATAATAGCCGATAGTTTACAAGACCTGGAAAGACTCATGAACAAAATAGTCATGTGTAGTAGGGAGTACGGACTCTCTCTTAATGTCAAAAAGACGAAGTTTATGAAAATTTGTAAAAACAACTATAATACTAACGAAATCTTGATAGTAGAGGGCCAGCAGATCGAAAGAGTAAAAAAGTACACTTACCTAGGAACACTTATAACAGAAAATAATGACTACATGGCAGAAATCAAAGTCAGAATCGAAAAAGCACGTTCTAATTTTATAAAAATGAAAAAGGTCCTATGTGACAAAGATCTAACATTAGCTCTTAAAGTACGCCTAACAAAATGTTACGTATACAGTGTACTATATTATGGAGTGGAATCATGGACGTTAAATCTAGATACCATGAGATGACTTAACGCCTTTGAAATGTGGACCTATAGAAGAATTATGAGGGTTTCCTGGGTAGATAGAGTTACAAACAATGAAATACTGAGAAGAATAAGCAAAGAGAAGGAAATTGAACTTACAATTAAAGAAAGAAAGCTACAGTATCTCGGACATGTGATGCGGGGCGATAAGTATGGCATCCTGCGACTCATAATGCAAGGAAAAATAGATGGCAGAAGAAACATCGGAAGAAGACGAATTTCATGGCTGAAGAACCTGAGAGAATGGTTTGGATGCAGCTCAAAACAACTATTTAGAGCTACTGCCTCAAAAATTAAGATAGCTATGATGATTGCCAACCTCCGTAGCGGAGATGGCACCTGAAGAAGAAGAATACTATGTATAACTAATATAGTTTCATGTTGCATTGACATTTTGTTTTCGACACCGTTCATAGGTATCTTGTCAATCAGTTACCAGCTGTAGTCCGATTGAAGAGGTTTACTCTCCGAACAGTGGAACTCACTTCAAGCATGTTACCTGAAGTCAAATTTAATTTAAAACAATATGTACAATCTTTTACTTTTTAATTTTTTAATGTGTCTGTGAAGTCCAGTGTCGGTTTTTTGTATGTTTTTTTAAGAATTTTCAATAACTAAGTAATTATAATAAAAAATCAATATTTCAACAAATAAGGAAATGAGATCTCTCCATTATAGTGGTATTTATAAATTGACCATAGCTCCGATGATGGCTTTGTAAAGCCAAAAGCGCTCAGCTAGGAATTATTAAAAATATACACACTTCAAAAATACTTTTTTGCCTTTTCTTTTGACTTGTCATAAGTGTGTACAAAAAACATATCAAACTTTTGATAATTATTTATGAGCCGTATCTCGATATTATTGCTTCTGAAATAGATCTCGTCTGGACTATTAATAAAATTTCAGCTCATATTTCTTGAACCGATTACAATTTCATGAGATAGTGGAACAATTAGTAGCTAAGTCACGTATAATACCTTTAAACTGCAAGACAAACTCATGTAAGTCAATATTTGCCGAAGTACAACTAATAAAGTGCCTAATAATTGACGAAAATTAACTAAAAGTTTCCAACTGCTAGAAGCTACAAAGCTCCAGACTCCATTTCCGACTGCCTGAATATTTCATCACATCTATAAGTCAACTACAATAAGTATCTGGTTGTACCCTATATATACCAATAAGCTCCTTTTAATAGTATTAGATGCGGGTGGAGATGGTAGAGTGCGGCTTATTAAAAAAGTTTAGATCTCGCTCAAGATATGGATATTGAAAAACTTCGCACAAGCAATTAAAAGTCTGTAAAATTCGAAATTTTTATATGTAGATCGTGCCGATAAGAAGTGTTAATGGGTCGGTGGATGTTCGCATTGTTTAAAGTTTTTTGAATGGAAGATAAAATAAAAACACAAAACGGATATCGGATCGCAAATGCCGAAACTTTTTTGTAATTTAAAAGTCTTACAGTAAAACCATTGAAAAGGAAAAAAAGAAGCTTTATGTTTTATAAATGAGATCCAATTTTACATGTTTTTTTTTTTTCATTTTAATATTGATTACAAAAGTTTTTGGATTAATGTTGCTAATAAAGAGCTGGAAAAGTTGGATTTATACGGAACTTTTTGTGACATAAGTTCAGCGACAGTGGATATATTAAATCGTTTTCTGTAAATTCAAAAAGTATTAATGTACCGAGTAGCAAACAAAAGAACGGTTCTCAAGGAAAGGACTCAATTTAATTTTTTTAACATGTGGTACTGGTTAGTATAAGCTTGTATTTAAGTTGTATTTGTACGAAGAAGGTTGCGTTTCGATTTAATTTGAGTCTCTTACCACTCCCTGATACGTGTTTCTGGGTCTACCCGTCATCAGGAGTTAGTAAGAAGACTCACACCAAATCAAAACGCACCGATTACTCTGGCAATTACATGAAAATAACTTGCAAAGTATGCAACTAGAGACCTCTAGTGAGGAACGATGAAGATACGTCGACAGCAATTAAAGGAAACTATATACCCAAGCTTAATCAAGCCATTCAGAGCGGTGCTGGGAATAATATTCCACTATGCACCAACAATTTACCCATATAAATTACCATCATTCTTGTACTCATTGCGTCGAGTAAGGACGATAAATATACGAAGAAGGTTGCGTTTCCATTTAATTTGAGTCTCTTACCACTCTCTGACACGTGTTTCTGGGTCTACCCGTCATCAGAAGGAGTTTGTAAGAAGACTCAAACCAAAGCAAAACGCACCGATTACTCTGGCAATTACATAAAAATAACTGCCAGAGTATGCAACTAGAAACCTTTAGTGAGGAAAGATGAAGATACGTCGACAGCAATTAAAGTAAACTGTGTACCCAATCTTACTCAAGCCATTCGAAACGCAACCTTCTTCGAATATTTATCGTCCTTACTCGACGCAATGAGTACAAGAATGATGGTAATTTATATGGGTAAATTGTTTGTGCATAGTGGAATATTATTGCCAGCACCGCTTTGAAGACTTGCTTGCAATCTGTAAATAATCCAAAATACGGGGTCTCTGATGCACTTTATGCTGCGAATGCTGCGGTGTTATGTCTTTTCTACCCTGTTATATGGAGTCGAGGCTTAGACACTAAAACAGTTGACCATAAAAAACATCGAAGCTTTCGAGATGAGGTGCTATAGGCGCATTCTCAGAATATCATGGATGGACCGCGTCCCTAACACGCAAGTACTCCAAACTTTAGACAAAAGATGTGAAATTCTAAATGAGATAACAAATAGAAAGATGGAATATTTGGGGTACATTGTGAGAGGTGAAAAGTACGAACTTTTAAGAAACATCATGCAGGGCAAAATTAAGGGCAAAAGAAGTGTGGGAAGAAGAAAAATATCGTGGCTTCGTAATCTACGTGAATGGTTGGGGTGTAGTTCGATTGAACTTTTTAGGCGCGCTGTTAACAAAGTCGCAGTGGCCATGATGATTTCCAATCTCCGCTAGGAGGGGCACGAGAAGAAGAAGAAGATGCACTTTATGACGAAATAAAAACACCACTGGCAATAGAACATTCTTCTGTTTAAGCAAATATAAAATTGATAGTTAAACTCAAACAATAACTAAGTGTAATTTGTAATAATTCCCTGGAAAACGTAAATGCTGCCACACACATTACGATGCTGTATATCTGTGTGATATCTTAAAATTAAAAGTAAAAAAATTATAAACAAAAATAACTAAAAATGTTTGAACAAATTTTCTTTTGGGCCGTATAATTTTTTTCTGGTCATTATACTATAAATTGACATCATAGACTAGGCGGCATCTGTAGAAATACAGACCATAATGGAAATTTTCGAGGGAAGCTATTTTTTTGCTGGAATCCCTTCAGGATATGCCCAGTATCGATAATCACGATATGCGCCAGTCGCAAACCCTGTGCTAAATTTTTTATTTAACAAAATCTGAAAACAATTGAAAATTTCTCATTTTTTTGCTCCTATTTTCAATTATAATTCGAAAAATATCGATCTTAGAGAAAAAATTATAAGTGGTTAAAAGTTTCGGTATTAAATTTTACACAATATTTTGTTAGCTAGAAATTGAAAATTTAATGGTTATTGTTGAAAAAAATAGCAATAATTGGAAAAAAAAGTACAAAAAAATTAAGTTAATCCTTTAAATGTTTTCGACTTTCTAAACTTGACTTACAAGTTCCATATTCCGCCTAGAAAAACTTTTTAATATGTTTAAAACGTGTGTTAAATTTTGTTAAGATCGGTCGGATAGGTTTTGCATAATAATTTTGCAATCCAGTCTACTGGAAAAAAATCGCAAATTTTCAAATTCATAGTAGGCCATAAATAAGGCCCTCAGATAGTTGCAATTTTTTTACATATAAAGGAAGTCTCACACTTTCAAACGCTTTTTGTAAAATTCAAATCGGTTTACTAGGAAAGCCTATATATTTTTTTAAAGTTATAAACATTTTTTAGGCTTATAAACAAATTAAATAACTTTACGAGCTTGAAACATATCAATTTCAAAATGTATACACTTAAAGAACATTAAAAGAGGCTTCTTTTAAAAAACAAAAAGATACATTCGGCTTACTGGTTGCCGAGATATTGAAGGTCAAAGTTGGCATACATTTGCCGTGTAACCATAAGTGATAGAGGGCTCGTTTTTAAACAAATACCCTCGTCTTGTCTTGTTTACTAAAAGTAACAATTTACTCCAATGTATAAATTGCAAGCTCAAAAAAAACATGAAGAAAAAATGCAATTACTTGTAGAACATACAAGCCTTTAATACAAGCCCTTACAGATTTTGGAGCACTTTACTTTTGTTTATATTTCAAAACCCGAAATTAAACAAACTGATGGTCCCCTACTTAATACTCGCCGATTCACATTTGAAGTGAATGTCCCTCACCACCACCTTTCATGCATTCCGAGCGACATTTTACGCGAAAACGGTTTTTTATTTGTCTTTTTTATGGATGTTGCCATGAAGCGCATTATGTAAAACTTTTGATATGAAAAGTATTTGGCAAGACGAGGGTATTTGTTTAAAAACGAGCCCTCTATGACTTATGGGTACACGGCAAATGTATACCAACTTTGACCTTCAATATCTCGGCAACCAGTAAGCCGAATGTATCTTTTTGTTTTTTAAAAGAAGCGTCTTTTAATGTTCTTTAAGTGTATACATTTTGAAATTGATATGTTTAAAGCTCGTAAAGTTATTTAATTTGTTTATAAGCCTAAAAAAGTTTATAACTTTAAAAAAATTTCTAGGGTCTCCTAGTAAACCGATTTAAATTTTACAAAAAGCGTTTAAAAGTTTGAGACTTCCTTTATATGTAAAAAAATTGCAACTATCTGGGGACCTTATTTAGGGCCTACTATGAATTTGAAAATTTGCGATTTTTTTCCAGTAGGCTGGATTGCAAAATTATTATGCAAAACCTATCCGACCGATCTTAACATAATTTAGCACACGTTTTAAACATATTAAAAAATTTTTCTAGGCGGAATATGGAACTTGTAAATCAAGTTTAGAAAGTCGAAAACATTTAAAGGATTAACTTCATTTTTTTGTACTTTTTTTTTCAATTATTGCTATTTTTTCAACAATAACCATTAAATTTTCAATTTCTAGCTAACAAAATATTGTGTAAAATTTAATAACGAAACTTTTAACTGCCTATAATTTTTTCTCTAGGATCAATATTTTCCAAATTATTAATGAAAATAGGTGCAGAAAAATGAGAAATTTTCAATTGTTTTCAGATTTTGTTAAATAAAAAATTTAGCACAGGGTTTGCGACTGGCGCATATCGTGATTATCGATAATGAGCCCATCCTGAAGGGATTCCAGCAAAAAAATAGCTTCCCTTCGAAAATTTCCAATCCAAAACAGATCCCGCCTAGACTATCAGACCAATATTAGAGACGGTTTTTCATAGAGTAATTTTCACTACAAGTTTGTTTAATTTTTGATGATTGATGGATTCGACCGTTACTTTATGGAAATTCATTCTATGTAACAATAAACGGCTCAACAACAAGAACAGAGTGTAGAACAAAAATGGAGTTATATCAAAGACGTCATGCTAAATGCGGGAAAAGAACATCTGGGAAAGAAAAAAAGAGTAAAAAATAAAGAATGGATGACTGATGACATTCTGCAGATGATGGAACAAAGAAGATTAATGAAAAAGAGGGACGCGAAGAAATACCAAGAAACCAACCAGACAATTAAAAAAGAAATACGAAGAGCCAAGGAGACATGGATGCAAGAAAAATGTAAACTAATCGAGGAGCTCCAAGAGAAACACGATCATATAAATATCCACCGAAGGATTCGTGAAGCCACTGGTCAATACAAGACGAGAAACACACACCTCCTCATAAATAAAGACGGTAATCTGGCGACGACAGTGAATAAGAAGTTGGTTACCTGGAAAATATATATCGAAGAACTTTTCTGGGACGACCGAGGCAACCTTCCGGAAATAAATTGCATGACAGGACCGTCAATTCTAGAAAGCGAGATAAAGGCTGCCTTAAAACAATCTAAAAATGGTAAGGCTACAGGTCCGGACGAAATACCCGTTGAACTTATTAAGGTGATGAGTGAAGTGAGCACGAAGGAGTTAACTGAACTGTTCAACGCCATATACGATTCAGGTAATATCCCAAAGGAATGGCTATTGTCAACATTTGTAACGTTACCAAAAAAACAATCTGCGAAAACGTGCGAAGATTTCCGAACTATCAGTCTTATGAGTCATACACTTAAAATTTTTCTAAAAATCATACATGCCAAAATTTACAAGAAATGCGAAGAAAATGTCGGTGAAATGCAATTCGGATTCCGCAATTCCATGGGTACAAGTGAAGCACTTTTCACCTTACAAGTCCTACTTCAAAGATGCCGCGATGTCAGTTGTGATGTCTATATTTGTTTTATTGACTACGCCAAGGCATTTGACCGTTATCAGCACCAGAAGATGGTCACCGCCCTACAAAGAGTAGGATTGGATGAGAAGGACATTCGGATCATCATGAATTTTTACTGGAACCAGCGTGCTCAAGTCAAGGTCGAAGACCAGCTGACCGACCAAGTGAAGATCATGCGAGGAGTAAGGCAAGGATGTGTGCTATCGCCGACTCTTTTCAATATATACTCTGAGGAGATTTTTAACGAAGAGCTCACAAACCTAGACATGGGAATCCTAGTGAACAGTGAATACATCAATAATATCCGCTCCGCCGATGACACTGTGTTACTAGCAACCAGCCTAAACGATCTGCAGGCCTTACTAGACTGAGTGCGAACTGTGAGCGTAACATACGGACTGAACCTCAATATTAAGAAAACTAAATTCATGGTTGTCAGCCGTACAAATTTAGATCCCGGGGCACTAATGGCAGGTAGCGAAGAGATCCAGAGAGTCGACAGATTCACTTACCTCGGAACTACACTTAACGTACAATGGAACTACTCTCAAGAGATTAGATCCAGAATTGAAATGGCACGGTCTGCATTTATTAAGTTGAGATCCTTGCTGTGCTGCAGTGATCTCAGTTTGGGAACCAAGATGCTGATAGTGAGGTGCTACATTCTTCCAGTGTTACTATATAGACTTGAAGCCTGGACACTGACGTAAGCCACTGAAAAACAAATCGAAGCCTTCGAGGTGTGGATCTACAGAAAGATACTAAAAATATCTTATGTTATTATTATTATTATTATTATTATACAACAAATAAGGGCAGAGGAGCGAGCTCCTATTATGCCCAAAAAGCAAAAATAAACAAAAATAAAATATATCCTTATAAAACTAATACTAATTATAAAGTTAAGTACAGTTAAACAAATTAACGAAAATTGAATTGTGACACAATAAATAAATAAATAATGCTGTCCGAGAAAAAATATCCTATCCTATAAAAAAAATAAAGTTTTGTCAAGTTTATTTTTAAAGATGTTAACACTAGCTGCCGATATGGTGTCATGATCCAAATTGTTCCAGATATTAAAGATTCTGTTTGGCAAGAAGTTCGCCCTGGACCTTGCAGTAGTTTGTTCCCTCTTTAATTTGTATCGATGGCCTCTTAATCTATCGTCTTCATTCAAAGTGAATATGTTGTTTAGGTTCCCAAAATTATGTTTTAAAATACGGAAGGACATAATTAGGTCACCTCGAAGACGTCGCTGCTCGAATGTCGTAAGATGAGCCATGAATAGTCTATCTTCATAGTTAGGTCTTACACGGCCGTATGCTAGTCTTGTGGCTTTACGCTGAACGTTTTCAAGTAGGATTTTATCGCGACTAAGATCTGGATTCCACACTGGTCCGGCAAACTCAAGAATAGGTCTAACGTATATTGAGTAAAGTTTACTAACAGAGGTTAGAGATATGCGTGCAAAACATTTACGGATCAAAAACAGTTTCGAGTTAGCACGTTTACACACCGACACTATGTGATCAGACCAATTTAAGTCACTATTAATTATCACTCCGAGATCGTTGTGTGAGGTTACAGAGTTTAAAGGATGTCCATTAATAAAGTACGGCAGTGATGGGTTATTTTTGCCGATATGTAAAACAACGCATTTTTCAATGTTAAGCGGAAGTAACCATTCTGAGGACCATTTGAATATTGCGTCAAGATCTTGTTGAAGAATATGTTGGTTAATAGTTGGATTCACATATAACTTCGTGTCATCAGCGTAAATGGAAACCTTACTGGATACAATGAGCGGAAGATCACTAGTATAGACACAAAAAAGTAGCGGTCCAAGTACTGATCCTTGTGGAACTCCACTCTTGACTGGCTTATCTAGTGAATGGTCTTCCCCAACACGAACCCTGAAGTATCTGTCGGATAGAAAATCTTGTATCCAAATGTTTAACTTTCCGCGGATACCATAGTGATCCAATTTAGCTAGTAATCGACGTTTTGGAACACGATCGAAAGCTTTGGAGAAGTCTAAGTAAACTACATCGACAGGATTCCGATTGTTTAAAGATAATGACCAATCATTTACACAATGAAGTAAATTTGTGATCGTTGAACGACCTTTGATAAATCCATGCTGTTGGTGAGGGATGACATTTTCTTGAAGAAGGAACTCGGACATAGCTTCCGAAATAATCGATTCCATGACCTTGCCGACAATAGGAACCAGGCTGATTGGACGATAATTATTGCAATCAAGTTTATTACCTTTCTTGAATATAGGAGTAACAGAAGCCAATTTCCAGGACGAGGGGAGGGAACCTTGATTAAAAGAAGCAGTCATTATGAGAGATATAGGGATGGCGACAGAATCTGCACATTGTTTGAGGAAAAAAGAGGTGAGTCCGTCTAATCCAGGTGATGAATTATTTCGCAGTTTCCTTAAATGATGTTTAATTTCATCCGGTGTGAAAGATATATTTTCAAGAGTTTTAGACAAACGAGGGCACATTATTTGAGGAATGGTATCGTTAGATTCATCTGTAAAAACTTGAGAAAAGAATAACGATAAACATTCCGAAGATTCGTTATTCGAAGAACATAAAGACCCATCAGCTTTTTGAAGCAATGGTATGGAAACTTTAGAAGATAAAGATGTACGAATGTACCGATAAACTTTTTTACTATTACCACTTGCAATGATAGATTCTTCAAATTCTGTTCTTAACTTTAGCAAAGATTGTTTGACTCGGTTAGAAAAATTACGGTGGGCGAAAAATCATCAGGGGAACTAGTGAGTTTATATCTTCGCCAAAGCTTTCGCTTATGTCGAATTAAATGAGTAGCTGAGAGGTTAATCCAAGGTTTTAGTCGATTTCTATATACCTGCCGTTCGGTTGTATGATCAGAAATTGTTGTAATAGCAGTATGAAGAAAAGAGTCCCACATTGACGATGGATCAGAGTGATTAGAAAAAATAGATTGCCAGTTTAACTGGGATAAAACTGAATTTACATCAATGAAATTAGTAGTGGCATATGTTACGAAATTATTTTTGCAAGGCGGTGTTAAACTAAATTGAATGTGAGCAGTAATAAGCGAGTGGTCAGAAAGACCCACAGGAGAGGACACTTCAAGTGAAGAAATTAATTCATCGTCATTTGTGAAAAATAAGTCTAAAATTGAAGGATTATTGTTAGCTCTAAACCTTGTAGGTTCAGTTATCAGTTGTAATAAATTTGAGTTCATGATAAAGTTTTTAAACAAATTTTGGGAATTGATAGTATCAGTTTTGGAAATAATGGGCCAGCTTATTTCTGGAAAATTGAAATCTCCAACAACAATGAGATTTTCAAGGGATGATAATTCCTCAAGTTTGTTAATAAGCATATTGTCCTGAGTAAGTACTGTATCAGGAGGTCGGTATATGCAAACTATATTAAATATGAGAGAGTTATTAGTAATAAGTAAGTGGATAATTTCTATACCGGGTACGTCTATTGTTTTATTACTGATAGAAAAAGTGTTGGTAATTTCATTTGCTAAATAGATGCATACTCCTCCCCCTCGACGAGTACCTCTGTCTCTACGAAATATAGTAAAATTATCAATGTTTACAATAGCATCGGGAATAGAAGAATTAAGCCACGTTTCTGTTAGGAGAATAATGTGAGGTTTTAAAAGTTGAACAGTACTTATAAATTCATTAAATTTGGACATAAGAGAGTTTAGATTAGTATACATAAGAAGCCAATCCGTAAATTTTAGTGCAGAAGAATTATGAGCGAAATTTCATTATCTTTGGACAGCCATTCACATATTTAATCGTAAGGTCATTTTCTCCATTATTTTTACGAGTTTCAAGCTCAGTACGAAGTTCCTTTAAACGAAGTTGCTGCATAGGTGTCTTGTCATCAATAACAGAATACGTTTCAGTAGATTTGTTTTCCAAAAGTTTATTTTTGTTACGAAGAATTTTTCGAGTGTGGTGTTCAGAACTCATTATCACTTTTATCATGCGGGGATAACGTTTATTTTCATTTGGTTTACCGACTCTATAAAATGTAACAGGACTTTCTTGACATCCAATGACTTCTAGGGCTAAATGTATTTTATTCTTATCATGATCTTTTTTATTTTGTGCGTCTCCTGTAGGTTCGGGGACGCCTCTAACCAAAAAATTTTTGGAACGAGATATGCGGTCAGCGGCTTCATTGACAATGCTGTCGGAAAATTCTGTTGTTGTAATAGAATCGAGTTGATTTAATTTATTGCTGAATTCAGATAGTTTAATATCAAAATCTTCAATTTTCTTCTTAATGTCCGCTTTAAACTCGACAAGTAGATTCTTGATTTCAGTAATATTCGTAATGTTTGAACTGCATGCATTGCATAGTATACATATACCACGTACTTTTTGCCTCGTAACTCGATCATCGACCGACAGATCCGTACAAGCAATGTGTATTGGTTTCTTACAGCCATCGCACTGGAGCTTTCTATCGGAGGTAGAAGTTAGCTTTGAACAATTAGCACAAAACGATGTATTAGGCATGATTAACTTTGTGCTAGTTTTGGATATGAATTATAATTATTGGATTGATAAATAAACAGCAAATTTGTCGTTATCACTTACTTGAATATTCAAAAACACAATCACAATAAATTATTTCTTTGGTTTTTTAAAAACACATTTAAAATCAATTAAATTTTAATTTGCGGAGTGTAGCAAAATACTACCGCTTCGATCGAAGTCTGAAGGATATATGAATGGTGACATGTGGACCATGTCACCAACGTTGAGGTCCTACAGCGCATGACAAAAGAAAAAGAAGTGCTTAATTTAATTAAACAACGTAAGCTTGAGTACATCTGCCACGTGATGCGGAACGATCGAATTCTTCAACTCGTTATGCAGGGTAAAGTATTTGGCAGAAGAGGACCGGGACGCCGTCGTATCTTGTGGTTGAAAAATCTCCGACAATGGTTTGGGATGACCTCAGCGGAGCTGTTTCGCAGAGCAGTCAACAAAACCATGATAGCCTTGATGATCGTCGACGTCCGGACCGGATAAGGCACTTAAGAAGTAATAATAAAACACTGAAAACTTCGTTTTCGAAATACAGCAATTTCGCAGAGTGCCTTTCAAGTAATCTATTTTTGGTATGCGTTTACGATACCAAAACGCTATCTAATGATATTCAATTCTATCTTAAAGTTTTTTTATTACATCGACTGATGAATTGTGACTGATGAACCTCTAAGTCCAGCCTGGTATTTTCTCATTATTTGTTCTGCCAAACCTAGTTAATAAGTAAGATACGATAGATGTATCTGTTTTCCGGTGACTAAGCTATCCCATTAATTAACCACACAGATGCATTTTTGGCGATATTATATAATCTGCATAATACTCACTATTTAACACGTGTTTTTTATGTAAAGACACAGCAAGAAATATGGCTTATGTGTTTAGAAAACTAACGATGGTAACGTAAGGTTCCTTTTATCGCCTCAACCTTATTATTGTTATGTATCAATGTTCTTATCTTCTTTCTTCTTAAAGTGCCTATCCGTTCCGGATTTTGGCGATCATCACGGCTATCTTTACTTTAATTACTATTAAACTGGGAATAAGCCACAATTAAAGATAAAAATACGTTTATTGACGTTTCAATTTCCACTTCGGAAATCGTTCTCAAAATACAAACAGTAAATTGTTTCAAATTTAAAATTTACTGTTTGTATTTCGAGAACAATTTCCGAAGTGGAAATTGAAACGTCAATAAACCCATTTTTATCTTTAATTGTGGCTTATTCCCAGTTTAATAGTAATTAATTTACAATGCCACAAGAAAATAGTTTCAGAACAATATCTTTACTTTGTTTACTGCAGCGCAGAACAGTTTAGTGATAGTCGTATTATACCACTTTCGTAAATTTTGAAGCCAGGAAATGCGTCTTCTTCCCAGTCCTCTCTTACAATTTACCTGTCCTTGAAGAATTAGTTGGAGAAGGCCGTAACGTTCTTAATTTCTCATTACATGTCTTAGATATTCCAACTTTTTAGTTTTGATGGTCATGAGAATTTCACATTCTTTCCCCATTCTACGCAGGACCTCCACATTAGTAACTCTGTCAACCCAGGATATACGTAAGATGAGCCTATAATGTCTCCGGAGGCGTGTCAGGCAGAAGCTGACAGCCGTGCCGGACGCATTTAGAAATTCGGAGAAATACTTGGAAATTCCAAGTTTGGGTAAATCCGAATTTCTAATTGAGTCGATGCAGGGAAATTCCACTTTTGCTACGTAAAACAAAGGATTTGTTTTATATAAAAGCAGATGGAATTTCTCTCATCGGTCAGTCGAGCTTGCCTCTTCTTACTGTAGACCTAGTCGATGCTTTATTGTATCAACTTGAGCTATTGTTTTATTTTAGATTTCCTGTGTACCTTTTTATTTTAGCATTTGTTGTATATTCAGACCTTGTCAGGTTAGAATATTACATATTTGTTCATGTACTGATTGGTTGCTATTTTATTTGATTATTTTGATTGTTTATTTTCTTGTATTTTTTATCTAAGCTGTTCTTCCGTAAGTTAAGAACACTTAGAAATATTTATCTTGCCTTTTTTTCTATTTTATATATTTGATTTTGTGCTTTGTATCTAAGTAGTTCTTTTCGGTAAGTCAAAGAACACATTTTCATATCGCATTATTATTTCTGATATTTTATCTAAGATATTTTCTTCCGTAAGTTTAGAAAATACTTATATATTTGTCTATTTCATTTTCCGTAAGTCAAGAAACGCTTAGCAATATTTTCACATCTTTTCTGTATTCGATTTTCTTGGTTCTATTATAAGTTGTTTCTTCCGTAAGTTAAGAAACACTTATAAATATTTGTGCATCTATTTTACCACATTTTATTCTCTTGTTTATTTTCTGCTCTAAGTCAAGAAACACTTAGACATATTTCTATAATCTATTTCCTCTTTGCATTTCTTCTTTTATACTTTGAGTGTTTTTATTTTTTCATTTCTAAGCCGTTTCTTCCGTAAGTCAAGAAACACTTAGGAGCATTTCTCTTGTATTATATGTTTATACCGTTTGATTTATTTGATTTACTAAGCTATTCCTTTCGTAAGTCAAGGAATACTTAGATTATTTTTACCTATCTGTTTTCCATTTTTGCTCTGTTACTTTGTAACTGTTCCGTGAAACCGTTACCTATAACAGATATTTGTCACTGGAACCGTTATTTATAACAGCAGTGGTATTTAACCCTTATACCAGCGGCAAATCAAAGATGGTAAATACCCGTTCCAATTCCGGGGATAGGAAGAAGCCCGAAGAGCCGGCGGTGGGTCCTACAGGCCCAAATGCCCCCTCTCGGCAACAATAACACCACATTTCGAAAGCTTCGAGCCGATTCATAGATGCAACAGTCAGTGTCCACGCTTTAATTCCGCCGAGCAGAACTGTAAATATTCACACAGTTCAATAGACGGTATTTTGTTTTTAATGATATGTCTCGACTGTTCAAAATGGTTCTCATTCTAACGAATGCTGTATTTGCTTTTATTATTCGCTGTTTAATTTCTGTTAAGTGGTCCCATTGGCTATTTAAATTGGTGCCTAGATATGTATATTGCTCGACTCTTTCGATATTTTGTTGGTTGATTGTAAGTTGAGCGTTTAGTATTGGTTTTTACTAATTGTCATAAATTTGGTTTTCTTTATGTTAAGAGCTAGTCCGTATCTGTTGCTAACTTCTGTTATGCGATTTGTTAATATCTGTAAGTCATTCAGATTATCGGCAAAAACTATAGTGTCATCTGCATATCTAATGTTATTCAACCATTCACCGTTTATTAAAATTCCTTTCGCACAACCGTCTAAAGCTTCCTTAAATACCCATTCAGAATAAATATTGAATAACAATGGAGACAAAATGAGATGTTCTTATACATTATTTATTTCGATTATTCAATATGCGCTATACTTAATGAATGTTTTTTATACAAATTATTGTGAGCAGATTTTAAAAGGCTATGTGGCTTATCAGTATGACATGAGGTGTTAGCTTCGGTGCAGCTGGTCGCGAGTTCGAGTCCCACACAAGGCAAAATTGATTAATAATAATTATTAATTTGCTAAGTTTAGCCCAAGCTAGGACAAAGACTAAATGACGAAGAAACAAAAATAGGAAAATATGGATATGGTGTACGAAATGAAAGAGGGACAACCCTGATGAACTACATGGAGGAAAGGAAACTCTTCGCCATGAACTCCTTTTTCAACAAGATGTCTCAGAGAAAATGGACCTGGATAAGCCCTGACACCAAAACTAAGAACGAGATCGGCTACATATTATCAACACAAAAATACGTAGTCAAGGATGTCACACTGCTAAACCGTTTCACAACAAGCAGCGATCACCGAATGGTGAAGGCTAAGATACAAATTAACAGCCAATTTGAAACCAGAAAGAAAATCAAAAACGTACAAAAACTAGATATGGAGAAACTTAGCCAAAACGAAGAAAAGTACAAAGAAGAAATAAAAAAATGCAATCCAAATACAATAGACTTAATAAATAAAGAAACAAACGAAATAAATGAAATACTAACAACTACATTGCTACAGGCCGGGGAAAGAATTGCAAAATCGAACAAAAAAGGACAATTATATCTCAGAAGAAGTAGAAAACCTGATGAAGACAAGAAGAAACCTACTTGAACAGGGCAAAAGAAACACAGTAGAATATACTGAAATCAATAAAACAATTAGAAAAAACATAAAAGAATCCAAGAGAAAAACGCAGGAAGCAAAATTGAAAGAGTAATCCAGCAGAACAAAAATATGAAATGCTTAAAACAACGACTCGGTAAAACTCAGATAAATGAAATGACAAACAGCGAAGGAACAACGATTAATGATATGAAACAAATAATAAAGTTGACACATGAATACTATACGCACCTATACAGAACAAGACATAAACCACAGCAAGAAATTCTTAAACAAATAAACACAAAAATAAAAAATATAAACTCTGACCTATAACCAGAAATAAGTAAAACAGAAATCAAGAAAGGAATTCAAGAATTAAAAAAACATAAGTCACCTGGAAAAGATGGAATAACTGCAGAGATGCTGAAGAAAGGAGGGAAAACAACTAGAGAAGTCCTACAAATCCTCATGAACAAAATATTGACCACAAAAGAAATACCCGATAGCTGGAATGATGCGGAGACACTATTAATGTTCAAAAAAGGTGACCGAAAGAACTTAGAAAACTATAGACCTATAACATTACTAAGTGTTGTATTTAAACTACTAACGAAGATCATGACAAATAGACTAACAACTAAACTTGACGAATACCAAGCAAGAGAACAAGCGGGATTCAGAAAAGGTTTTAGTACTAGCGACCATCTGCTAACAGTAAAAATACTGATTGAAAAGTCGAACGAGTATCAAATCCCATTATACATGGCATTCATAGACTTCCGAAAGGCGTTTGACTGCATAGAACATTGGGCCACCAAAAACTCACTACAGAACGGCAGAATTGATTACAGGTACACGGACCTAATAACAAACATATACAAAAATGCGAGTACCACAATAAAATTGACGAACGAACACGCTACAGAACCAATAAAATTCGAAAGAAGAATCAGGCAGGGAGACACAATATCGAAAAAATTGTTCAATCAGGCTATGGAAGACATGTTTAAAAAATTAGAATGGGATATTTACGGAATAAGAATAAATGGAGAGCTCTTAAACCACTTGAGATATGCAGACGATATAGTCCTGATAACAGATAAGAAGAAAGAGTTACAAAAGATGGTTGAGGAACTAAATAGAAAAACGACAGAGGTAGGTCTAGAGATGAACTATAGTAAAACCAAGACTATGACAAACCAAGAAGACCAATTAGAAATAGTAGTCAAACAGAATAAATTAGAGCAGGTGGCAGAATACATATACCTAGGACAGATAATAAAGCTGAACAGGGACAATCAAACAGAAGAAATAAAAAGAAGAACTAGACTAGCATGGGCCTCATTTGGTAAACTATCATATATTCTAAAAAAGAAAAGTTCCCTCAATATATGCGAACGAAAGTATTCAACCAGTGCTTTTTACAAGTTATCACATATGGCTCACAAACATAGACTTTCACAAAGGAGAACATCGACAGGATATCCAAAACACAAAGAGCAATGGAAAGACAGATGCTGGGTATCGGTCTTAAAGACAGGAAAAGAAACTCATGGATCAGAGAAAAAACAAAGGTGAACGATGTATTAAGACAGGTTGCAAAACTTAAATGGAACTTCGCCGGTGAAACACTCTCCGGCAAAAAGATGAAAGATGGAATAAGCGAATTCTACACTGGAGACCATGGAGAAAGAAAAGAAAAAGAGGAAGACCACAGATGAGATGGACTGACGATCTTAAGAGAACGGCAGGAAAGGACTGGATGCAGATCGCCCAAAATAGAGACCAATGGAGATTAACAGGGGAAGCCTATGCCCAAGAGTGGGCGTCTAAGGCTGATTAGATAGATAGATAGAATTTGCTAAGTTAATCATTGTCTGATTATGCAGATCCAATGCTTACCGACATTACATGTCTGTCTGGCCCAACTACCCCATACTCTGCTGCATATGGTGGCATCTTATAGTGTAGAATATTTTATACGCTGTCTTTAAGAGCTTAATTTTTCTGTGGTTAAAGCATTCAAAGATATCTTCTTTTTTGTGTATGGTGCAAAATATTTTAATCACTGGGAAGAGACCTATGTGCTTTGTTTTGTTTTTATAAACTGCTGTATCGTAGGCACCTTCTTTTTAATATAGTTCAGCTGGGAGATTTTCTATTACGAGTGATTTTTTACTATCCATAGTGTACGGTCACTTAAAAGATTCTGTCTTTATGTTGAAAACTTACTTTTATGTTAATAATTGCAAAGATAGATTTTCGTGTAATTACATGCTTCTATAGCTTCAACACAAGACACACAGTTTGGATTCATGAAAGGCGTAGGTACAAGAGATGCACTGTTTAGTCTACAAGTATTATTTCAAAGATGCAGAGATATGACTTCTATATTTACACCTGCTTTGTGAACTACCAAAAAGCATTTGATACAGTTCAACACCAAAAAATGATGGATATTCTAACAAAAGCTCAAATGGATGATAAAGATCGTCGTATAATACAAAATTTATACTGGAACCAATCAGCCACAATAAGAACGAATTTTGGAGGTAAACCAACGGAAATGATCCAGATTCTACGAGGCGTTAGACAAAGTTGTATACTTTCACCTATATTATTTAATCTATATTCAGAGGAAATATTTAGTGAAGCCTTGGAAAAATTCGAACATGGAATACTTCTAAATGGAGAACGCCTAAACAACATCCGTTATGCAGACGACACCGTTATTTTTGCAGACAGTTTGAACAGTTTACAGCAACTAATAAACAAAGTAAATGAAGTAAGTGAAATATTTGGACTTCAAGTAAATATAACAAAAACTAAATTTATGATCATCAGCAAAAATAAAGTTAGAGACGCTCAACTACTTATCAATAATACACCAGTGGACCGAGTAAAACAGTATAACTATCTTGAAACAACAGTAAATGAACAATGGAATCACTCACAGGAAATAAAATGTAGAATAGAGAAGGCTAGGAGTGCATTCAATAACATGGCCAAACTCTTTAAAAGCCACAATCTTAATCTGGAGATAAAAGTAAGGCTCCTACGATGTTATATCTTCTCAATATTGTATTACGGAGTTGAATCCTGGACACTAACTGAAGCAATGGAGAAAAAACTTGAAGCCTTCGAGATGTGGCTATACAGGCGAATTCTAAGGATATCATGGACAGACAAGATAACCAACGAGACCGTATTACGAAGAGTGGGCAAAGAAAGAGAGGTGATGTATACCATTAAAAGGAGAAAGTTGGAATATCTCGGACATATAATGAGAAACAGCACTAAATACAGATTACTGAAGGTAATCCTACAGGGTAAAGTATTCGGAAAGCGAGGAATTGGGAGAAGGAGAATATCATGGTTGAAGAACCTGAGGAAATGGTTCTCCACAACAACAACGAATCTATTTGAAGCATCAGTTAATAAAATAATTATAGCCAGAATGATTGCCAATATTCGGAACGAATAGGCACTGAAAGAAGAAGATAGCTTCAACAATAGAGCTACACTATCAAAATATGAAAATCCTTATTATTGAAAGACGTTACGCTTTGAAAACTTTATAATTTTCAAGAGTTCTCTAAGATCTATTTTCTTGCCACACTTTATACGATTTACTCTTTACTTTTATTTCTACGTGGACTAACTTCCACCACCACTAGGTTTCGTAATTCTCACGTCTCTTTAATGATGTTGTTACATAAATTTATATTGCAGAATCTCTAATAAATACTTGCCACATCTTTTCATATTTTCCCGGTTATTCTATTTACCTAAAAGATAACAATTTTCTGAGTGTATTCACCTTAATATTTTTATCCCAACTTCGTCTTCAGAAGCGAAGTTTGTCGCTCGGAAACATGGTTTAGAAACTCACAAAATGTAATATATAACTTTATACTTCCCGTACGTTGAGATCACAGTACACGTTCGACATTATCTACACATGAAAGAAGCTGGAACTCAAATACACATAACACTACACAGAGCCGACTGTGTACGTGTAATGAATACAGTAATAAATTTACAGGCTCTGATTTACATACTGAATAAACTCTAAAGAAATTTACACAGATTCTAACCGAAAGAAAATACTTCTATATTTTGCTGAAAATTTGCAATTTTAGTTCACTAGATGAAGTAAACACACTCGTATATTATTATTCTGTGTGAAAATTACTTACACTTTCGACCGTTAAATGCAATATGTCGTCGTAAAAGTATTTTATTACATTACATTACAAGAATATACAGTCACGTTACAATCGATAAAAAAATACATTTATTTAATATTAAATATTGGTACAATTATCAAATTCTTCTTCTTCTTAACATGCCATACACCAAAGTGCGTAGGCGACTATCTCATTACTAGAATTCTGTTCTTGGCGGCGTGACACAGCTCACCTGTATTGTGTATTCCTGTCCATTCTTTAATATTCCTTAACCAGGACAATTGTTTGCGGCCGGCTCCTCTCCTACCTTCGATCTTCCCTTGTAGGATTAACTGTGGTATTTCATATTTTGCTCCTCTCAATATGTGCCCAAGGTAACCAATCTTGCGTTTTTTAATTAATTCAAATAGTTTTCTTTCCACGCCGGCTCTATTAAGGACGTCATCGTTTCGAACTCTATCCACCCAAGGTATGCGCATCATTCTTCTCAATGACCACATTTCAAATGCTTCAAGTTTGTTGATAGATGTTTTTTTTTCAAAGTCCACGTTTTCATGCCATAAAGCAAGATGGACCATATGTAGCACTTGACCATTCTGTAGCGTATTTCGAAGTTTAGGTGTTGATTACATAGGAGCGGTCTGAATTTCACAAAAGCTTGTCTTGCCATTTGTATTCGGGTTTTTATCTCGTGTTGTGGATCCGATTGGTCATTGATTGTGGTGCCAAGGTATTTAAAAGTTTTTACGCGATTTATGCGATTGTCACCTATGCATATTATCGGGTTTTCTGGAGGGTTTCTGCTAATGACCATATATTTCGTTTTCGAAATGTTGATTTTGAGGCCATATTTTTTACCTATGCTATTCACCCTATCAAGTAATAATTGCTGATCTTCCAAATTATCAGTTATAATCACTGTGTCGTCCGCATAGCGTAGGTTGCTAATTGGTATGCCGTTCAACTTAATGCCTAATTCCGTATCTTCTAATGCTTCCGCAAATATATTTTCAACATATAAATTAAAAAGCATCGGAGAGAGTATGCAGCTTTGGCGGACACCTTTCCGGATTTCAAATTCATCCGTATATTGGTTTTGATCAATCCTCACCTTTGCCATTTGGTTCCAGTATAGATTCTGAATAATTCTGATCTCCTTCTGGTCAATGTTGGCCCTATGTACTAGTTCCATCATGACATCATGTTTAACATTGTCAAATGCCTTCTCGTAGTCGATGAAGGTGAGGTAGACATATTTTCGTTGATCTAAGCAGTTTTGTATTAAGGTGTTCAAACATAAAATTGCCTCTCTTGTTCCTAGTCCTCCCTTAGAATCGAATTGTGTTGACCCGCTAAGTTCTTCTGGTATCTTGTACATTCTTGAGTGTAATATCCTAAGGAAGAGTTTCAACAAGTGACTTATTAAACTGATTAAGCGGTGTTCATTGTATTTTGTGGCATTAGCTGTTTTTGGGATCATCACAAAGGATGACTGCAGCCATTCTCGCGGAATGTAACCAGTATCATTGAACATTCTATTGAACAGCCTTACCAAGATTTCGATATTCTCCTCGTCTAGTAGTTTTATTGCTTCTGCATATTGCATCAAATTCTAAAGTACGTTTCTTCTTCTAAATTTTCTGGAAAACCTTACCAAGTATTTTCAAGGTTTTGGAATTGATCTGGCGAGCTGAGAATATTTTATAAGTTTCAACTCAAAAGATTCGTTTTTCTGTTGTTGTTGAAATAGTGACAGATTACAAGAATGTGTTTAACCACAGCCACCTTTACTTCCAAGCCATGAAGTAGAAATTTGGCAACAACGCGTGGTAGTCCGACCGTGGTTTGTTTTGTTTATCATTTCATATAGGAGGGCTTGTAAAGTTTGTTGAATTTATTGTTATTGTTTTTTAACTTTATTCAAATGTTTTATTTGTAAATTGTGTTTAAATCAATTAGAAAATATTAATATAAGTGAAATTTCATTAAGTTTAGAACTTTTAGAAGATTCTTAACGACAACTTAAAAGGCAAGTATAAATATAACCTACAAAACAAACTGAAAATAATAATACTTTTGCTTCTTGTTACAAAATATGTAAACTAAAAACAACAATAATAATACTTTTGTTTTTTGTTACAGATGCCCTGGCATTGTTGTGTACCTGGTTGCAAAACCAATTATACCAGTACTTTAAAAACGAAACAGGTAGAAAGTACGTTTTCGTTTCCCAAAGATCCCCAAAGAAGGTATACTGGGTTATGCTCTATTCATAGAGAAGGTTATACAATTACCAAATCTTCCGTAGTATGTGCCAAACATTTTCATGAAGATGATATTCAGCGGACTGAACAATGAGAAGATAAAGATGGAAATGTACACATTGAAAAGTTAATATTTCCCAATTAAAAGACAATGCAGTTCCTAATATATTTCCTGAAGTACCATCATATGTAACTGTTCATCATACTAAAGAAAGAAGGAATCCCGAAGACAGAAGAAACTTTTTGCATAAGAAGAGGGAACAAGAGATAAGAGAATTCTTAGACAATGATTTAAAGAGACTTAGACAATAATATAACATTGAAAAACTGGACAAGTAAAATTACAAGTGCCTGTGTATATTTCTATGTATTAAACATTAATCAGTTGGGACACGAGTGTGATAATATTTGTGTAATAAGTAGTGTAATAGTTAGCAGTAGTTTTAGTGTAATCGTCAATATAGGTAAGAATAGATTAAGTAGTAATGATTTGAAATGTATTTTACAATATAGTAAATTAACAAGATGGTCACAATTAGAGAACCTACTTTCTTGATATAGATCTGCTTTTTAGATAAGTGATAACAAATTTGAGTATTAAATTCAAAAATCTTTTGAGAATATAGGCTATTTTAAATCGATATACAAGTTATAAACGGTATGTTACATTCAACACATTTTTCGTGTATATCTCTTTTAACTTGGTCTATCTATATGACAAAAAACCCATTCATATTTAAAATTGCTACTTTCGTATACCTAAGTATGAAAATTCAACAAAAGTTATAAGTAAATAGTAAAATATTTAATTTTCAATTAGATTAATTTAGAACCATATTTATATTGTGTCTGATTTCTTAGGATGAATTTTTAATCATAATAGTTACACTAAGTTTTTGCTTAACAAATTTTATATCTTTTGTATTTTTAATATTTTTTTTATATGTCGTGGTAAAGTATTGTGTTATTTATATGCTTAAGTACTTAATATTTAAAATTTCTAGAGATTGTTGACTGCATTTGATTGTAAGATTAACTGTTTGACACTGTATTTTAAGTGCAATAAATTTTACTCTAGTGATTATTTTATTGATAATATAACCTTAATAATAATAAAACTTTATATATATTTATTAGGTATATATAAGGTTTTATTAATTTAATTTCCCTAAAAATATTTCTGTAATGAATTGAAGTTTTCAAAATATCAGTGTCCTAAAATTCAAATTAGTTTAATTTTCTGGTAGACCTTACAGCTGACTATCGGACTACTGACGTCATAGAATGCGGTGTTGCCTTTTTTACTTCATGGCTTGGGAGTAAAGGTGGCTGTGGTTTAACAGATAGAATATTTCCACAATGTGTAGATCTAGGTGGATCTTGGAAAGTCATTAAATGTTTATGAGTTAGGTAAAAATAAATAAAACTAGACTTACTCACAATCTATTTAATTATACCACAAACGACCAGTTTCGCATACTACAATTTGCTATGCATCTTCAGGTCTTACGGTACCTGGTAAATTAAGTGCTGAAATTACAAAAACCCACATTAGGGTGCTGTCTAATAAAGAAAAATACAGTAAGTTTGCCAATATTATATGTCTGTGATTATTAATAAGAATTAAATTAACAAAATCCACAAGAAAAATAATTCCTGCAGCTGGCTGTATACCACGTATCACAAAAAAGAGGATAGATCTTTGTAAATGGGTATATTTAAAAAACCCTTAAAAGGGCTACATCAATTACACGAACGTTTTCGGAATAATAATTCCATCATCAGGTTTAAAATGCCTAAAATAAGTATAAACTATTGAGTTAAAGCAAACGTGGTTTAAAATTTTGACTAAGGTTAAAAAAAGGCAAAAATGGTTATACTTACAAAATATCATTCCTGGGCCACCAAAATATCAGGGTAAAAACCCTTTAAAATACATATGGTTACAAAAGATTGTACATAATCACATTTGATGTTTAATATTAAATTAAATTTAACTTTAGGTAACATACACCCATCTCTTAGGTGAGTTCCAGTGGCCGGAGAGTAAACCTCTTCAAACGGACTTCAGCTGGTAACTGATTGACAAGATACCTATGAACGGTGTCGAAAAAAAATGTCAATGTACCATGAAACAATATTAATTATACATAGTATTACTACAGCCAAAAGATTCAAAAACTTAGATGATATTAAAAATAACAGCAATCCAGATGTTGGGATTTAAAAATTTTTTTAATTATTTAATTTGGAGAGTTGAAATTACCGATGGTGTTAAAGGTCATGTTTAAGAGAATGACGTGTGCATTAAACAACCTATGTTACTCTTTGTCGTGTGGAGTGTGATCTAAAAAGTGTAATTTGTGATAGATTAGCTTAGATATATGAAATTGTTGTGATCAACATAAAAGGACCATATTCATTTTAAACCTGATGATGGAATTATTATTCCGAAAACGTTCGTGTAATTGATGTAGCCCTTTTAAGGGTTTTTTAAATATACCCATTTACAAGTACTAGCAAATATAAAGGGATACGAAATAGAAAGACCTTTAAAAGAACTAAACAATAATAAAGCTTCAGGACACGACGGTATAATTGCCGAGCTCTTGAAAACAAGCAAGACATTAAGAACCCCTGTACTTACAGAGCTATTTAATAGATGTCTCCATAATAGCCAGATCCCTAAAGACTGGAACGAGAGTCTAGTAATACTCTTACACAAAAAGGGGACAAATGTGATCTACAGAATTATACTATATCGTTGCTCAGTCAAGTATACAAACTATTTATGAGAATTATTAATAACCGGTTAACCTACAAAATGGATAATTACCAACCGGTTGAATAGGCTGGCTTCCGCAAAGGATATAGTACATCAGACCAACTGCTGACAATGAGAACATTGATAGAGATGGCAAATGAATAACAACTACCCGTATTTCTTGTCTGCGTCAACTATGAAAAGCGTTTGATAGTATCGAGATGTGGGCCATAGAACAAGCTATTAATAATTGTAGAATAGATTCGAGATATAGGCAACTAATATATAATATATATGAAAATGCAACTACGATAGTACAACTAGACGAAAGTACAAATCACATCTCCATTAAGAGAGGAGTGAACAAGGAGACGTAATATCACCAAAGCGTTTCAACCTAGCCCTAGAAGACGTCGTCAAAACTACGAATTGGTCAACCTATGGCATTAACGTTAATGGCAACAAGTTAAACCACCTCAGATTCGCTGACGACATAGTGATTATAGCGAGCACATTCGAGGAACTGCAAATTATGTTGGGGGAACTAGCAGCCAGCTCCCAATAAGTCGGCCTAAAAATGAATATGAAAAAAACAAAAATAATGACAAACACAGATGACCCCAGACATATAACTTTAATCGGCAGTGAGATAGAACAAATCCAGAAATATATCTACCTAGGCCAAATCCTGAGACTTGACAAAGGGAACCAAAGTGCAGAAATTACTAGAAGAGCAAGACTAGCATGGGCAGGATTTGGAAAACTTAGCTGGATACTTAAGAACCGCAAATTACCCCAATACTTGAGGAGCAAATTGTTCAACCATTGCATTCTTCCTATCATCACATATGGTTGTCAAACCTGGACCCTAACCAAGGCAAACATGAATAAACTAGCCACAACAGAAAGAACAATGGAAAGAGCAATGTTAGGTATACGACTGTCAGATAAAAAGAGGAACGACTGGGTAAGATCCAAAACAAAAGTCGAGGACATAACAACAAAAATTGCCTAACTTAAATGAAGCTTCGCGGACCACACTGCTAGACAGAAAGACCAACGTTGGAATACTTCAATACAACATTGGAGACCTTACGAAAGTAAACGACCAAGAGGAAGACCACAGATGAGATGGGTTGATGACATTAAAAGAATAGCTGGAACAAATTGGAAATATGTTGCTCAGGATGGAGACCGATGGAAGGAGTTGGGAGAGGCCTATGTTCAAACATGGACGACAGAAGGCTAAGAAGAAGAGGAAGATATTATGTTTCAGTTGTTTATTGGTTGTTTTATGTTGTTTTAGCTTTAAGTTTGTATTACATATAAAAATAAAGTACTGGGTCCTGATGATGGGGCAAATATTGTGAGCCTTGAAATCGGTAGCCCAAAATTCACCAACTTTATTAAATAAAAACTACTTATTATTGTGATAATAATCATAATAATATAAACAATATAAATATTGTGAGTATTGACTCATTTCCCATATACTACAGTTATTTGTATATGTAAAATTGGTATATTGTAAAGCACTGAATAAACTATTGCGAGCCTGGATGAATATACATATCAAAGATTTATAGGTTTAAAAATTTAGACGCAATAAAATAAATTTGGAACAAATGTCAGAATAAACGGTACATAATTTAATATATCATGGAAAAATATGCGAGCTAAGCAAATCATCCCTTATTATTTGAATTTTGTCTCACAAAAAATTCGGAGGGGCTTGACAACGATCTGACATTTAAATTTTCTACATTGGTTGGTATTATTATTTAATGTCAAGGCTGAGTCGGAAAATTCATTTCTAAATCTAATGTTAGAATATTACAAAGTTACAAAATGGGAATTAGATTTGTATTTTAGGGTTATCACGCCCTGCGTTATGTCTACTGGTCTGATAAAGTTTTATTATTAGCTGTAATATCCAATAATCAATATACATGCTATAATATGGATATTTAAATTTCTCCGTAGTTTTTAAAAATTTAGATCTCAATACTATTGTAATATTACTTTATTTCTTGTTTTGTAATTGCCGTCAGAAAGCGGCTATTTAGCAAATTTAATCTCCAACAGAGGTAATCTCCAAAGACCGATCCTAACGAAATATTGGAAACATGGCAGAACTACTTTGACGAGTTATATAGAAATAACGAGGTACCAGCAGAAAAATCAATGGACCCCCTGACTACCCTAGAGAACCTACTATCTTACTTGCTGAAGGCAAAGATGCAATTAAATCGTTAAGGAGTAATAAATTCCCAGGTATTAATTCAATACCAGGGGAAATACTACAGTTATTAGGTAACAAAAGATTACATATCATCCATTCTATCTGTCACTGTTTGGAATTCAGGAAAATGGCCATCTGATTGGTGTGCCTCAACTTATATCCCGCTACACAAAAAAGGAACTACTACCAGATGTAAAAACTACCTCACACTGTCACTAATTACATCATCATCATCATCATTTAACCCGGATCTATCCACTGATGGATATAGGTCTCCCTCAGTCTTTTCCATGTATGTACATGAAAAAGACATAGAAAAGACACTAATTACACATGCTAGTAAAATCTTGTTCCATATCATCAAAAGCAGATTAAAAATCTATCTACATTACCAAATACCTCACGAACGAGCGGGATTTGTAAAGGGTAAAGGTAGACGGGAACAAATTCTGAACCTGAGAAAACTCATTAAAAAGTTTAGAGAATTTCAAGTACCTATGATTATATACTTCGTTGACTACCAAAAGGCATTTTATTGTGTGAGCTGGATAAATCTGTGTTACATTTTAATAGAAATGGGCACCACCTTGGGAAATGGGAAAGGAAGACTTGAAGAGGCTTATGTTCAGATGTGGACGTGAATGGCTAGACGAAGAAGAAGAAGAAGAAGGGCACCACCTACCAGTGTAGTTTCTAAGAAGGAGGGGTTCTGAATTGAGTAGGGGCTCTTCAGTGCTTCTTGGCTGATGGCTGATGGGCTGATGGCTGATGGGGAACATCCTACAGAAAAATGTGGGGCAGGTGTGAATAAGGCTTTGCCAAATAAACTCCCGCGGATCAACTAAGATCATGGCATAGGGCAGCAGCTATGTCATTATAGGATCGAAGCGGTAGAGAAAATCTCTTTACCGGTCTGATACTGAACAATCACAGGCGGTAATTATGATTTAACCGGTTGTGACACTGCGAAATCACCGAATGTTTGCCGGTATAAGCAAACCCCCACTTACTGAGCAACGGCTTCGGGCGGATGAGTTGGTAAGTGGGGGGCACTCGTTTGTCCTGAGATTGAGAAGTCGCTCTTAAAGGCGAATGAACCAAGATCAACAGCATAAGGATACAAAAGGTAAGGAGAAGACAGGGGTGCGAAAAATCCCTGGGCGAAAAAACAAATTTAATGTAAGCGATTTAAAACGCATCGCAACGTGAAATATAAGAGCACTTTATGAAGCAGGAAAATTAACAACAGTCATGCTAGAAATGGAGAGATTAGACATACAAGTATTGGGCCTTTAAGAAGATCGATGGCCAAATTCTGGAAACTACGCCAAGGATAATAATACTATTTTCTACTCAGGCAAAAGCACTGGAGAACACAACCATTGTGTAGGTAGTACTATCAACAATAATTTAAAAGAGTTTGTGACCAATTTCATTCCCTTTAACAACGAACGTATGATGTTACTTCAGCTGAAAGCCAAACCTCTAAATTTTAGAAATGTGGTTTTCAACCGTCGTTAACGGGGACGGCATAGGAAGAAGAAGACAAACATTAAATTTGCCCGTGCTCTGAAATTTTTGGAGCTAAATTCGAGCAATATTTTTGGCCACTGACCACAATGACCACTATACATACCCAGGGATGTCAAAATTGAAGAGGGAGAGAGAAAATTTTCAATGTTGTTCAATAATGAGAAACAATATTCAAAATATTGTTTCTCAATAACTAAGTATTGACCATTAAGGAAACTCTGTAGTCAGGAACAGTTTCACATATTTTTATTGACATTTAACACATATTATGACCAATTTTATTCCGAAATTTCATTTATTTTTGATCATCAGTGTTCACTTCAAAAGTTAATATTTGCCTGTTCGGTCTTTGTCAGAGTATAATGACCATATTCTTCGTAGGCTTTTTATATTGATGCAATATTTTGGATTGTAATTGAATATGTTTGCCTAGTTTTTTCATTTTGAATTTTGAAAATATTTTATCGATAGAATTATATCCATATCTCTCTTCTGATTTAATATCCCGAAGGAAGTGTAGTGTTCATGGTGATATTGTGTATGGTCCATGTCCATAGAAATGCTTCTTGTTCTTCACCGTGCTCTTCTATCATTTCTTAACTGATGACTGTCATATGATACGTCCAAAATATTTTAATTGTTGGAGTTGGAGAGTCTCTTACTGATTACGAATTATTTGTTGTAGAATCGCTCTATAAAATTTATTAAATTCTTCTTTAACACAACTATTCTGTGGCATATATTATAATCAGTTTTTAGTACCTCAGTATCCAAGAATTGCATTTGTATGTCATTATTTAGAATATTAAATAGTTGACCAAACGAATTTTTACGGTTTTTGCAATTCGATCTTTGATCGCAAATATTTGATCCATCTTCCCTATAGTGATCGTTGTTAGATGAAATGTATGATTTATCTCTTCCTGCAGTATTCGTGTGTTTGTTACCACTGATCTCAGATACAGGTATAAATTAACAACGTAAAAATAACCAATTTTGGTTTTGTGCTGCCGATTCTTTACCATGATTTTTGTCTGTGATATGTTTAACCCTTTGGGACCTAGTGGTTCCATGAAGATACCACAAATACAATAATTTTTGTTAACGGCCTAGAAGTGATTGCTTGGAACCACACTATCGGAGTGCATTTCTGTGTATATCCCCACTTCATACAAATCTTGCCGCCGTATTATTTTATTGTTCAGACACACTAATCGACAGTTGTTTTGTATAAGTCACGAGCAATCGTGACGAGCAAACGATTGAAATCAGCAATTTATTCGGTAAGTTTTTTGTTATTTCTGTTTGTTATGCGCTTCTTTTGTGATATTTGATAATTTGGTGTTTGTAAAATTCAGCATAAATTTACTATTTGCAAATAAAATGTGTGGTTCTCCTATGGAACCACCAGGTCAGTGGGATATGCCTACATCTCTGTTTTTGTTTTACTTCAGGTGTTGGTCATGAACATTAGGAAGTTGGCCTCAGACGAGGCATATGCTTTGATTAACGAAATACCATCAGATTTAGAGTCTGTCACTTCAGGGGCTCCATCTGAGGATGAATTAGATGAGCTTGAAGATGACGAGTTTCAAGTCATATCAGATAATAGCGACAGTGAAAATGACGAGGATGCTGACACTGAAGCAGCTCCAAATCAAAAATTCAAATGGACGAGTAATGCAAATTTTTTTACTACAACTGCACCCTTTACCGAAAGTTTTGGACCCAGCATACCTAGGCAAATTGAAATTTCTATAGATACGTTTTTATGTCTATTTTCGAATGAATTAATTGAAAACATGGTTTTTCAAACAAATCTGTATGCAACGCAGCAATTTGGTGAACGTATTATTGCCACGAATGTTGCCGAAATGAAGTGTTTACTTGGAATCAATTTGACGATGGGACTTACGAAGAAGCCTAGTTATAAAGACTATTAGTCATCTAAATTTCAAGTAAGGGATCACTTTATATCATCGGTCATATCCAGGGATCGATTTTCATGGATATTGGGAAATTTGCATATGAACGATAATACAGTACAACCCCAGAAAGGTGACGAGGGCTATGATAAACTATACAAGTTACGACCAATGATTGACAGGCTAACACATAATTTTGTAAACTGATATAAATCTGGTGAAAATCAAAGTATCGATGAATCGATTGTCAAATATAAAGGGATCATAGGTTTTTGTCAATATATGCCTCTCAAGCCAATAAAAAGGGGGTGTAAAATTTGGATACGAGCAGATAGTTGTGGGTTTGTATCGCAGTTCCAGATTTATACTGGAAAAGTTGGCTCTGGCGAAGAAGGTTTAGGTTCCAGAGTACTAAAAGATTTAACCCGTCTACTTGTAGACAAGCATCGTAAAATATATTTTGATAATTTTTTTAATTCTATCCAGTTAGTCACTGACCTTTTAAAAGATGTCATTTACTCATGTGGAACTATGAGAAAGAAACGTAAGAATCAGCCAACAAATTTAGTCAACGATAAAACAAAAATGGCAAGAGGAACTTCAGAATAGAGGATCACTGAAGAAGGTTTAGTATATCTAAAGTGGATGGACGGCAAGCCAGTTATATTTCTCAGTAACTTCCACAACCCAAATGATATCCAAACTGTTTCCAGATAAAACAAAGATGGTACCTCTCAAGACATTACTTCTCTTCAAATGGTCAAAGACTATAACAAGCCTGTGGGGAACTCTCCAAAATATAACCAGTCACGTAAGATCAACTAGTCATCTTGATTGACTGTGTCGTTGTTTATAAGCTTTCTTAATTATATTGGTAAGGAAGTATCCTTCCATATAAGCAAAATAATTAATCATTTTCATAAAGTAACAATATTTGGAAAATGATTTAAAATTAGGTTTTTAATAAATGGCGAATTATGATTGTAAGGTTCCTCCACCATAAATTAGAAACAAAAACCATTAACACTAACGTTCAGTTATTATGGCTTTGGAGGTTTTCTTGTTGAACTACTTCAATGACGTTAGATTCTTCTGGTTCTTATTATTAGTAAGCTAGTTTTTTACTTCATGTTCTTGGATAATTATTGGATGGATTGTTAATTATTACTTTACTAGTTTCTTGGAAAAATTTCTCTGTCACTATGGTCTTTGTGCAATTATAAACATTTGGTATTTTACAATTGCATTGTACATTTGCATTCCAATACAGCTTTTAAACCATTTGTTTTGAAGTAATTCTTTTAACGTGAATAATTCGATGTTTAAAAAAATTATGTAATCGATATAATTATGTGAAAATGTTAATTATATTTGAGAAATTATGTCAAAACATTAATTCATATTCATATTATAGTATTAATATTTGTACTTTATACAAAAATTGGACGCAAATTATAAAAAAATTGCTTTGTTAGTACCAATGAGAATTTAAGAAAAATTCTTATTACTTGTTTAAAAATTCTTTAGTTACTTTTAAAGTTCCTAAACTATTCATGCGACTGTAAAATGATAAATGATATATTCGCTTATCTTATTCTTGCATAGCAGGCAATAAGCCTAAGCAAACATCTTATGTTTGGAGGGTGCAAATTTCCCAATTACATCTGTTTATTAATAAACAGTCACAGTAAGTATACCTAGTCTGCGTAAGGTCAAATCCCTTGTTATAGACGCAGGTATAATCTTTTATATGTCAATATATGATAAATAACATTTTTTATCAGCGAATTTCTGATTTTACTGCAAAATTTTGGGTAACAGTTTTGCTTTACAAGTTTTTCAAACTTAATATGAAAATTGTTCTGAAGCTTTCTTGTGGCATTTTAAATTAATTACTATTTAACTGGGAATAAGCCACAATTAAAGATAAAAATACGTTTATTGACGTTTCAATTTCCACTTCGGAAATCGTCCTCAAAATACAAACAGTAAATTAAACAAATTTTGTTTTTTGTTACATAGTAAAAAATTCTTCTAATAATTTAATTTTATCTGACTCATTTATATTGACAATTCAGACATACATTATACATTTTAAAGTAGACGACTTTAAAATGATATTGCCAATATAGTTGAGTTGCGCTCCTGGGACGACTTTACTTATAAGATAGTTCATTCGATTACATGAAATCAACTTTAACTTGAGAATACCCATCAAAAAAAAAATCATTGCATGTAATTCGTCTTTAAAAAGACAAACACATGACATGATGACAGTAAAATTCTCCTGTTAGTGATTCCATAGTAAATTATGAGGGAAAAGATCAGGAAAAAACCTCATAATACTATCCCGACATGGTAAGTATTTGTTCGTGCATTTAGTTTACCTTCAATAAACACCAAAATTCTGATTTTATATGTTTCGTTATTTAAAAAACATAAATGATTTATCCTCTATATGTTACTGACTTACTAATACTGGTATTTTCTTATTAATAACTTCCTCTTTCAATATTGGTAACCAGATCCTACTACATTCTGCCGAAGAATTTGCGACACAATTGGCCTCATTTAGCATAATTAGAGCCGCTTCTTTGATTTTTCTTTTTTTACCATCCGTTTCTTTTAGGACTACATTTGAATTATTCCATTGAACCCTATGTTCATTATCCCGCGTGTTTACATATTTGAGATCTATCAAATTCTCTATTTTTAATATAAGATTGATGTTCACCTATTCTAACATTTAATGGCCTTGATGTTTCACCTAAATAAAACTGATAGCATTCACAAGGTATTTTATAAATGCAATTCTTTGTCCTTTCTTGTTGTTTATTGTTAGGTTTGGTTTTGGACAAAATAGATCTCAACGTGTTTGTTGTTTTGAATGGTGTTGAAATGTTAAATTTATTTTCTATCCTTTTAAGTTTTTCTGATATTTCTTTTATGTACGGTATTGTTATTTTCCTCGTATTATTCCTTGTGTATGCTGTAGGATCTCATTCTAAGTTATTCTGTTCTATTCGATCGATTGTTGAAAATTCCGTATTTATAAACGATAAAGGATAATCATTTTTTAATAAAACAGATGTTAACAAATGTTTCTCCTCCAAGAACGAATTTTCGTTAGAACAAGTAATTTTGGCCCTATCGTATAAGGATTTAATTATTCCCTTTTTTACATTAATATTGTGATTTGATTTGAAATTTAAGTATATGTTGGTGTGTGTTGGTTTTCTATACACCTGAGTCTCATATCCAGTATCGTTCTTATAGATTAAAACATCCAGGAAAGGTAGCGTGTTATTATATTCCTTTTCCATGGTAAATGTTATTGTCTCTTCTTTATCGTTTGTATCATTTTATTAATGTGTCCAACAACTCTGATCCATAAAGCCATATTGAGAATACATCATCTACATACCTCCACCATACTGTGGGTTTTAAATTTTGTTTATAAATGATATTTGTTTCAAGATCTTCCATAAATATATCGGCTAAGAATGGAGATAAACTAGAGCCCATTGCTAGATAAAAATTTTGTTTATAGAATTCATTATTTAGTTGAAAATATGTATTATCAGTACATAATGTTAATAACTCCATTATAGCCGATATGTTTAATATTAGTTAAATAGTATTTAATTTAAAATGCCACAAGAAAATAGCTTCAGAACAATATTAAGAGATTTATTAGAAAGAAACAGCAGGCAGACATTTTCCATTTATAATTGTTTTTTAGCGGAAACATCAGTTTTATTATTTTTAAAGAAAAGAATGTTATTTTAGTGTAATTATTTCACTCGAGTGAAAATTGTTTTTAAATTTAATAAGTCTTCAAGCCGTGATATTTTCTCTTGGGCGAAGTCCTTGAAAAAGCGCAAAATTGAATTTTTACAGCGTTTTCGAATTAAAATTCCCACAGATTCCAGTAATTAAAGCTTTCTGGAAGAGAGACAATTCGGGTAACCGACTCCGAAGCCTGTTTAAAGCCAAATATTTCATTTATTGCTCATTAGTGAAGTTACGCAGGAAACATTCATATTTTATTTTGAAATGGAGAAATGAGAAAGTTAGGAAGAAGCCAAAACAGGAAACGAAGAGGCAATTCTAATTAAAGTTGGAACTGGAAATAAAAGTTAAGCAGAAACTTCTAAATCCAATAGAAAATATTAGAATTCTAATTGTACTGGGAAACTTGGAAAATGGGTAAGACTAATATTGAAATTCTGTTATTTCTCAAGAAAACGTCTTCTGTGGTTTTGTGATTAAAATACTTAGTCTTTGATTACAAAACTTAAACAGTCGAAACAAAAATATAAATAATTAGTTTGTATTTTTGTAGTTAATAAGATGGCGCAAACGCGTTTGATAGCAATTTCGTCAAAAATATCAATAAAAAGTGTAAAAAAGGCAAAAGAATGTTTTAAATGTCCTTCTTCTTGCTGTATTAATAGGCTTATGCCTGTTATACTTCGGATTTTAGCTCCAACTCATCATCTTTTCGTCTCAAGCAGACGTGTACTGATCATGGATATCGGAGACCAAGATTCGGCAGGAAAGGAGTCAGGGCTTTTCAGGTCGTCAACCAGCGAAATCCCTACCAGAAACAGAAAAAAGCAGACCGTCAATTGTAAATTGGAACGTGTAATGTGACCAGCATGTTCGAATCAGGAAAAATACACAATGTAATCCAAGAAATGAAAAGAATTAACATCAATATTTTAGGAACTTTGAAAAGACATAAAACCAATCAGAACTTAATAGATCTAGAAAAAGGTCATATGCAAAACTAATTACTACCAGATCTAAAAAAGAGTCACAGAATCCACTGTGATAACTGGAGAAATGTATGCAGTATCTTCTTCTTTAAGTTCCATCTTCTACCGAAGGTTGGAAATCATCATGGCTATGCGGACTCTGTTGACTGCCGCTCTAAAAAGTTCTGCACTACTGCATTCAAACAATTCCCTTAAGTTCTTAAGCCAGGATATTCTTCGTCTTCCCACATTTCGCTTTCCTCGGATTTTGCCCTGCATAATAAGTTGTAATAATGCGTATTTTTGCCCTCTCATCACATGTCCCAAGTACTCAAGTTTTCGTCTTTTAATAGTTAATATTATTTCCGCCCCATTTCCTATCCTTCTAGTTACTTCCATGTTTGACATTCTTTGAATCCATGATATTCGTAGGATTCTTCTGTAACACCAAAATTCAAAGGCGGCCAGCTTATTCAGATGAACTTGTTTTAGTGTCCAAGCTTTCAGACCATAAAGAAGAGTAGAGAACACGTAACATCGAAGCATTCTCAGGCGTAGTTCTAAGCTTATATCCCGACAACAAAGAAACTTTTTAAGTTTAATAAATGATGTATGTGCTATTTCAATACGTGTCTTAATTTCTTTGGTTTGGTCTACATCTGATGTTATCCATGTTCCTAAATATTTATAGTTATTAACATTCTCAATTGCAGTATCTTCAATAGTCAATTGGATATTTGCATGTGCAGATTTAGTCATGATCATGCATTTAGTTTTCTTTAAATTTATCTTCAGCCCGTACTCATGACAGCGTTCATTAAGGCGTTGCATTAGGTTCTGTAAATTATTGTTGTTATCCGTAATTATTACTGTATCGTCTGCAAAACGTAAGTTATTCAAAACTTCTCCACTGATAGATATACCTTTTATTGAGTCTGAGAGCGCTTCTTGAAATACCGCTTCACTGTAGACATTGAAAAGTAGTGGGGACAGCACGCAACCCTGGCGGACTCCTCTCTGTATTTTGATATTTTCGGTGTACTGGCTGTCAACTCTTACCTTGGCAGTTTGATTCCAATATAAATTAGATATAATTTTCAGATCACGACTGTCAATATTTTTGCGTTTTAATATATCTACAAGCTTTTTATATTGAGCTTTATCAAATGCCTTTTAAAAGTCTACAAAACATAAGTACATATCCTGATTCATGTCCATGCATCTCTGAGCCAGCACATTCAAGCCAAACAAAGCATCTCTTGTACTCATACCATTTCTAAAGCCAAATTGTGTGTCACTAATCTCATGTTCAAGAGTTTTAACAATTCTGCTGTGAATTATTTTCAAAAATGTTTTAAGTGTGTGACTCATTAAAGCTATTGTTCTGTGGTCTGAGCAAGTTGTTGAACTTGGTTTTTTGGGAACTGCTACAAAGGTTGATTGCAGCCATTGTCTGGGGATTGTGGCAGTCTGATATATTAGATTAAAGAGTTCAACCATTACATCAATAACATCTTCATCGATGAGTTTTAATAATTCTGGTCCAGTAGCTTTACCCCCTTTTGTGTTTTTGATGGCATAGATGACTTCTTCTCTTAATATTGGTGGTCCAGTATCCTCGGTGATTTCTAATGACAGTTCTTCCCTTTCATCATTAAATAGTTGTTGAATGTAATTGGTCCAGTGATATAATCTCTCCTTCATATCAGTAATAATATCTCCTTTATCATTTTTAAGGATATTCGTTTTTGTACGCTTTCTAGAACCTGTCATTTCTTTTATTTTTTTGTGTAAATTAAAGCTATCGTACTTTTTATCCAGATCTTCTATTTCTTTTCATCTATCGGAGAGCCACCTCTCTTTTGCCTCTCGAATTTTCTTTCTGATGTTTCTCTGAATTTATTTGTATTTATTCAGGTCTTTTGCTTTATGTTTTCTTCGTTCTTCCATGAGTTCAAGAATTTCTACTGTCATCCAAGGTTTTGTTTTTTCTTTAAGTGGTTTGGGGGTTTCTTTTCCAACTGACACAAGGGCATGTTGAATTTTTCCCCATTTTTGGTCAATAGTTAGAGTTTCTGCATTATCTTCTTTGACTTTCCTTAAGCTCTCGTTTATTTTAAATTTGGTTTCCACATATGTGTTGTCTTGTTTGAGACGTCTTGTATCTATGATTTTCTTGGTGCTAGGGCTGTTGACCTTCTTTAGTTTCACTCTCATCGACAAAACAACCGGGTTGTGGTCGGAGGATATGTCCGCTCCTGGATAAGTTTTAGATGATATTATAGAATTTCTATATCTTCTGTTGACGATAATATAATCTATTAGATTTCTGACTATTTTGTTGTTATTGTCAACTGGTGACCTCCATGTATATAGTCTACGTTTAGGAAGTTTGAACAAGGTATTTGTAATTATGAGTTCCTCATTGACACAGAAATCGACAAGCCTATCGCCACGTTCATTCCTTTCCCCGAGTCCATATCGCCCCACGCAATTCTCCACTTCTCCTTGGCCAACTTTAGCGTTCAAATCGCCCATTATAATATTTATATCTTGTCTTTTAGTTAGTCTTAAGACATTGTCGATTTGTTCATAGAAGGCCTCTATGGTGTCTTTATCCTTGTCTGCAGTGGGTGCATATACTTGGATTATATTTATGTTACGTTTTAAATGAGAGTTTAGAGACAGCATTAATACTCGATCAGAGTAGGGAACAAAGTTACAGACAGCTTTATGAGAATTATTATCAACTATAATGCCAACTCCCCGTTTGTGCTTGGAATCGTTGTTTCCAGAATAATACATCGTTCCATTTCTGGTCTTACATTTTCCTGATTCAGGCCATTGTATATCGCTAAGGCCCAGTATATTAATTTTTATTCTGCACTTTTCCGACACAGCATTATCCAGTTGCAGTATACAGAGCTCTAAATCACATACAAACAGTCAAATCAGATAAATTCCTCATGATTACTGACTCAATCAATTCCCTCTATAAATACATTACTGTCAAAAATGTAATTTTTGACAGTAATGTAATTTCTCTTCTAATTCTCGAAAGAAAGCAAGGTCTTCCAGAACCTTTCTTTCTTTCGAGAGTTTCTTATTCTCTCCATCTTTTAATAATATTAAAAACTGTTGTTTTGCTTACGCTAAAATGGTTCTCTATGGCAGATAGTGACCAACCATCTTTTAATTTCGTTACAATTCTTGCTTTTAGTTCTTTGCTAGCAAGTGGAGTTTTTAAAGTTGAACAGAATGAATTAAATGACAAATTTTAAGATTTGGCAGTGTATAAAGTAGTAAATAATAATAATATTTAAATAAACTGCTCAATTTTTTACTAGTAAGTTATAAAACGGTCCTGGTATACGTAAATTTAATTACAAAAATATGTATCCAAATTTAATAGCAAACTACAACAGGTGTTAAAAGTTAACAAGTAGCACAAAGACCTTATTGTTCCATAATCTGATTCTGCGTCGTCATTTATATCAATTACCCGGTAATAAACATTAATTTATAGTTCGCCATCAAAGTTTATAATACGTTCTGCATATTTAGTATAGTTAATCAGACAAGACGCCTCACAGGAAGTAGACAATTGAAGATAAACTGCGGCAATAGGCGAATCCCGTTTTGGAACTTCTACTGCCGAGAAATAAATCTCCGTGTACACTGAGCAAACAATTGTTTTGTTCACGATGTGGAATATGTGTAAATTAGAAATGGATTTAAGTTGAAACAATGTTATAAACTGGTGGCGGTATTGAATTCCTTACTGTTATAATAAAGTCGAAATTATCTTACCAGCTTATCGTAGTATAAAGTTTTTATAGCTTATTGTAAAAAATGAACAAGACGACGATCTTACCAGTATTTAGAACGGATTGCCAATTTAATAAATTAAAGATCGAAGGACCACCCACGAATGAGGAAAAAAATTAACAAATATACAATTTAATGTCTGACTTTACTTCTTCTTCTTCTTCTTCAGATGCAAATCAACTAATGGATGTTAGCGATCACATTTTCCATTAACTCTCTATTTCTTGCAATATGTATCAGAGATTGTATGTCGTTAATCCCTGTCCATTGCCTTATGTTTCGGAGCCAGGACATTTTCTTGCGTCCCATTCCTCTCTTGCCTTCAATTTTACCCTCGATTATAAGTTGGAGGAACTGGTATTTTTCATTTCGCATGATGTGACCTAGATACGCCGTTTTCCTTTTCTTGATGGTTTCGAAAAGTTGGCGTTCTTGGTTTATTCTTTTAAGGACATCTATATTTGTGATTTTCGCTGTCCATGGTATTTTTAGGATACGGCGATAAAGCCACATTTCGAAAGCTTCCAATCTGTTTATATCCCTCGTTTTGAGTGTCCAGCCCTCTACGCCATATAGCAGCACTGACCATACGTAGCACTTAGTAAACCTTAGTCTCAGTTGAAGATCGAACTCAGAACAAGTCAGTACCTTCTTGAATTTTACGAAAGCTTGTCGAGCTTGCTCAATGCGACATTTTACTTCCCTGTCCGATGTCCAGTCTTCAAAAAGCCACGATCCCAGGTATTTAAATTTACTCACTCTTTCTATGGATTTACTATTCAGTGTTATGGTGGAGTTTTCAAATGCATCCAAGTTTCTGGAGATGATCATGAATTTGGTCTTTTTGGTATTAATCTCTAGTCCCATTCGCTCACTGTATTCTCCGATTATAGTGACAAGTTGTTGAAGATCGACTATGTTGTCACAAATTAAGACACCATCATCAGCATATCGTATGTTGCTGATCAATACTCCATTCACCTTGATTCCCATTTCTGCATCCTCCAAAGACTCTTGAAATATGGCTTCTGAATAAATGTTAAATAAAAGAGGGGAAAGCACACATCCCTGTCGAACGCCTCTTCTTATATGTATGGGCTTAGATATAGAATTGTCTATTTTTAGCTGTGCCGTTTGATGCCAGTACAAGTTTTCAATGCATCTTATGTCTTTTTGGTTTATATCAACTTTCTTGAGAATCTGCATTAACTTGTGGTGTTGGACACGATCAAACGCTTTTTGGTAATCTAAAAAGCATAGGAACACATCCTTCCTCTGATCGTAACAATTTTGGACCAGTACCTGTGTTGCTACTATTGCTTCTCGTGTTCCTAAACCTTGCCTAAACCCGAACTGGGAATCACTGATGTCCCATTCACATTTTTTGTATAATCTTTGATGTAGCATTTTTAAGAATATCTTTAAAGTGTGACTCATCAGGCTAATGAGTCTGTGATCCTCACATCTTTTTGCATTGACTTTCTTGGGCAGGGGAATAAAGGTAGAGCGTGACCACTGTTGAGGATAGCAGCCAGTTTTATAAATTAAATTAAATATTTTGTGTAGTGCTGAAATTCCCCTTTCATCTAGTAATTTGAGTATTTCTGACGGGATCTCATCTGGTCCAGGTGCTTTATTGTTTTTTGAATTTAATATTGCTTTTTCTATCTCCTCTTTGGTGATTGAAGGGCCAGTCAGATGGTCGTCTGTATAAACTTCACTCATGGGTCTTTCGTCATGGAAGAGCTCCTGGATATAATTTTCCCATATATCAATTTTCTCCTTTTCACCCAGCACTATCTGGTTATCCTGATTAACTATGGTAGTTGGTCTTCGTTTTCTGTATATTCCAGCAGTCTGACTTTACTACTATTGCTAAAACAAGATTTGGTTAAAGACCTGTTGTGAAGTTCTTATCTCGCTTGTTCATACCGTCGATTCCACTAGTCTACCACAATACACAAACACACTAGCACTGTTTATAGTTATTAAAGGTAATTAACTAGGACATAAATCTTTGATACCAATCAACTTAATTAACTATCCAATAATAAATGGCGTTTGTTAATGTGTTACTTTCAAACTATATACTACAACACAAATAAGAGAGAGTTGGTACTCTAATAAATTAAATGCGACGTTCATACTCGGTGGTGTCTAAACTCGTACTCTTGACTGATTTTTCTATGCGGGATTTGATGACAACTACCCGATAGGATACAAGCTGCAAGAGAAGAAGACATCAACAGGTTCTGTGGTCGTCTAGAAGAAACTGTTAGCGCTATTCCGAATCGTGAACTAATCATAATTTTAGGCGACTTTAACGCCAATAACTAATAAAAATATTGAAGGAGTGCTGGGCAAAAATGGACTGGGACAGAGAAATGAGAATGGCGACAGTCTACTGGAGTTCTGTTAAGAACAACATCTTACAATTACAAATACGTTCCATCAATAGTATCCACGGAGATTATACATATGGCACAGCCCAGATGGATGAACAAGAAATCAAATAGACTATATCCTAATAAGATCAAAATGGAAGTCGTCGGCTATAAACTGTAAAACATATCCTGGCGCAGAGTGTGGAAGTAATCATCAACTTCTGGTAGTGAACATTCGACTTCGTTACCCAAAAGTCCCCAGAAGAAAGTAATGTCTCTAAATCCACCAAAAATCAATGAACAAAACCTAGCAAAAGCTCTTTCTTTAGAGCAAGTAGATAGTGACCCTGAGAGCACTTATATCTATTTCAAATCCGTAAGCCGTGGATATCCAATAATACGTGGACTGTGCTTCAGCGCAAAAAAAAACATAAAACTAGATACTGAATAAACGATGAATACAGAGCGTTATCGAAAGAAATCAAAAAACAGTGCCGCAAAGACAAAGCTGATTATTTCTGTCAAATATGCAGGTGATAGAGGAACATGGCTGTCGAAATGAACACAGAGATTTATTTCAGAAGATCAAACTCCTTACCAAAGAATATAGTTCATATTACCGGTAAATCTTCGTTTAATGTTTTATCTACCCTAGCGACTGAAAATAGATTGATTTACGATTGCATAATCGATTTTTTGACCAAATGTAATATTTTTCTTTATTTCAAAAAAAAATGATTTTACTTTTTACCTTTGTTTTCTTTCCTTTATATGTTTAATACTATTTACCGTGGCCTAGTTTTCCTGTGTATGTTATATATTCTAATGTCCAGATGTGTCACTGGACGTGAAGCGAGTAACCCATGTTAATTGTATGTGATGGATATATATATATATATATATATATATATATATATATATATATATATATATATATATATATATTATGGACCATACGATAAATTGGTACTAATGAAAACAGTCTTGCAGTCTTCTGTGAAATGGCACATGAGTACATTTAATCAATAAGTATACATAAAAAATATAATACGTATTAACGGTAATTGAGGTAATTGAGGAAACCAAAAAAAGAATTATTTGTTTTTATTTGGATTTTTTTTCTAATGACCGAAATCGATGGTAACACACAAAGCGGCCAGTGAGAAATTAAATCGTTTTTCTTCTAAATCAAACTCCATTTTAAATAGAAATACACTTACCACCTTTGCTTGCTACATCATCGAAATTTATTTTGTATGAATGATTTACAATACATAACTATTTGTTGAAACATATTCCACTAGGGTGACACTTGGAGTTACATTTTTTTTTCTTTACGACACTTACACTTTACACCCACCTTTACAACCGCACCTACTGTATCCTTGTCCCCCACAGTTAGAAGATTTTCTTGTGCATTCTCTAAGAGATATTTCAGTGTCTGGAATCTCTTCTATGGAGATAAACTTTTCTTTACAAACGGTAAACTGGTTTCTTGAATATAACTGATTCAGTTATCTGTGTCACGATAGCTGGTAGATTTCTTTGATCACTACGAGCTCGGTCCACATCTGGCACTCGTATCCTAACTGTGTTACCTAGTTTAGCCGATAGATATTTGGAATTGGAAAATTTTAACATCTTCTCGGCTTGTTGTTCTAGATTCGTCAAAGCCAATTTTCTTTTCTTCCTTACATCGTTTATTCTAATATCTATATTGGAATCCAGATTTTCATTATTTTCTAAATTAACTACAATGGCCGTTTCTACCGCATTTGTTAAAAATTCTGGAACTTGACTAGTTTTACGAGATGAATTTTCATCAATTAAAATTGCTCCAATTTTTTGAACGTGCAGGGTGTAGCCAGATGATATGGAACTTGATTCGGGCAACATTATTGAAGAGTCCACATTTATATTGTTATTTTGCATTATATCCGGTTCTGTAGATAGCCCAGCCCATTATATCCCAGCCTCTTGATTTTTGAACAGGACCTCTAGGTCTTCCTCCGAATTAACATGAGTCAGAACTTCTTGGGGTAGATAGCTTTTTAAACCAACTTTCAACTTTGTGCCGAACTTGGCTTCATATAGACTACAACCTATACCAGTGTGATGAGCTCTATTTTTCATTAGTTAAACAAAACGTAAGCCTTCAGACCATTTGTTTGTATTGTTGTCTTCTAACCACGAACTAAGCATATTCTCTACGTCTTGATTGGCCCTTTCTATAGATCCTTGACTCTGAGAATGCCTGGGTTTGCCATGTACCATTTTTAACTCGGGCCACATGCTACACAGCTCTTTGATAATATGGTTAGCGAATTATCTGCTATTATCACTATAAAGCACACTCGGCGCCCCAAATATTGTGAAAATATCCAAAAGTACATGCGATACTTCTTCTGCTCTTTTTCTTGTAAGAGGTCGAAGTTGGACAAATTTGGTAAGATGGTCTTGATAAACAAGCACAAATTTATAACAGCCATCGGCTTGTGACTGCATATCGATTAAATCGACTTGGCATCTTGAATTCATTTCCTTGCTCAATATTGGTTTCACCACCAAGCCTTTCTTTGGAACATTATGTTTTTTCTGACAGGTCATGCATAAATTTAAATAGATGAGAATCATCTCCCTTGTAATATTTTTAAATTTAGAATGTACTTCCTTCTCCATTCGGTTTCTACCACCATGCCCGATAGTAATATGAAGATCGCGCAATATATCAAATATTTCTTCTGTATGGACGTAGTATTTAATTACGTTATCTTTTTTCACAGGAACAATCAATTTTTCTACTTCTCTAATCGTCATAACGTTTAATCTTCGTAAGCGCTGATAATCACTCGGCGTTTCATTTGTCTGTTTACTTTTAGAGTTTTTTACCTTCTGTATCATTTCCGTGTAGGCTGTTTTTGTGAATTTTGACTTTTTGCTGAAATTAATTTAGTTAACCGATTGTTAAATCGATTTTTCATATCACTTAATGGTTCTTCTTTTTCCATAGTTCACTATGCAATACTTTATAAACAAATAATTAACAAAGAAATGTCACAAACAAACCACTTGTCGTATATACCATTACTAACATTCAACTGCAATATGATTTATAAATAATGGCCGACGCGCTTCGGTTACTGTAACCTTGGATACAGCGCGTTGATTCGCAGCTGAAGATCGCATGATTTACTAAGAACGCCGATTTATCACATTGCCCGGCCATAGTATAGCATTTTTCATAATGACCAGACAATATGATAAATTATAAAAAGTTATCAAATTGCCCGCTGAAGTTAGTCATTACCGGGTATTATACATAATGGCTATCATAATCACTTTGTCCATAATATATATATATATATATATATATATATATATATATATATATATATATATATATATATGTATATATATATATATATATATATATATATATATATATATATATATATATATATATATATATATATAGTTGTGCTCTATTTTGAACTCTATTAATGATTGTGGATGTAATCTACTTTAATTAATTAATCAAGTAATTATCTAATTAATCAAAACAAATCAAACATAAATAAATTGTGTATCTCAATCACAGGGCTAAATCACACTATCAATACTTACTTTCTTTCGTGGCTTCAACATATTTCTAAGTGACTTCCTAATAAGGATAAGAAAAAAATGAATAAAATAATATAAACTCGGTTTCATCGTTCTTGGCGTGTGCCTGAAATAAGCTACTAGGGAATTTTTAATATTCGTCTCTGATACACAGATGCGTAATTCAATTGTGCGAGTCACGTTTGTCATGGTAAAGTGCGATGAGAAGGGAATGAAGAGACCACTCACGTCTCCCAGTATTGTAGCAATAACACCGATGCGTTTGGCCGATACGGTGTCGGTGATAAGTTCTGCCTCTTTACGAATACAGATAGCTGCCACTGGAGGAGGTAAACGAATCGAGCTTAGACAAGGAAAGACAGGTGAAACAACTTATTGCAAGTGTTTTTACACGCACACGCCAAGAAATATGAAAACGTCTATGCACAGGATTCAGTTTTAAATTATAAAAGTCATTTATTTTATCAAACTGCAATAAACGTAACCACAATAAAAACAGCCAAAATCGAATACCTCCGAAAACGGGGACCAGGAAGGCGAAGGATTTCCTGGCTGAAAAATCTACGAACGTGGTTCAACACAACAACCACAAATCTTTTTAGAGCAGCAGTGTACAAAGTGCAGATTGCCATGATGGTCGCCAACATCCGAAATGGATAGGCACTACAAGAAGAAGAAACAATAAACGTTTAATATTGTAAAGTTTATTATTTATTCTTCTATGTTTATTCTTATATTGCAATTACGAAACTAGGAATCTTATTTTCTTTTGTCTCCAAATTTTGTTTGATATTAAAATTTTATTTTATCAATATTCTCTTATAAAAACAAACTGTAATGTTGTCTAAGTAACAAATTTTCCTGAGGTTAATGATTTTATAATAGTGAAATGTGTAGTTCAATATGCACTTTGGTATTACGCAAATCTTATATTCATGTCATAAGAAAATTAAACTGACCTTCGCTGACGATTAGCCAATGTCTTCACACAAACACCTCTCCTTATTTGCTGATGTTGCGATCCAAAGAAACTTGTCCGCGTTTCCCAAAAATGTCCCTGCTCCTCTGCAATCTCGTTCTTATTTCCCTTGCTCTGCCTCGTACCCTTCCTTTCCAACCTTTTAAAATACTTAAATATTACTGGATACTTTAGACCTCAAGGAGTTATATCTTCTCTCGAATTCGCCTAATTTTTTATTCCAACAATATGATACTTGTCACTTTTGACAACCAACCCGCCATCTTTTTTTCCTGTCACCACACTCACAAACTGGACTCTCACCTTCGATCCAACCAAACCTGCCTTCTTTACTCATTCATTTCATCTTTCCAAAATCATTTTCCCTCATGAGTTAATTTTACAACCAATCAAAACAAATTATAGTCATGACATATTTTCCACAAAACTATTTTCTCCTTATTAAACATGCCATAATGGATTTCCAAAAAAAAATAATATTCCAAATATTTTAATTCTATTTTCTACACTAATCACATTTTAATCTGTGTTTGCAAATCGTAATACACGGGTATATTTTAACTATCTATAATGTACTCAATATCCGCATTTCTTGAAAAAATAAATAAGCTATTCTTCTATTAAATAAAATTACCCATTGTCCTTGGTTTTGATAAGCCGTTTGAAAAACACTTTTATTTTATTTCTTAAAAACTAATTTGGTTCACTAGAACCCGAGATATGTCATTTTTTTCCAAGCAATCTATTTTGAAACCGTGCGCGCGACTTTTTTGGAGAGCGCGGCTTGTGTGCAATCGGCAATCCCCACTCCTTCCATTCTAGTCGGAACGCAAAGTACTCTTCGTTTACAACACTCCTGTTTAAACAATTTTCAATTATTTTTTTTGCTAAACATTTTGAGAATAACTTTGACTTTTCTTCTAAAAGATTGGTTAATTTCAGCCCTTAATGTTAATTGTTAGTTAATTGACGTAACAGTGATTTTTAAAAAAAAAGGACTAACTCGGCTCCTAATGGTCGCAGGACCTTTTTTTTTTTTTAAAGTTGTTGTTTTTTAAACCCGCCTTCCGAATATTTTATTGCCATTTAATTTAAACTAAATAGTACGGAGTTATTGTAAATGTTTATAAACTTAAAATGTGCTATTTATTAATAAATCATTTTGTGTACATAAACGTATTTTTTTTTAAATTTTTTTTCACAGGATAATAATATATGTCTCATCGAAGAAAATAAGCCCCGGATTATTAAGATCCATTCAGTCAAATTATCTGGACCGGCCTTAGAAATTTGTGCATTTTTCAAAAAATCTTATAAACAAATTAAATTGTGCAAAAACTATTTGACGGATCTAGCCTATTTTTCGCACACACTTCGAACACGATGAGATCTTTAAGTTCAGATACATTTAAATAAATTTTATTGATTACTAAAAGAGTTATTAACAATAATCAAAAACAGCCGTTTTACTTGGTTATTATGCAATAACTTTTTTGTTTATTAACCGATTTTAATTTAGTATATCTCATTTTGTGTATTTTTTCTTTCTCAACAACTCGTCTGTGGACGTCAAATCTCTAAATAGACAAGTTTATAAGTTATGAGTAAAATAATGATATTGACGTATTAATTGTTTATTTAAAAATAGTTCCACTAAAAAATTCATGAATCCCTAGATGAGAGTCTTTTTGTAATATCTCATACTATCAATTTCAACTGTCAAACCCGTCTATACAGTTGTGACGAAAAAACGCTTATTTTCTACTAACTTGACTCGTCTATTTCTTAAAAACTAGTTATAACTATGTTTTCAAAATTTGTCTTATACAGGGTGTTCAAAATTTACATGCTCGTGGTTGAGAAATATGATATTTTTTATTTTAAATTAAATTCTAAATATGAATATGGTCTTTTAATTCCTCATGTCAAATTAGGAATATAACAATATGTATATATATATATATATATATATATATATATATATATATATATATATATATTAAATGGCCAAGTGTCCAATATCAAATCTTCAGAATTCATATCCGAAATTGGACAGTATAATTTTATCACTCAGTAGACCGAATGAATTTATTTGTTATTAAATACACACACGTAGTTAATTAGGTTACATTAGATTTGATCAATTATCAACAATAAAATTTGGACATCAGTCGAAAGTGCTGACGAAAGTTAAACAGTTTAAACACAACTTAGATACACATGTCATTAGGTCCGCGAATATATCGACCCAATTAAAACTTATATAAAACTAAAATCTCTTGCCTAGAGAAGCATTTAATCAATATTCACTCAACAAACGTGATAGTCTTCAACACTCAACTGGAACAGTCTCTACTCAAAGTAATCCCGGGTCAACACCCATAGTGTACGTCTCGTCAATAAACTCTGCTACTATCATTTTGTGTTTGCATTACAACTGAACGAACATCTTCACTGAGCCAACGAAGGGGAATTTGTTCACAAGTATATGGCCTAGGAGCACAAATTCGCTCAACTTTCCGTGCTCGAATCAGTATCAATAAAGTGTTATGATCATTTCGGCCTATCCCAGTCTCATCAGACAGGGCTGATACAAATTCAAACTCGGAAAGTCCAACGAATGTCTCCCAAAACTTCACTACAGCGTAGTTGGCTTACAAAGGCGCCCCCTGCTTTGGCGACCGTGAACGAAACGATATGATAATATCGTTTTCTGTATCCTTTGTGCTATGCGAAATGTGTAAAAGATTAAATCTTTTAGCGAAAGTCGCTATTGCTTTATTATATTAAATGGCCAAATATATGGCCTAGGAGGACAAATTCGCTAAACTTCCCGTGCTCGAATCGGTATCAATAAAGTGTTATGATCATTGGCCATTTATCGAAAGCTTTTTCGTAGTCAACAAACAAAAAGTGTAGATCAACGTTTACATCCCGACATCTGCAAGGAAATATAGCAGGCAAACGCAGTCCAGGACGAAGAAGAACCTCATGGTTGAAGAACTTTCGAGATTGGTATGGTGTTGATACAAGATTGGTATTGATATGATATTTATAGTGGTAGTGAATAAAATTAAGATAGCTATGATGGTAACCAACGTTCTGAAAGGACATGGTACATGAAGAAGAAGATCCCGACATCGCTGAATCACTATGTTGATGGCAAATAGTCCTTCTCGAGTACCCATTTCATTTCGAAACCCGAAATGCGTCCCGCGAATATCCTCCTCTAGCCTTTCGTATAATCTCTTATGTATTACTTTCAGCAGTACTTTTAAAGTATGACCCATGAGACCCAGTGATGGATAATCAGAGCACTATTTTACTGCTTGTTTTTTAGGGATAGTTATAAATTCTGACTTCAGCCACTCTTGTGGTATTATTCCCGTATACCGTGTTGAATAAATCTGCCAATACTTCCAAGTTATCCTCTTCCACTAGTTTTAACAGTTCTACTGGTATTTCACCTAATCCTGCTGCCTTATTGTCTTTAGAGTTTTTGATAGCATGTTTGATTTCATTTATCGTGATCTTCTGTCTCTCTAAAGGATTTATTTCTTGTATTTTCTGCATTTCACCTCTTTCATCTTGGAAAAGTTCTCTAGCGTACTCCTCCCATCGTCTTAACTTCTCTGGTAAATCTATTAGTAGTACTCATTTATTCTTTTGTGCATATTTCTCATATCATATTTGGTTTCTAGTTCTTCTATTTCTTTACATTGTTTCATTAAATAGATTTTCTTAGCTGTTTTGATTTTTTTCTCAATTATTCGTTGTATTTCTTTATATTTCTGTAGATCTTTTCCTTTATATTTCCTTCTTTCTTCCATCTGTAATAGTATTTCTTCTGTCATCCACTGTTTTTTAGCCTCTGACCTATGTTGTATCAAACTTTCTTGAGCTGGTTTCAGTAATGTGTTTTTTATATTATACCACTTTTTATTTATATCCATAATTTGTTTGTTGTCAGTTAGTGTTTTTGCATATTACCATTAACATTATTTTTTAATTCGTTTTTCATTTCTTCTTTTTTTAGCATTCTTACATTAATTTTTAGTTGTTGTTTTTGAGTTCAATTCTTTTTAATTTTATTTTCTCGTCAGCAAATAACGGAGTAGAGTCTGAGTTAACATCTGCTTCAGGATAAGTTTTAACTGAGATTATAGAGTTTTTATATCTGCTATTTACGAGTATAAAGTTTATCTGGTTTCTGACAATGTTGTTTTCTGTATGTGAAGAAGACGTTCATGTATATAATTTTCTTTTAGGAAGCTAAAATGAAGTATTAGCAATTACCATATTATTTTCTTGACAGAATTCTATTCTACGAAGAGATTCGAAACAGCAAATTCGACAGCAGAATGTGCAGGTGACCAACAAGAAGAATATATAATGCTCTTAAGCTTTAGTAAAAGCAAATCGTCTAGTAGAACGTCAAAATAAACTCTGTGGTTCTACATGTCGGAAGTTGAGACATCGTTACACGGAAAAAACAAAAAGGTTAAAAAACCCATCAAGCAAAAATTTATCACCAAACGACAAGGTACGCTACCAAAAGGATTATGAACATCGTAACTTAGAACGTGCTTGATTTCTGTATAAAATCAAATGGGACAAAAAGGATAAAACGTATTGTTTATTTTACTATATTGTCGAGAGATAATGATTAAAAACAATAACATAAAGACATATTTAATTTTCATGACGATTTATAGCTAGCAACCAGTAATCTAGGAATCGGCAGATCTGCAGTTGTATTTCCGTCAAAATTTAATCAAATTTATCATAATCGACCTCTTGTGTAATATAAATGATATTCAAACAAAATACAATAATTTATACCTAAATTTCATTTTGCTGAATATGAACGGTTGAAATATTTGCATAGTAATTGTTATCAACATTAACTGTGACCTGGAAATCCACTCATAATTATAATTTATTCAGTTATCCATTTAGATTATATATGCATAAAAATAAAGTATATTGTTAATTATTAATTGGGTTAATTTGGTACAGAACTAACATCAAATAATTCTTGTTCATAAATAATGTAATGCTACGATACATTTAATAAGGTACTTTCCAAATTATTCAATTTAATCGTATTACTATCAAAATAAATTTTCTCTTGTGATGTACGTCAGTGTTAAATGAAAATATATATTTTCGTAATTCAAATATAGTGCACAAGGTAATATTTTAGCTGACGCTTTAGACAATACTAATCTAATTTTACTCAATGACGGAAGACCAACCAAAATATCCAGTCCAAACGAACGTCCTTCAATGATAGACTTAACATTAGTGTCTCCTCATTTAATAGGCTTTACTACCTGGAATCCTCTAAATGACTCACCATACTCGGTTCACAATTTGTTGATAGCTCACTACAAGTTTAATCCTAATTAGAGAACTGAAATACAGAGAGGATAGGTAATACGATATAATAGTAAAAACCAACCTGAAACTGACGATTTAAGATGTTTTCGACTAACCCACCTTGTATCTGCCGGAATACAATACAGCGGTCAAGCTTATAATCCGATTAGGAACGTACTTTGGCCGACCAGTGTCGTAGAGTATATGATTGAAACATTTATTTGAACTAAATAAATGTATTTTTGTTTTAATAAAATATCCTGTTTTTTCCACGCAGTCGTTTTAAGTCTTTCTACTAGTCGTGAATGATAAGGTGCATTATCTAATACTATAATTGAATTTGGTGGTATGTGTTCAATCATCTGCACAAAATACTCTTCGAAAACATCAGCTGTCATCTCCTCGTGATAGTCTTTTGTGCTTTTGGACTAAAATTCCAACAAACCATGCTTAACAAATCCTTTTTTACTGCCAATGTGAGAAATTATTAATCTACTGCCTTTACCAGAAGGTGGGGAGATACCAGTAGACCAACCTTCCATAAAGGCTTGCCTGGAGCTTAATATATTTTTATCTGACCAAACTTTTTTTAGAGTATGACCTGAGTTTACCCACGATTCATCCTGGTAGAAGATTGGCCTTTCTTTAGCCCGGAATTTTCGTATAGATCTTAGATAATTTCTTCTCCAACATATTATCTCCTCCCGGTCAATCAAAAGTGATTTTCGGTCTGATTTCTCCCACCGGAAATTTAATTCTTTTAAAACTTGCCACAATTTAGTTCGTCCGATATGAGGCAAATCCGGATCATCTCTAACTTCTTGTAAAATTTTATTTAGGTTTGGTATTTCTTTTTTGAAAAAAAAAATCCATGAATTTTCCTTCGAATACCATTTTTGGCAAATTCATCAAGTTCAATAGGCTTTTTCCCTCTCTTTAAGTGTTCGTTTGTGTTTGGGTTAGCTATACCGTGTTTTTTTCTTTCTGATAGGAACCTATATATAGTTGAATCCCCTACGCCAGTCATGTTGGCACAACTTTCGACTATGTTGCGAACAGTGTTTGTGGGATTCTGAAAAACCAGAGCATCGTGAACATTCAGGACAATAGTCTTCTCTCTTGGTGAATAGACAGACTTACTGACTGTACGCAACAGTACCGGTGTAAAACTTGATGATGTTGATGATGAAGCCATCACAAACAATCCAACAAAACAAGCACGAGCGAAAGGTACGTATATGTTCGTAGGTATATGGAATAAAAAATCCCTCACGGACTGCATATAATTCGCAAAAGAAATATTCGAGACGCTAATTACTGCCGTAGAAGTGGAAACACCGACGAGCCGTAAATTACATGCGATCAAAAACGTACTAAACAAACAAATTGTTTTCGTTCGTAATAACTTCACCCTTTTAAGTTAAGTTTCGAATATAAACTAAACAGACGAGGTACGTGGCCAAATCCGGCATCTATACCCATTATATTATTAAAAATCTGGGGAATTCCATCCTAATTATCTTGCAACCGATAGTACCTTCGGGTATAAATACCAGGTTGTCTAGTAAAGTGATTAAACGCGAAGATTAGTATTGAAATATCCAAAGAGATAAGGTATTCTTATTTACAAAATGTTTAATGGTTAAATTATTATTTTTATTAATATAATATAATAACCAACAGTAGCCGTGAAAGTTTTAATTGTTTTTTACTAAATATATCAGTATTAAAACATTATTAATATTAATATTAATTTTAATGAATAAACACCTCAGGAACGCCTATGATGATACAAATTTTACGACCGTTTGATTATTTTGAGGCATATTTCGTGCTATCAACAATTTGTGAACAGAGAATAGGTACAATCCACATCCCTATCCAAATCACCATATATTTGAAATATTCTCCAAGAACAATCCATACATCCACAAAATGGAAAGAGTCTTCAGCGGACTGGTCTATATTTTGAAAATTACTTAAAAAAATGCTTTCTAGACACTCATTCTATAGATGTTACATCTTTGGAAATGTTTAATAACTTAATAAAAACAATTAGCGAAGCTGCAGACTCTGCTATGATTACTCAAAAATAATTTCAACCAAAATCTTTTCTTGTTCTGAAGCTATTTTCTTGTGGCATTGTGAATTAATTACTATTAAACTGGGAATAAGCCACAATTAAAGATAAAATACGTTTATTGACGTTTCAATTTCCACTTCGGAAATCGTTCTCAAAATACAAACAGTAAATTAAACAAATTTTGTTTTTTGTTACATAGTGAAAAATTCTTCTAATAATTTAATTTTATCTGACTCATTTATATTGACAATTCAGACATACATTATGCATTTTAAAGTAGACGACTTTAAAATGATATTGCCAATATTGTTGAGTTGCGCTCCTGGGACGACTTTACTTATAAGATAGTTCATTCGATTACATGAAATCAACTTTAACTTGAGAATATCCGTCAGAAAAAAATCATAGCATGTAATTCGTCTTTAAACAGACAAACACATGACATGATGACAGTAAAATTCTTCTGTTAGTGATTCCATAGTAAATTATGAGGGAAAAACCAGGAAAAAAACCTCATAATACTATCCCGACATTGTAAGTATTTGTTCGTGAATTTAGTTTACCTTCAACAAACATCAAAATTCTGATTTTATATGTTACGTTATTTAAAAAACATAAATGATGTATCCTCTATATGTTACTGACTTACTAATACTGGTATTTTCTTATTAATAACTTCCTCTTTCAATATTGGTAACCAGATTCTACTACATTCTGCCGAGGAATTTGCGACACAATTGGCTTCATTTAGCATAATTAGAGCCGCTTCTTTGATTTTTCTTTTTTTACCATCTGGTTCTTTTAGGACTACATTTGAATTATTCCATTGAACCCTATGTTCATTATCCCATGCGTGTTTACAGATTTGAGATCTATCAAATTCTCTATTTTTAATATAGGATTGATGTTAACTTATTCTAACATTTAATGGCCTTGATGATTCACCTAAATAAAACTGATCGCATTCACTAGGTATTTTATAAATGCAATTCTTTGTCCTTTCTTGTTCATTGTTAGGTTTGGTTTTGGACAAAATAGATCTCAACGTGTTTGTTGTTTTGAATGTTGTTGAAATGTTGAATTTATTTCCTATCCTTTTAAGTTTTTCTGATAATCCTTTTATGTACGGTATTGTTATTTTCCTCATATTGTTCCTTGTGTATGCTGTAGGATCTCGTTCTGAGTTGTTCTGTTCTATTCGATCGATTGTTGAAAATTCCTTATTTATAAACGATAAAGGATAATCATTTTTTAATAAAACAGATGTTAACAAATGTTTTTCCTCCAAGAACGAATTTTCGTTAGAACAAGTAATTTTGGCTCTATCGTATAAGGATTTAATTATTCCCTTTTTTACATTAATATTGTGATTTGATTTGAAATTTAAGTATATGTTAGTGTGTGTTGCTTTTCTATACACCTGAGTCTCATATCCAGTATCGTTCTTAGAGATTAAAACATCCAGGAAAGGTAGCGTGTTATTATATTCCTTTTCCATGGTAAATGTTATTGTCTCTTCCTTATCGTTTATATCATTTAGGAATGTGTCCAGCAACTCTGATCCATGAGGACATATTGAGAATACATAATCTACATACTTCCACCATACTGTGGGTTTGAAATTTTGATTTCAACAAATTTTATTAAACCATCTTATAAATTAGAATTTAATTCTAGCTGGTGCAGCGTTATTCTCCTATTGTTCTCTCCACCGTTCAGTTACATTAAAGTTTTAATCTACTAGCCTTTGTGCTGTTTTTAGAGGCGGGTGTCTTGAACGGAGCCTATTTATGTCTCTGGCGGAAGTTCCGACATGGGAGCGGAGCTCAGGATCACTATCTCCTATCCTTTATTTCAGCCTATCTCCTATATTTCAGCCTATCAGAGGCTGAAAAGCATGGGAGCCAGCACGGATCCTTGTGGAAGTCCATTATTCAGTTTTCTTTGGGTACTAGTCTTGTCTCCCAATATAACTTTAAAGCATCTGTTGGATAGCACGGCGTTAATAACCTCAGTGGTCTTTTTGCATGGGATTGCATTAATTTATATATTGCCCCTTGTCGTCACACAGCCTTGTCGTAAGCAGCAGATAGATCGATGAAGACAGCGGTTGTTTTTAATTGCTTTTGAAAGTTTGATTCCACATAATTGGTCAGGGCGAATACTTGGTCTGTGCAGCTGTGTGCTATAAATCGTGGAGTAAGGCAAGGATGTGATTCCTTAATTTCAGAATTGCTTAAAGGGGCATTAGAAGACGTAAATGAAGGCATATTTATTAACTGATCACTTCTGAATAATATTGATACAGATCTTGGTTGATCGCATTACCCATTACTGCGAAAGATATGAAATGGCACTGAATACTAATAACACAAAAATCATGGTGGTAAGCAAGAACAAGATTGGGGAAGACAATTTTTATGCTAAAGGAAAACTTTTAGGCAGGATGTATATATATATATATATATATATATATATATATATATATATATATATATATATATATATATATATATATTCGTATGAACTTTACACATTGCAGTTTTACATAAAGAAAAGGAAGTAAAAAGTGACAATAACAATAATAAATAAGTAAGTAAATAAGTAAACACTGACACAAAACATATAAAATTAAAATTCTTAAAATTAAAGTCGAAGGTTACATCCTCGAAGCCAATTTGTCGCCTTGGGAGTAAGTTGGTGAATTTCTTGAAGGCTGCCAAAGAACTTGGTGGCTGGACACTCGAAGACACACATTCCGGGCTGGCATTTATACCCCATTGATTCAGCGATTTGTTACAAATTCCATGACCAACTCGTATTCTATTTAGGTTGCACCATTCACGACGGGGAAGAGAAAAGCCGTCTGGTTTGATTGTGGGGTTTTCTATCAGATTGGAATTTCTGATGGCTAGATTCAATTCGCCCATCCAGTGCTCTTCGGTAGTGAAAACAGCCAATTTTGTAGCAGTTCTAGTAGGTGGATGTCTGGATTTCAGTCTTAACTGCCTTTGGTGTAGTTCAGCGATGTCTGTGTTTATCGGTGGTTCTGGGTTTTGTTGGCATTTTTGAACTAGAGTGTTGAGTGCGGCTAGTCGTCTTGTTGCTGGTGGAGCGATGTTGTTTAAAACTGGAAGCCACTGGGTTGATGTGGGCTTTATAGTTCCCGTTATGTGCCTTATTGTTTGATTTAACTGGGTATCTATGACTTTTGTGTGATGACTGTTTAGCCAGACAGGAGCGCAATATTCTGCAGTAGGATATACTAAGGACAGTACGCTCGTTCTTATTACCTCTGCAGTCGACCCCCATGATGTATTTGCTAACTTATGGATAATATTATTGCGGGTCTTAATTTTTGCTGAAGTGTTTTCCAAATGCTTTTTTAATGTTAGGGTACGATCTAGAGTTACGCCGGGGTATTTTGGGTTAGCACTGTGCTTTAGCCTGGTTCCATCGCATTCTATGTTTAGTCTGTAATTTGCCTTGTTGTTGTTTAAGTGGAAAGCTGTTCCTTCAGTTTAGGCAGGGTGCACAGATATCAGTACTTAGGTTGCGAACTAAATGAAGAATGGGAGAAAAGTACGGAAATAAAACGGCGTATTGAGATAGCTAGAAGTGCTTTTAATAAGATAAAATCAATATTATGCAATGGAAAACTCAACAATGAAATTATGCGGAAATGCGGAAACGCTACGAAGAATGAAAAAAGATAAAGAAATACTCAACACTATAAAGAAAAGAAAAATTAGCTACTTTGGTCACATACTAAGAAACGAGAAATACGAACTGATGCGGCATGTCATACAAGGGAAGGTGGCAGGCAAAAGAGGGCCGGAGAGAAGACGCACGTCCTGGTTGAAGAATCTGAGACAATGAAGTGGGAAAACGTGTTAATAGAACTTCTCAGAACCGCTGCAGATAGAGACAAATGAACCATGATGATCGCCAATGTCTTTAGGGATGGGGCACGTTAACAATAAGAATAATTAATAATTAATTATAATAATATGTTTAAGGTGGAATTTAATACAAAATCATGTATAGCTTTTTCTATGTTTAGATTTAAAATCCTAACGCCATCCTGAACAAAGAAATCTGAACTACTGACATTTCAGACTAAATTTTTCAAATAACGATTTATTCCATAAGTCTATATGATTAAAAAATTCCACGTGGAGAAAAAACGATGAAAACGATGATGAGTTTCCTTTATTGACAACCGTGAACGAGTCATACTGTATATAAATAATATACATAAATTGCGTTCCTACAGAAATCTCTACCTCCATGAAAATTTAACGTATCAGCCGCTAGTTATGTGTGCTTCAAAGTTTGGAGCAATGTCGAGAATCTCCTCAGTTATTCATCTTATACAAGCTTGTGAATAACTTAATAGGTTACCTCTCTTGAAAGACATGCTGGAGCTCGCAGAATTCGCTATTTCTTTTTATTAAAAGATTGCTTTTCCTGAAAATGGCAACCGTACATTTTTAATGGAATAGCGTATTTTATTTTTCGAAAATAGTTTATTGAGTAATGTCGAAAAATGGGTTATATTTTCGCGAAAAAAAGGAGAAAGGCAAAAGAAAAAATAACAAATGAAACAAATGGAATCTGTGATACAGTAAGGGCATTACAAAATATTATCATTTTAGGAAGATTAGATTTTTTTATTGCCAATAAATAGATCCTCACAGTACTAGTAATTACACTGTATCAGGAACTTTAATAATTTTGTGTTTTTGTTTTATAAATCAATGTTTGATAAGGGCCGAAGGTAAACTAAATAACCTACAAAAATAAAACAGACAATAGGATAGGACAAGAGCAATAGGACACCCGAGGAAAAGGTGATTTTTTTCTTCTCTACGTGCGTTCTCCTCGACGAAGTTTGGCAATCCTCACTGCTATTCTAACTTTTGACACTACAGTCCGTAGGAGTTTAGTTGAGCTGCATCCAAATCATTCTCTGAGGTTTCTCAGCCATGACATTCTTCTTCTATCTATGCTGTGCTTTCCTTGAATCTTTCCCTGCATTATTAGTTTTAGTAAATATCTGTCACCACGTGTTATATGACCCAGATATTGTAGTTTTCTTATTTTGATGGAATCGAATATTTTAACGTGATGGGGAACATGGTTAGAAGCAGCTAATTTTTATGCAGATCATTTTGTTAAAATAAAGAACATAATTGATACGTTAACAGAAGAAAGTTCCCAATCTCTTTTGGATTCTAAACAAACTTTTTAGAGTAACTTGCTTCAACAAGAACTTTCATTTATAAAATCAAATTTTAGTTTTGTTCAAAAAACAATTACTCAGTTAGAATCACCAAAACTGTCATTGTTCGAAAGTACAGCATTAATAAAAGAATTTCCGTCATGTTGTCGGAACGTTAGAGGTAATATTGGAAAAGATATTTTAAAAAAATTTGAAGCTACTATGGAAAAAAATAAAGGTTACCATATTCTTTCTGAAGTAGTTAGTGTTCTAGCTGGAAATATTTCGGAAACAATTAATTTAGAACCAAATGTTTTGGTTAGTTTGAAAAATGCTCCCGTTACATCAGTTGATGTTGAACGAAGTTTTTCCATATATAAATATATGTACTCAGACAGAAGCCACAAGTTTTTGTTAGAAAATTTTGAACACCACTTGGTCATTTATTGTTACCATAATTCTAAATAAGTTTATTCATACTTAAAAATGATGTAGTTACTTAAAATAAATGTAAATCTTAATGAATAGTAGGAAATATTTAGTTATGTACACTTTTTTTTTTAAATAAAATTGTTACTATTTTACGATTTTTTTATTTATTTGTATGCATATTTTGTAAAATATTTGCATATTTTCGGGTAAACACGTGCATATTTATGCGCATATTTTCTACATTTTTATTTGCATATTTGCCGAAGTCTAGTAATGACCTTGTTTTAATGCTTGATAATGCACGCCCACACGTCGCAAGAATCGTTACCGAGTATCTTCAAGGGGTAAATTTACAAAGTTTGGATTGGCCATCGCACAGCCCGGACTTAAATCCAATAGAACATGTTTGGGACCACCTTTACAGAAGGGAGAGATCTGGTAATGTGGCGACAGCTAATATTCAGGACCTGTAACGGTTGTTAACCGATGAATGGGATTATATCGATCAAGAATCTCTAAGACAATTAATTGGATGTATGCCACAACGTTGTCTAGATGTTATAAGAGCCAGAGAAGCCAATATATCTTACTAAATTATCATTACTTTTTATTTTTATTTTTTCTATTCAATGCTGTTTGTGCACTTACTTCTAATTTATGAAATAAATTAAATAAAACCATTGTTTTTCGTACATTCTGCATTTTTCTTTTAATTACTTGTTACATACTTAAAAAACAAAAAAAAAACAACAGTAAAAAATCCATATTTTAAATTATTTTTAATACAAAATTTACAATTTCATAACCCTCTAAGGACGAGTGTGATGTTTACGTAACGTTCTAATCAAAAGCGATTTGTAGCATCGATGCCGAAAGTTACGAATTCGTAATATTACGCTTCATACTGAAACAGTCACTGCGACACACTCCGGCCAATTTTTCAACCGCATACTTCTCTAAACAGACTAGGATACAAGTTGCCTGATGCTAACAGAAAACTGTAATTTTGATTTCGACAAAATCAGTGAATGTTTACCGGAAAGGAATCTGTAAAATAGTTATTAGCGGGAAAGTTATGTGTAGTATATGGATAGTTCATGCTTATCACTATAAACAGTCGTAAATTGAAGATTGAACACGTGTTGTAAACGTTACGATTTCGTTACGTTCGGCGTTATAGAGTCGATTAACTAAAATAGTTCAAAATGGATCCAGCTATGTTTTACGGACGAAAACGGCATCAAGCCATTGACATACCAAGTGATAGTGATGTAAGTATTTCTGATTCTGAAAATGAAAGTGATGAATGCGTAATAGAAGAGGACTTTGGTTCTGAAATTGATGAAGATCTTAGTGATGATGGTGAAGAAATAATAAACGAACAATATAAGCGCAATAAGAATGAATATACTGATATAACAGAAAAAAACAATACTGACATTGTTACTCCAATGTGGAACTACAGCTTACCAAAAGCTACTTCTATAAAAGACCCCATAGACTATTTTAGAATATTTTTCGACGATAACTTTCTAAATTTGATTACTTACCAATCGAATTTATTTGCTGTTCAAACAAACCCCAATAAACCTCTGGGGCTGACAATAAATAGCTAGAACAATTTATGGGTACAATATTTTATATGTCTACCAAAAACTCGATTATATTGGAGTTCTCAATTTGATATTACTACAGTTCGTGAAATAATGAGTCGAGACAGATGGGAAACAATAAAAAAACATATACATTTCTCCGATAATACCAAAATTGATCCATCAAACTTAGTTAAACTGTACAAGACTAGTCCCTTAGTAGAACATTTGGAAGAGAAATTTCGAAATATTCCAAAGGAGCAGATGGTCGTGGTCGATGAGCAAATGGTTCCTTTCAAGGGTTATTCCGGGCTAAAACAGTACATGCCAAAAAATCCTCACAAATGGGGCTACAAAATTTATGTGTTGGCTGGCTCCAGTGGTGTTGCGTACGATTTTGAAATATATACTGGAAAAATTTCCGCTACTCCAGGATACAATGATATTGGTTCCAGCGGCAATATTGTTGTAACACTCTGCAGAAGCATTCAACAAGACAATCACCTTCTTTATATTGATAATTGGTTTTCATCGATACCTCTTTTGAATGAGCTAGTTCAAAAGAAAATATATTGTCTAGGAACAGTCCGCTCAAACCGTCTTCCTAGGTGTCCTTTATTGTCAGACAAAATCCTGAAAACAAGAGGACGCGGATCGTTTCAGGAAATAGAGTTAAAAACTGATACTGTACATTGCAGAATTATCAAATGGCACGACTCTCGTGTAGTATTACTTATTTCCAACTTTTCCTCTGCAAAACCTCTTGATACAATTAGAAGATGGGATAAAACAAGAAAAGATACTGTAGATGTTCAGTGCCCCACAGCAATTAGAACTTACAATAAATTCATGGGCGGAGTAGATCTTATGAATTCACTAATAGGTCTATACAGAATCACAATTAGATCGAAGAAATATTGCCATCGTTTTTTATTCCATTTTATGGATATGGCAGTTGTAAATTGTTGGCTTTTATATAGACGTGACTGCAATGATTTTGGTGTTCCAAAGAAAAACGAGCTGTCTCTGTTTGAGTTTAAGAGTCGCATAGCCGAAAGCCTAATGAAGCAAGGAAAGACACTGACAGTTACCAAAAAATTAGGACGTCCCAGCAGTAGCTCTATTGATGATCTTCAGGCAGCAAAAAAACACAAAAGTGCAGTTACAAAAATGATTCCTCAAAAGGATATTCAGCAGGATGAAATAGGACATTGGCCCGTTGTGAAAGATAAAAGAGGACGATGTCGAAAACCTGGTTGTAAAGCAGTTCCTGTGCATTATTGTGAGAAGTGCAACGTGCACTTATGTATTAATAAAAATTTGAATTGTTTTTACGATTTTCATCATAATTAAAATTTGTCATTCTATGCTATTCATGCTATTGCTATTGCTATTTAAAAATTATGTTTTTGCACTAATAAATATCTTCATTAAAATTATTGTATTACTTCTAGATGCCTAATGTGACGTTTTCGTAACGTTTAAAATTTTCAGTTTTTTTGCAAAAATAATGATAAAAATTTAATATTAATATGTCGTACACATAATTATTGATTTTAATTTAATTAAAACATTTTTTCGGGAGAATTTTTAAAATTTTGGAAATTTCGTCCTTAGAGGGATAATTTTCTGGAAATGCAGAACAACGTATATTTGTTTGTAATATTTGATTGATAAATATTGGGATTAAGTTCGCAATTTAAAATTATCCTGAATATCTTGGACGAATTTTCATCGATTCAACCCTTTTTCGCACCCGAAACCCACAAGTTGCACTTCGCGAACCCGCAAAATCGCCTTATAAAATACATTTTATTTTGTTTCAGGTCATCCCCGGAAACGTTAATCCTTATCTGGAGGCGAAACGTGAATTAGATCCACCAATATGGGCCAGTAAAATCAGGTTCTACCCCTACAGCTATCATAAAAGGACCGTGTGTATGCGAGTCGAGCTCTACGGCTGCCAATGGACCGACGGCATCATTAGTTACTCAATGCCGCAAGGGGATAAAAGAGGAAATAATTGGGAATTTTACGATTTCAGGTGAGAAATTATATCCTTAAACAGGGATTTTTAAATTTATGTCACGTTTGCGCTTCCGTTGTTTTAAATGACTACCAGAATGTTGGACATTGGATAATTGTACTTGAATCGGAACAGATTAAAAAACATGCTTTGTTTTAACGAAAGGTAAGCCAGCCCAGCTAATTTACGCATACATTATCCTGTTTGCAACAAGGTGGAGTTGCAATTTATGTAAAAGAAAATCTTATGTATTCCTTCTCTTAATCTAAATCTAAATGAATATATTGTAGAACAAAGTTCAGAGTTTTGTGCAATGTATGTACCTTCAATAAAAATCAATATTTTAACTGTATACAGATCGAGTAAGGGTGTATAATAATCTCAGAATGACATATTTTAGAAACCTTAACTTAAGTCTCTAGTAGTAGTAGATAAAGTTATTATATCTTAGATTAATGAGGTAGGTAACCTAAAAATAATAGGTGGGTGGCAACATGGTAACCAAAACGTAAACAAATATTTTATTTGTCGTCTACAATAAACTCAATTTCTGAGAGTTGTAACGGGAAATAAATTATTGAAAATAGCTAGTGAATAATATAAGACATTCAGTGAATAATATAAGACATTAAGTGAAGGAGAGTGCTAAGAAAAAACTTTAAAATCGTGAAATAACATCCGAAAACACCAAGGCCCTATAAAAAGTAAGATTGCTGTAATTGATAAGCCTAATTAACATCAAGGCATAGAAACGAAACTCTGACCTTTGAAATTGCGACGTTGCCGTTGTGAGTAGACTTTCGGGGTAGACACAGAAAAATAACAACGGTTAATAAACATAAAATAAATACGGTAAACGCTGTCTTCTCTGAACTGTTGAGGTGGAAGACAGTGTTTGGCCCCGGAAAATGGAAAAATATATAAAAAATTTAGACAGTCATGATACACTTTCAGAAGGAGGGGCAAAAAGGAAGGACAGATATAAAGGTAGCGAGAAAGAAGATAACATTTTCAGAAAGAGCAAGAAGTTCTCGAGAACACCAACAAAAACTCCAGAGAAAAAAAATGAGGCAACAAAAATTGATCAATTACTAATAATGATGAGCCACCTTACCGATGATATTAAGGAAATAAAAAGAAATCAAAAAGAATGTAAGGAAACGATAGAAAAGCTCATAATGGAAAACAGAGAGCTGAGAAAAGAAAATTTGGAACTAAAACAAGAAAATATAGAGATCAAGGAGGAACTCAGAGAAATAACAAAAAACATGGAAGTTATGGAAAAACGCCGACCAATAAATAACATAGTTATGAACGGTCTAAGGATAGACACATATAAGCAAGCAGAGCTAAAAGGAACAATCAATAATTTCATCAAACAACATATAGGGGTAGAGGTTAAAATAAGGAATGCTCACAAGTTAGGCGAAAAAACATGCCTAATTGAATTAGAAAACCAAGAAGAAAAAATAAAAATAATGGAAAAAAAGCACAAGTTAAAAGAATTTAAAGAGTACAAAATATATATCAACGAAGATGCAACCATAAAAGAACGAGAAATACAGAAAACAATTAGAAACATTGCTCAAGAAGAAAGAAATAAAGGAAATGAAGTAAAAATTGGAGTAAAAAAAATATGGGTGAATAACAGCGAATGGAGGTGGAATGACAAAGAAGGCGCAATGTGTAAAAAAACATCAAAAAACTAGCAAATAAATGTACTACTGGAATAACGTTGACGAAACAAGCACAGAACAAGGTTAAGGAAAATACAAAAAAAGGAAAAAAGAGTACAGAAATGAAAACTGAACCAAAACACAAGAAAACATTGCGAAAAGAGCACCTACTTTTAGGAACATGGAATGTAAGAGGCACATATGGAGAAGGCAAACTTAAACATTTAGCGAGAGAAATCGAAAAGTTCCATTTTGACATAGTAGCTTTACAGGAGACAAAACAGCTGAGAAATGATATATTCGAAATAGAGGATACAATGTTTTTCAACAGCGGTGGAAAGAATCGAACATTAGGCACAGGTTTAATGATAAGAAAAGAGCTAAAAGAAGCAATAGTAGAGTTTAAACCAGTATCAGACCGCATATGTAGTATCAGGTTCAAGGGAAAATACCAAAAAATCACCCTCATAAATATTCACGCACCTTCAGAAGAAAAAGATAATGATGTTAAAGAATGTTTCTACAATGAATTAAACAGAACAATCGAAAATATACCCAGATATGATATGAAAATTATTCTAGGCGACGCAAATACCAAAATAGGGAAGGAAGAAGTATTTAGACCGACAATAGGAAAATATAGTAAACACAATGAAATTAATGAGAACGGACAATTCCTGATAGATTTCGCAAGAGAAAAAAATATGATCATAATGAGCACATATTTCGAACGAAAAGAAATACACAAGGAAACATGGATATCGCCAGATAGAAAGACTAAAAACCAAATAGACCACGTGCTCATCGAAAAAGAGGAACAGCAATGTATAAAGAAGATAAGAACATACAGAGGACCAGACGCTGACTCAGATCACTACATGGTGGGTATCAAAATTAAGCAACTGATACCAGAAAACAAAAACAAAATAAATAAAAAGAAATGTATTCATAACCCAATTCGATTAGCAACAGAAAAAGAGCAAGAAATATACGAGAAAACAATGGAAAGAGATCTAAAAAAGATACAAATAGAAGAGCAAACTGAGAACAAATGGGAAAACATAAAGCAAATAATGAACAAAGCAGCAAAAGAATGTGATAAACAAGAGAATAAAAAGATGAAAGACTGGTTCGACATAGAGTGCCAAAAAGAAATAGAACTAAGAAAATCATTAAGGATGGAAATGATCACGAAAGAAACAATAGAGACAAAGAATAGATATAGGGAGCAAAGACAAAAAGTAAAGAGGGTGCTGAGAGAAAAGAAGAGAAAACACATAGAAAATAATCTAAAAGAAATAGAAGAGAATTACAGAAATAAAAAAATAAAAAACCTGTATCAAGGTGCTAGAAATGAAAAAAAGGTTTCCAACAAAAACCCATATTCGTTAAAAACAAAGCAGGAAATAATATAAGCGGGGAAGCAAAAATAGTCGAAAGATGGAAAGAGTATTTTGATGAATTACTAAATGGTAATAATAAGTCAAATCAAAGAGAATATATGGAAGCAGAAGCAAGAATTAAACACATAGACGACATAGAAGATAATTCACCCAGCAAAAAACAAATCGAGGAAATCATAAAAAATCTGAAAAACAACAAATCCCCTGGAAGTGATAACATAACAGCAGAGATGATGAAATATGGTGGAAAACTGCTAAATAATTGGATATGCAAGATCATAAAAGAGATATGGATAAAAGAACGAATACCAGGAGATTGGAAGGAAGCCATTATTTGTCCATTACACAAAAAAGGAGACAAAACAGAATGCAGTAATTACAGAGGAGTAGCGATACTAAATACCATATATAAAATCCTATAAAAATCGATAAAAGATAAGCTGGAAAAAGAAACTGAAAATATAATAGGCGAATACCAGTGTGGATTTAGACGAGGGAGAAGCATAACGGACCAAGTATTCATAATAAGAGAGTTACAAGCAGAAAGCTATGAACACAACTTACCAACGATAGCGCTATTCATCGACTTCCAGCAAGCATACGACAGAATAAAAAGAAAGGAATTAAAAGAGACCCTTGAGGAACTGGGAGTTAGCAGAAAGTTGCGTAACATGATACATCTTACTTTAGAGAATACAGAAAACAGAGTCAAAGTCAACAATCATGCATCGGACAAATTTATAGTAAACGAAGGATTAAGGCAGGGCGATCCTTTGTCCTCATTACTCTTCAATTTATGCCTAAAAAAAATAATGCGAGAAGCGAGAATTAATAGAGAAGGGCTCCTATATCATAAAAGACACCAAGTTTTGGCATTTGCGGTTGATATAGTGTTGCTGGCAAGAGGAAAAAAAGAGCTACAGAAGATAGTACAGAGAATAGTAAAAGCAGCAAAGAAAATGGGACTTTACATAAATGAAACTAAAACAAAATGTATGCAGTGGACAGATGATCAGTTTAGGGATGGACAAAAGTTTAAAGTAGAAGTAGAAGAAAGATTATCATACGAATTCGAAATGGTGGAAAGATTTACATACCTAGGTACAATAATATCACGTAAACCTAACATTAAAGAAGAAATACAAGCTAGAATAATGGCAGGCAATAGAAGTGTACATGCTCTTAGTGGAATGTTGAAAAGCAAGTTTTTATCAAGAAAGGCAAAAATACAGTTATACAAAACAACTATACAACCAATAGCAACATACTGCAGTGAGACGTGGACAATGACCAAAAATGAACAAAATCTACTGGAGATATGGGAAAGGAAAATCTTGAGGAAGATATATGGAGGAATAATAAGGGACGGTTTATGGATAAGAAGATCAAATGATGAGTTAAAGAAATTATATAATCAACCTAACATAATAGGAGTCATAAAGGCACAGAGACTAAGATGGCGAGGTCACCTAAAAAGGATGCCAAACACGAGGACTCCAAAAAGGGTACTAAATTACAATATAACTTCAAAAAAGAGAAAAGGAAGGCCAAAAAATAGATGGAATCAAGAGGTAGAAAAAGATATGGAAGAAATTGGACTAGACGGCCAGAAAAGAAAAATGAATAACAAGAAGGAATGGAGAAAAGTCACATATCGAGCCAGAGAAGAGCTCAGTACATAAAGGAAAGCGAAAATGAAGAAAGAACAAAATTTTTTAAGCCATGGGCCTCTAAGGCCTTTAGTGTTATTGTATATATAACCTAAAAATAAAATTATGTCGTTTTTTGTTATTCTGTATACACATTATTATCTAAATATTGATTTCTTCCGAACAAAAACTAGTTTATATACCAACTTTTAGATTAACGACCTCGAAAGACTTTAATTATTATTCTCTCCCTTCCTTTATTAATAAAAAAACTTATGTTAATAACTTATTAACGATCAAAAATGAGGTATATATTTAGACAGATTAATAATTAACTACAAGACAATAACTATACCCTCTGAGTCATGCAAAGATGTAATTAACTCTATTAAAATTGTTTGTCAAAGAGATAAACGACTTTTTCTACAAAAGCCACTTTTATGTCTTCAGAGTAAAACCTAACACGAATTTAATGCTTCAAATAAAAATTTTATTAACCTTATAAAATATATATTATGTGCCCTTTTCAGATCAGCAAATTTTATACCTTTATGTAGGTTATAATGTAATACATTCAAGGATATATTTGATCTCTGTATCAATCAATATTTACAATAGTTATTATTAATATGACTGCTCATAAATAGTTTTATTATAATTATAAGAATAATGGAAAAATATCAATAACAATATTATGGTGGCATATTCCGTTATAGATTTATATCACAATAACACAAAAAGAAGTGGATGGTCATATGTTATATATTATTCTTTTAGACCATATGTATTATTTTATAGTTATTCTTGGTCGCTACATAATCTATCCGAGCTATAAATATATTCATCAGAATCACTGTTTCCTGCATGGTCACTAAGTCAATTATAATTTGATCAAATTCTACATCAAGTAAAAAAGAAAACAGACTTTATTACCTAATTTAATGTGAAGCTGACATTTCTTGAGCAAACGAAATTTTTAAGTGAAGCCCAAACCAGTTCAATTGGATTTAGGTCCGAATCGTACAGTGGCACTTCACTCCTTACTCAGAGAGGGTGATAATAGTTCAGCTGAAGACAGACATACAACAAATTAACTTAATTCAAGTATACGCACCAACAGCGGATAAGGATGAAGAGGAGATAGAACATTTCTACATGGAATTAGACACAATTTTTTGTGTCTAATTCCATGTAGAAATGTTCTATATAAATGTTGAAAACGATTTCCGAAGTGAAAATTGAAATGTCAATAAACGTATTTTTATCTTTAATTGTGGCTTATTCTCAGTTAAATAGTAATTAATTTACAATGCCACAAGAAAATAGCTTCAGAACAATATTTTTGTGTGTTATATATTTTTGGAACGTCTTTAAAAAAATTAACCATATCTTAATTCTTAATAAATTTCATTTTAAATTTAATTATTTAAATTAATTATTAACCAGAATATCATGAATAAACAACATTCTCAGAAGATTAGTTATAAATTATATTCAACCAGTATTACTTCCCCTATCGTTACAAATATCATGTTATTTTAATAATGACTTAATTGGACCACAATTTATGCATTAAAAATTTATTTGACTATTCCTATAAATGACAGTTAATAAGTAGTTGTATTTCTCAATGCGATGTATTTAAGACAAAGCCAGTGGCGTATTTTGTTCACCATTTTCCTTATTAAACCCTAGAAAATTGTTATTGCAATCAAATCAGAAACTCGTAGATTACAATTAAATACTACAAAAATGGAGATCAAGCAATCAGGCAATTATAATGACAATTCGCACATTCCATACCGCTGATCTAAAGAGCCCAGTAGAAATGTTGTTAACCAAGCTCTCAATATAACGCTAGTCTCTCCTGACATGTTCCAGATATTACAATTTTCTAATTTTATTAGTATTTAAAACCTCTTTCTCTTTTCCTATTCTTCTAAACACCTCACATTCGTGACTCTATCTCCAAAAATTATTCGTAATACTCTGCTGTATGTTCATAATTAAAAAGCCTCCAATCGGTCTAAAGAGAAGAAAAGATACATTGAACAGAGTAAAAGACAGAATAACCACCTAATTTCTTTAAAAAAAAATGTAGTTATGTTTTACAACAGCTTTGTAATTATAATGAAGAGCGGTAATGATCCTGTCGTCTTTTATGTCTAAATTTCTATTTTCAAGTAATTTGATAAGGCAATTACGTCTGGTCTTACATAATCGAATTAATTGATCAAATGAACGAAGAAGTATTGGCAGACCAAGAAAAAGATGGTGCGATAATTTAAACAATTAAGGAAGCTAATATGGAAGATAGTGTAGTGTCGTCTGCGAAACGCAAGTTAGATATCTTAACACCACCTGGGAGGAGTAAACATAGGTGGTGTTAAGATATCTATCTTGCGTTTCGCAGACGACACTACACTTCTAGCGTCTACTCCAGAAGAAATTATTAAATTATTAAAAAAACTCGAGGTAGAAAGTGCTAAATTTGGACTCATGGTTAACTACAACAAAACCAAAATCATGGTTATTGATCGCCAACAACAGTTTCCTGAAACCCAAACTATTGCGGGATGCGAGGTAGTCTCATCTATGATATATCTTGGAGCTCTAGTTAACAACACAGGCAGTTGTGAATCCGAAATTAGAAGACGCATTCAACTAGCAAGAGCAGCAATGAGTGAACTAAACGGGGTCTGGCGTGATCGTCACATTACTATGACAAACAAAAAGAGACTCGTTTCAACTCTGGTCTTTTCCATATTTTACTATGCATGCGAGACATGGACAGTCAAAGAATCAGATCGACGACGTATAGACAGACGCCTTTGAAATGTGGACATGGAGACGCCTGCTTCGAATTCCATGGACGGCTCGCCGTACAAATATCTCGGTTCTGGATGAAATTAAACCGGATCAGCGTCTCTCCAGTACCGTTTACTCTAGAATTTTAAAGTTCTTTGGCCATATCCATCGAAGTGATCACAAAATGGAGCGGTTGGTGGTCCAAGGAAGGCCTCAGACTCAACGCCAACGCGGAAGATCTCCACAGCGATGGGCAGACATTACTAAAAGCTTCTCAATAAACAGTATACTGAGGCAATACATATAACTGATGACCGCGACTAGTGGAGAAATATTATCAATCAAACTGTCCGAGCTGCTGTAGCCCAATTATGAACCACAACACATCTACTAAGATGTTAATGACTGTGATGATGTATATGGAAGATGAAACAGGCTTTAAAGCCTACATACAAGAAGGAAGAAGAAGAAGAATTTACGGTGAACAGGCTTCTCTCGTTCCCAGTGCATTTTTAAGTTCTTTGGAAGTCTGTACCAGCTTAAATAATTTCCAGTGGATAGGAGCAATATATTTGAGGAGTCAATTGGCAGTTTCCAGGTCTACTATTAGTGTTTGTCATGTATCAATATCTTTTTTAATGCAAGACAATTAAAAGAAAAAGCTATGGAATTCTACAAACCTGAAAACATGTTTTGGGACCTGAAAAAGGCGCACTGCTGATCAAACAGCAAATAGCATTCAAAATAAAAATTCTCAGAAGAATTAATGAATGTACAGATCGAGACAGAAGTACAGACATAGGTCACAGATATAAAAGAGAAAACATTAATGGGTAAAATAAAGGAAGAATAGAGTGGGACGGACATATAGACAAACAGACCGAAGTAAAAGTTTTATGGTAGTAACAAATTCCCCTAAAATATACTACTTCTTCTTCTTCAAGTGCCGTCTCCATCAATGGAGGTTAGCGGTTATGGTGGCAAACGTTTGTCTATCTTCAGCTGCTCTGAAGAGTTCCTCAAATCCAAGTCCTGTCCAGTTTCTGATATTACGTAACCAGGACAATTTTTTTCTTCCAATTCCTCGTTTTCCTTCTATTTTGCCTTTTATTATCAACTGAGGGATGTAGTATTTCTCGTTGCGCAACAAATGCCCTAAATAACTGGTTTTTCTTCTTTTGACTGTTCTCAATAGTTCTTTTTCTAAATTGAGTCTAACTAGTACTTCTTCATTTGTTTTTCGTGCTATCCAAGGAATTTTTAAAATTCTACGGTACACCCACATTTCAAATGCCTCGATTCTATTCAGGCTCTTTATTTTTAAAGTCCACGTTTCGACTCCGTAGAGAAGAACAGACCATATAAAACATTTTACAAGTTTTAATCTCAATTTAATATTTATATGTGTATCGCAGAATAGAACGCGCATCTTAAAGAAACTATCCCTAGCTTGAGCAATTCTCGCTTTAATTTCTTGTTCTGGGTCCAGCTTGCAATTAATCCAACAGCCAAGGTATTTGTATTGGTTTACCTGTTCTAAAATATTCCCATTTATTTTTATAGGTAAGGGGATATTCTGTTTTCTTTGGATCACCATTACTTTTGTTTTTTTTTTCGTTGATCTTCATTCCAAACTCTCGACAAGCATCCTTAAGGTGGTCTATAACCCCCTGTAAGTTTGTGTCTGTATCAGCCAGTAGGACAGTGTCATCTGCATATCTTATGCTAGATATTGGTTCTCCATTAATTTTTATTCCTGTGGAAAGGTTTTCCAAGGCTTGCTTGAATAGTAGTTCCGAGTAAAGATTGAACAGCATAGGGGATAGTATGCATCCTTGCCTTACTCCTTTATTTATACTAATATTTCTAGATGTATGATCGTCGATCCTAATCTTGGCACTCTGCCTCCAATATAAGTTCTTAATTAATCGGAGATCTTTACTATCCAAGTTGATGCTCTGCAAGGAATTTAACATTTTATTATGGTTTACGCGATCAAATGCCTTTTCAAAGTCTACAAAACATAGAAAGACATCCTTTTGTTGGTCGTAACACTTCTGCAGCAGTACTTGTAGTGAGAACAAGGCCTCTCTGGTCCCCATTCCGGCTCTGAATCCAAATTGATCGTATCCAATTTCTTTTTCACACCTTTTGTATACCCTATTGTGAAGTATTTTTAATAGAATTTTAAGCACTTGGCTCATAAGACTTATTAATCTAAAATCTGCGCATCGCCTGGAGTTAGCTTGTTTTGGAATGGGAATAAAAATAGATTCTAACCATTCCTCTGGTATTTCCCCAGTATCGTAGATTGTATTAAACAAAATTACTAACAAATCAATGTTATTACTTTCGATCAATTTAAGTATTTCAGGATAAACTTCATCAGGTCCAGGGCTTTTGTTGGTCTTTAATTGTTTAGTGGCATATTCCACTTCGACTTTTAGAATTGGTGGCTTTCAGTAACATTATTTATTGTAGTGTCTATTCTTTCATCTCGGAACAGCTGTTGTATAAATTTTTCCCATTCTTCTATTTTATCTTTGGTGTTATGAATTAACTCTCCGTTGTTATTTACCAGTGGGCAATGTTGTTTTTTGTGGATGAATGAAAATTCTTTCACCTTCTATTAACCTTCTATTCACCTCTATTAAAGTAATCATGTCTATGTTCCAATTCTTCTATTTCTTTACATTTTTCTTCGAGCCATTTCTCTTTTGATTCTTTCATTTTCCTTCGTATTTCTGTATTTAATCTTTTGTAATCGATTGTGTTCTTATTTTTGTATTTCCTCCTTTCGTCTATCATCTTTAGAATAGCTGGTGTCATCCAGTCTTTTTTTGCCATTAATCGTGTATTTGGAATTTCTTCCCTTGCAGAATTGACGAGGATGGATTTTATTTGTTGCCAAGTTGTATTTATATTTTGGATATTTATTTGGGTTCGGTCTATTTCTGAGAGTTTTTCATTTAGTTTTACAGTGGTTTTCTCTTTAATCTGTACATCTTTTAGTAGTTCCATATTAGGTTTGTTCTTCGGCTTTGCATTTTTTATTACTTTAATTCTTGTGCGAATATTTGCTACTACAGGGTTGTGGTCGGAATTTGCATCAGCACTAGGATATGTTTTTGTACTTGTAATGGAGTTACGAAATCGTTGGTTGATTAAAACATACTTAATCTATTTGATTTCTTATAATAATATACTATATATACATTTAAGAACTGACTTAATGTTATGTCTATCTGAAAAAAGAAAAAGTAGTTTAAATAATATATATTTATGCAATTTAATATCCTATATATAGATTAAAGTTTTTTCATAATTAAATAGTCAACAAAGTATTTACAGATTCTCAAAAAACAATAGAAAAAATATGTTTTTATGAATTATCTTGATCTATTTGAATAAAATATTTACACAAATCAAATCCTTGTTTATTTTGCGTTATTTAATTTGCTTTTTAAATTAACTATTGTTGCGGAGTGGTATAGTGTATGTATGTATATTTATCTTTTCATATATTTGTTTTATAATTTAAACATGTGAATAATTTCACACCGAAATAAATAAATCGAAGGCTTACTGGCTATACCACGCCTCACCAAATATGAATATTGGTTTCTTATATTAAACGCATAAGATATTTGGACCAACAAAACTAATTTGGTTCACTGTCAATTTTTTCACTTCAAATTTAGAATTAAAGTCTAAGATACATGTTGATCGCTCTAGATTAAATTAAGAATTATTAGTTTATAACTTGACACATCGCTAATAGCTTATTACTGGTTTGCAATAAACTATAACGATATCTTACGACTTAGTGAAAAACAAAAATGAGGATAACACGATTTAGGAGTAGAGTTTATCAAAAACAAATTGTGTAAGACATACTTCTTCTTCTTCTGGCATCATAACTCTGTCTAACTATGTCCTTCCATTCAGATCTCTCTTGGCCACTTCTAATTCATTGTCGTATATTCATGGTTTTCAGGTCGTCTTCCACGTCATCCAACCATCTCGTCCTGGGTCTTCCTTTTTTCCGCCCTCCTACCGGCTTCCACTGTAACATCTTCTTTGTCGTTTTCGTATCTTCTTGTCGCTGAACATAGATAGATAGATAGATAGTTTATTTGACTGTAAGTTACAACTAGGTTTACAGCAAGTCAAAACTAAAATTATAAATATTAAATATTACAAAAAATGAAAACAATACATTAAAAATATTTAAGACATTAAAATACTTAAAAAACGTACAATACAGACATATAATTAAAATATTAATAAATTTGGTTATGTTGCAGATTAGGCATTCACAGATACACCCTCGTAATATTCACCGAATGTATAAGGACACATGGTCACTAGGTACTCTTTGACTTGGTTTTTAAAAGCTGTAGTTGAATTAATGTTTTTAAAATTTTGAGGAAGTTGATTATACAGTTGTAAACCACAGATAGTAGATGACTTCCTGCTTATTTCTAAATGTCGATAGGGTACTACAAACTGTCTCTTATTTCTTGTGTTGTGTGAGTGAATATCACTGTTACATAAAAAAGTTCTTTTATTTTTATGAATTAGTATCAATAATTCCAAAATGTAAATTCCATACACTGTTAATATATTCAAATCTCTAAATAGGTTTTTACAAGACCAACCATACGGAACACCTGCTATACATCTGACAATACGTTTTTGGGCCTTGAAAACGTCCTTTACACTAGAAGAACCACCCCAGACAGTTATACCGTAACTTATTGTCGATTGTACCTCAGCAAAATAAAAAAGACGAAGGTGTTGCAGACTAAGTGTTCTAACCAAATTTCTCAATTGATTTCCCAGTCATGACAGTTTTTGACTTTTCACAAATCTTACAATGTCATAACCTTCATTCAGTTCATTAATCTCGTCGTTTCTCCGGATTCTCCATCTGCCGTCTTCCTCTTGCACCAGACCATATACTTTTCTCAGTATCTTTTTCTCGAATGTCCTGAGTTGGGCTTCCTCTTTTTTCGTCATTACCCAGGTTTCACGGGTCTTTCATTGGGTCTAATCAATAGATCAATATTTGGGACATGTTATGAGGGGAGATAAATACCAGTTGCTGCAATTGATTATACAGGGAAAGATAATGGGAAAGAGATCTATAGGAAGAAGAAGGCATTCATGGTTGAAAAACTTGAGAGAATGGTACAATTGCACCAATTACCAACTGTTTAGATCTGCAGCATCAAAAATACGCATAGCTTTGATGATAGCCAAACTTCGGAACGAAGACGGCACTTGAAGAAGAAGAATAGATCAATAGATAATGGCACGGAACCAAGTCCATTTGCCACAGTAAGTTGTATACGCAACTTTTCTTCTAATATAAATACAGACTTGTGCGTTATGCTGCTTTAAATTTCTATTTTTACTTCTTTAATAAAATTTACTAGAAGTTCTAAGCTGTTTCTATTGGCAGTTAACAAAATATGTAATAGATTTAATGGAAGAAAACATTTTATTTTAATGAGTTTATGCATTAAATCATCGGATTTTTTTAAATGTTTTTTGCAACCGAAGAATATATGGTTATGATATCCGTAAGAGTTCTGATCACAACTACAGGCCGATGACTGTATTATGCCCAGATTAGCGATGGAAATCGCCCATGATTTGTTTTAAGTCGAAAAACACTTACTGAAAAGAATTTTAAAGTGGAATAGTTCAAAATATATTGGGGTGAATATGGTAGGGTTGGATTTATTTTAAAATATGTATTTTGTGAGTTTTCTACAACGTTTCCCCACTGACGTTCTCATTTTAACAGTAGTTTATTTTTTATCAAATTAGAGGCGTCTGGTATTGTACCGGGTGGTCCAATAAGCCGATGTCTCGGCTATATATCGGAAAGTATTCATGTTATAACTTTAGGAGAAAAAATTCCTTAGTAAAAGTGGCCAAGAGAAATCGCTGGAAATAACTTTCAAGATTCTGGATTAACCGCTAGGGGGCGTAACCTGCGAAGAAAATTTTGAAAACCAGTTTTTTGGGAAATATGTCCAATTATACCAAGTGATAAATAAGTAAACTAGAAAGAGGCATAAATTCTGCACAAAGTTGTTCAAGTACTTTTTTTTTATTTTTTCAAATAAAGGGTGGGGGAGAGTGGGAAAGTATTTGTGGATAAATACCTATAACTTTGGTTTGGATCAACCGATTTTAACAAAATTAGTGTCATTAGAAAGAGTATGGATGAATTAATTTACATCTACTATAAAATAATTGCATTTAGTTTTAATTGTCGTAGGTAGAGGGTACTTTCGAATAGAAAAAATTAAAATTTGTTTTTCTTTAAAATTTTTAATGGAAACATCCATTTATTATAAATTATAATGGAACTGGATTATATTCGGAACAAAATGGCGCAAACCGCATGTTAATAGCTTTTATTGAACTCGAGATATGAATAAAAACGCATAAACATAAGTAAGTATATTAATATATATTATATATATATATATATATATATATATATATATATATATATATATATATATTAATATATATATTAATCAAGTAATTCCCTTTAAAATTGCTATAAGTTCAGCAGTAAATATGCTGAATATATTGATGGTAATCTAAACATAAATTATTGTTTTGTATTTTAAATAAAATCTTCACAACTAACTCTGTGTTTTGTTATATATATCTTATTAACTAATCCACCCAATATATATTTTAAAAGGGTATGGCTTATATGATCGTATTCTGTATAATTGGGTATTATAACTCTATGTGCTTTTATTAGTGATCTAAAGGGTTATAGTATACACAAGCAATTTTTTATTTTTACTAAAGGAAATGTGATCAGCATTAGTCTCAACAAAAGCTTCTGCAAGTGGAGGAGAATTTTTTATTTTTCAATAGTGGTTTGTAAGTCTTCTTTTGCAATATCACCTAATTTGTTGATCATGTTTGACTTAAGGGATTTTAGTTTTTAAAGATATTTTTGTAGTAACAGCTGCGTATAAACAACATCCATACTCAAGGATAGAACGCACGTAGGCTCTATCAAACAATAGAGCTATACCAGGAGCTGCGCCCCAACTTCGATTTGTTACACACCTAAGCAAATTATAGCCTTTCTCACATTTGTTTATTAAGTGACTTATGTGGCTCGACCATAGTGTGTCAATAATAATACCTGAATGCTTAAACTCTTTAACTACCGACAGGGTACGTCCACACATAGTTAATCTCTCTGGAGCAAAGTTCTGTAGATAGTCATTTTGGTTCTTTTGTCCAATAATTTCGATATCATCAATCTTTTATTAGTATGTACGATTTCCACTGAAAATACGTGCATTAATGTCGCTACTTACGGAATTCTTCTGATTGATTTCTGTGCCCAGATATGTAAAGGCATCCACACGTTTAAGAGTATAGTTGTCTATTGCTATATTATTTTCATTCTCGGGTGTTCTTTTGATGGCCATGTAGTTAGTCTTTGTTTCGTTTATTTTAAGAGTCTGTGCTAAAGGATCAATTTCCTTAAACTTTTTTATAGTACTCGTCTGCATATGCAGTAAATTGTACTGTTTTGGTATTTATATGGCCGTTTATATTGGTTTTTCTAATGACTGCTTCAAGAACTAGGTTGAAGAGCATGGTTAAAACTGCGTCTCCCTGTCTCACCCCCATGTTGATGTCAAACAGGAAAGACAGTTATCCATCTACTCTAACTGCAATTTTTGAACACTGCAACGTCGTATAATAATACCATATATAAATACCAATATATTTTTTGGTATACCTAGATTTTGAAGGTCTTCCAGCATTTTGTCTCTTTTCACTCTATCAAAAGCTTGTTTAAAGCCTATATACATAATATATAGTTCTATGGCGTATTTATAAGCTTTGTCTTGTATTGTTCTAAGTATGAATATGTTGTCTGTAGTGGCTCTATTTGGCCTGAATCCATTTTAATAATCACTTAAAATCACTTCGCTTCTTAAAAAAACTGAAACATGTGGGTATTTTCCAAATTTGTTGGAAACGCCGTTTTACAAATATCTTAGATGAGAGACGGCATATAATAAAAACCCGTGATTACTCTTTAACTTTAACTGACACATTACTTTGAGTATAAATTACCTTTTTTTAACAAATTAGCCGGTTTTTTTCGACTAAATTAAACACGTCTGCTTACAATGGCTAACATTTTAAACCTTAAACTTGAATTCCTTCGACCTCGATCTGTGTACCGGCTTCTACTGTTTTCCTTACCCCGCTAACCCGTCCACACAACGGAACAACCCAAAAAATCTTGTCAAACACGCTATTTGACTTCGAATCATTGCTTGGTTTTAAAATTGTCTAATACGTAATATATGAATTATTTTAAAAGAAATTTGGTGTATAAACACAGAGACTCGGCAAAATATTTATACTTGGTCCAAGGACGTACAAGAAAATTTTATACCTTAAGTATTCCATAGTTTTTAAGGAATTTTCTGCTACAGTAGGGGGGTATAAAAGGTTGAGCTACAATGAAAACATTACAAGAAATTGTAGAAACCTAAATTTTAAAAGTAATGTTTGTAATTTGTTTGTAGTTTGTAAACATTCATCGTTTTATAGTCCTGTCAAGCGGAATAGTCTTTCTTTTGTTATTTTTAAGGTCTCTTATTATTTCTTTAACTTTATTTGAAGTTGCTCTTGTTGGTCTATTATATTAAACATATCTTTGAAGTATTTCACCCAGGTGTTTAATTTTTTTGTAGCTTCTCCTCGAAATAAACCTTTTTTGTAGTTTCTGCAACACTGTGAATTATTCTTTGTAGTTTCTCTGGATTTCGCACCGTCTTGCTAGAAATTTTTTACCTCTTCGTTTATGAATGCTTCTTCTATATTTTTCGATTGCTTTTCTAGCTGTTCTCTTTTCTTATCTCTGTAAATTGTTTGTATTTTGGGTACTTCCTGTGTATCTTTGTACTTTTACCCTGTTTGAGCTCTACAAATTATTATTCTTCAGTTTTAGAGATATATTCTTATTTCTTCTTCTTCTTCTGGTAGCACTACAACCCGGGGTGGGTCTTGGCTGACTGCACAACCTGCTTCTATCTCCAACGGTCGTCCATGATGTTTAAGTCAGTGGGTAGCCCCATTCCCAGAGGGAACAATAAATCTGACCATATATTATCTCTCCATTGCATTCGTGGACGTCCTAAGGGCCTTCTCCCTGTCGGAACTTCTTCCCAGATAAACTTGGTAAGGCGGTTATTAGGGAGCCTATGAACATAGCCAGCCCATCTTAGACGTTGGGATTTAACTAGCACTATACATTTGTTTGACCTCGGCATTTGTTCTCATTCGGTATTGGTTAGTATTCGGATCGTGATAGGGACCGAAGATCTTTCTGAGGATTTTTGTCTTAAAGCATCTAGGTTTACTTTTCATTGCTTTTGTCAGCGTCCACGTCTCACACCCATACATGAGCACCGGTCTAATTACTGTTTTATATATCCTGATTTTTTATGTTCGTGTTAGGCTCTTGGATTTAATAGTGTTGTGGAGGCTATACGTACATCTGTTTGCTGCCTGAATTCTCCCTTTTATCTCTTCCGTGATATCGTTATCTGTGGTGATAGTCACTCCGAGATATTTAAAACTCTACACTCTTGCAAAGTTATAGGGGTCTATTGTTACATTTTGTCCTATTCTATCTCGTCTTTTTTGTCTGTTAATGCACATATATTTGGTTTTCTCTTCATTGACCCTTAGACCGGTATTTTTTGCCTCTCTCTCTCTCTAATTTATTGAAGGTTTCTTTTACATTGGTGACGGTATTTCCTACAATGTCAATGTCATCCGCGTATGCTAGTAGTAATTTTGGTCCATTTACTGTCAGTAGTTCTGTTCTAATTTGTGCGGTTCTTACTACTTTTTCCAGGATTATATTAAAAAGAAGAGGTGACAGCGCGTCTCCTTGTTTCAGTCCACTGTTTATTTCAAACGACTCTGAGAGCTTGTTACCTATCCGCACTCTAGATCTACAGCCATTTACACAAACTTTAACGAGCTGGATAAGTTTTTTTGGAACTGAAAGTTCTGCCATTGCATTCCACTATATTATTTATATCTTATTTCACAATGTGATAAAATCTACCACTGGTTGAAATTCTTATAGCGGGCCGCCCTGCTTCTTCGTTCGTCGAAATTGAAAACAAAGCCATCTAATTTTACCTGGTTAATACGACAGCAAGATCCGAAATTTCTATCGTTTTCGCTACTAAATAGATTACACAATAACGACGAAGTACGAAAGAGTAATAAATATTCATACGTCTTAAATTTGAATTTCACTTATACTTAGCGGAAACATTGCTACTTCTATAGCTGCAAAACTGTATCCGTGTCAGAATGTGAGGGTAGCAATATGAGGGAACAATAAATTGTGGCAAAGTCGCGAGTATAGGGTTATAACAAATATAGGTAGCGGTTTTGGAGGATTATTGGAGATTATGTAGGAAAGTTTCGATCAATACGCTTGGTACGTTCCCATTTTATTCTTTATAGGTACATTAAGCCAGGTTTTGTTCGGAAATTTATCACCAATTACTTTATAAATATAGGCAGACGCGTAAGCGATACACCTGAAAAATAATCAGTTTGGAAGTAATTAATAGTCAAAGGGTTTAAGGGTCGACAGGGGTATAATTAGAAAGGACAAAAGATACGGAACACAATAAGAATAGTTAAACCGTGGCTTAATAGATTTTATATATTAAGTAATGGTATTAAAAGTTTTCAGTGCTTATATCAATGGTAGAAGAAAAGAGAATTTTAAGTAAATTCAATTCAGTTTTACAATTGAATGGCCGCCCCGAATAAGTTTGTAACCCACAAAATCTTTTTTTGGCAGGAAATGTTTTTTTACTTTGTAATTAAATTTAAGATCAATAATGTACTTTTTTCTACTCTCTTACTAGTAAATTGTATATTACCTACTATTTGGATGCTAAGTAAATACATCATAACTGATACTGACACGTAATGACTAGCACGTAATAAAAAAAATTACGCTTCAGTTTTATAAAAATGTGTAATATCACATAAGCCTCGTAAGTCAGTTGGTCGAGTTACCATGGAAACGAATTAACGTTTCCATGGTAACGTTATTTTGACAGATTAAAAATTATTAAACTGTCAGTGTAAATATAGTGGAAATTTAATTTTTATTTTTATAAACAAAATAATGGTAGAAAAAGTATAGTACACAACTTGAGTTGTAAGATTATTACATGCTTGTAAAATTACTGCGCTTGCCGCTACGCGGCTCGCGCGCAACTTTTTTACTCGCATGTAATAAGCTTCTTACAACTCTCGTTATGTAATATACTATTTTCTACTCTCTTACTAGTAAATTGTATATTACCTACTATTTGGATGCTAAGTAAATGCATCATAACAGATACTGACACGTAATGACTAGCACGTAATAAAAAAAATTACGCTTCAGTTTTATAAAAATGTGTAATATCACATAAGCCTTGTAAGTCAGTTGGTCGAGTTACCATGGAAACGAATTAACAGACGTTATTTTGACAGATTAAAAATTATTAATCTGTCACTGTAAATATAGTGATAATTTAAATTTTCTTTTTATAAACGAAAATAATGGTAGAAAAAGTATAGTACACAACTTGAGTTGTAAGCTTATTACATGCTTGTAAAATTACTGCGCTCGCCGCTCCGCGGCTCGCGCGCAACTTTTTTACTCGCATGTAATAAGCTTCTTACAACTCTCGTTATGTAATATACTATTTTCTTCAAACGTCAAATAATGACGACATTACTTATCTAACTTGATCCTGTCAAAGTTTGATGTCTCCGCCGGCAGCAGTTTTTTTTTCCATTTCTTTACGGCGGAGGGAAAAATGTTGTCATGGCAACAATATGAAACATGTCACAAAGCAACAATACAAATGTCATTAACAACAATTAAACATCATTTTTATTTATAGTAATATTAAAAGTACAATTAGTTATTGAGGCATTTTCAAAATTGAAACTGTGCCGACTCTTGATACGCATTGGTAATTGTTCGTGTAAAAGATCTAATTTGTCATGTTTTACTGTCTGGGATTTTGATAATTATTACATTTTTTTTATCTTCAATGTCCACAGTCTTCATTTTTATCATTTCGTCGCATCGACAGGCGCCGGTAACCCCAATTAACAAAACATTCTAAAATATTTTTATAATTTAGTAGAGTATACTACATGCTTTGCAATATAATTTTTTTTACCTTTAATCCTAAATACAACTTATCTGGCGCTTCAAACAAAAATTTATCAAACTCGTCTTTAGTGAAAACTTTAGACTTCTTTGCAGTATATCATTCGCTTGTTTTTTTCAGAAAGGCACGTAACTTTAAAAATTTGCTTATATCCACATTTTTTCTAATAACTAACTCGGATTTTATCATAGAGTATCGTGACCACATTGTAGAAGATTTCCATTTATTTTCATTTTCCATTATATTAAAATATGCCAGTAAAACGTCTTCGTTAACTTGTACTCCCCTTGTATCGCGCCACTCTTGGAAGTGCTTGTACGCTAAACGATACTTTACTCCGGACTTGGAGGGCCCCAAACTTGCTACTGCATCATTAGCCGCGGACTCAATTTCGTTTAGGTTTTCCATTTTCGCACTAAATTTGCGCTTGCGGTTGCAACAACAATAAGCTGCCTTTAATAATTGCAAACAACTGTCAAACAACTGTAACCAGGGAGACGCAAATCCCACCGACGACTTAATTATTTTAATTTCTAACATCTAGACGACTTTGATAGTTGTCACAGTTAATTTTGTGTCAAAATACCGTATGAATTGTACTATTTATGGTTGAAAATTGCTACGTTTGAAGAAAAAGTAGTATACTTTATTCGGCAAAGAAGCGACTTTCTTGACGTGCCCTCTATTACGCGCCTCACTTCGTTCGGTGCGTAATATCGGGCGCGTCAAGAAAAGTCATGCTTCTCCGTCTCATAAAGTATTATACTATTTACTATTGGATAAGGAAAACAAAAAGATTAATTCAATATAGCATAAACTTTTATATATAAAAAAAACTTAAGGCTATATACAGCGATAGAAAATCAGTGTAGTGGAAGAAGTTTGTAACATCACTGAAATTCGTCAAAATGCATTGGTTACAACACAATTCCCTATATTCTGGATTAGGAATATAAGCACACATATCCACTAAGTTCTTTTTTTTTGCTGACAAAGGATTCTTATACAACTAAGGAAGTCTGTCAATTGGAATGGCAAGTAATGGCAAAAAACGATTTTTAACTCCTCTTTCTTTTTTAGCCAAGGTCGCAATGCATTGTGGCTTTCTCGACATAATAGCTTTATAGGATTATCTTCATCTTCTTCTTATTCGACCGATGTGAGCCCGAACCACTTCCGCAGATTTTGGAGCCACGAGTGTCTTTTGCCTGGCCCTTACTGTCTATTTTCCCCTGGACAATCAATTGCATTAGACGGTACTTATCGTGTCTCAATATGTGTCCTAGATATTCAAGCTTTCTTTGTTTTATTGTGGTCACGATTTCTTTCTCCTTTCTGATTCTTTGGATTACCTCTGTGTTGGTGACATGTTCGGTCTAGGATATATGAAGAATGCGTCGGTACACCCACATTTCGAATGCACCCACTTATCCATAATTGTCGAGCAGGTTGTTACTTTTTGTTTATCAGCATCCATTTTGTCTTCTTGAAGTTGAGGCTCAGGCCGTATTCCTCACTAACTGAATAAACTCTTTCCATTACCTATTGTAATTCGTGTATGGTACTGGCAAGAATCACCGTGTCGTCGGCATATCTTATATTGTTCGTTAACTCGCCGTTTATTTTGCTCATTTGCATTTTCATACATTTTTTAAATATTTCCTCGGAATAAATATTGAATAGGAGTGAGGATAAGATACACCCTTGACGGACGCCTCTTTTGATCTACACACTTCCAGTTCGTTGCCAATTTTTGCTCTTGCTGTTTGACCCCAGTATAGGTTTGCCACAATTCGAATGTCCTTGTCGTCAATACCTGTCTTTCACAGAATATCTATCAATGGTTCATGATTGACATTGTCAAATGCTTTTCTAAAATCCACAAAGCACAAATACACGTCCTTATCAAGGTCTCTACACCGCTGTATAAGCACCTGGAGAGCGAAAACTGCTTCTCTAGTTCCAAGTGCTTTTCGAAAACCAAACTGCGATCTATCAATATTTGACTCACATTTATCATATATTCTTCTATGAATGATCTTAGTGAACGCCTTAGTGACATGATTAATCAAGCTATAAGCCGGTAGTCATCACAGATCTGAGCATTGGTTTCTTCGGGATCGTAATTAATGTTGACTGCAGCCAGTTCTCCGGGATTTTACCGCTATTATATATGTTGTTAAAAAGTACAACTAGATTATCAAGAAACTGTTTTTCTGATTTACATAGGATCTTTAATATTTCGCAGGGTACATTGTCCTGACCTGCTGACTTATTGTTTTTTAGTGCTGCAGTGGCATCTTCTATCTCCAATTTAAGGATTGAAGGTCCTGTTTCTCCTTCTCCATATAGGTGATCATCAGTCCTGTCACATGCCAATAATTTTTCTATGTATGATTTCCATGTTTCTAATATCGTTGATGGCTCCGAGATAAGATTTCCATCGCTATCTTTTATGCTGTTGGGTAATTTATTGAATTTCCTCTTGTTTGTCATTGATTTGATTTATTTTTGTGCATATTGTAACTGTCGTATTTCCGTTCGTATTGATATATTTCCTTGCATACGTTGGAAAACCATTTTTCTTTGGCTTCTCGAATTTTCGTTTTTATGATTTTGTGGATCTGCTGGTATTTTTTTGCATTTTTATTCATGAATTTTCGTCTTTCATCCATCATATCCATTATCTCAGCGGACATCCATTCTTTCTTCTTCATTCTGCTTTGATAGAGTCGCGCATGTTGTTTGGATTGCTTCCCTCGATTTATCACATCTCTTTATTTTGTTGTTTATGTTTTCTTTCCTAGTTGTTCTCGTACTGTTATGTCGGTTTCTGGGTTAGTGAGTTTCTTAATATCAATTGTGTTTAAATTAGATCTTTTCACGAGTCGTTTTACTTTCGAGTCTAAGGTACAAATAAAATAGCTACAAACATATTTTTTGTAACAATAAAACACTGAAAACTTTGTTTTCGGTGTTTTATTGCTACATAAAATTAATTTCCATCAAGTCGAATCCAATAAACATATTTTTAATTAACTTAATCGTCTTTTTCTGTTATAAACCAATCAAAAAACTATGTATTTATAACTACTATATTTCAGATATGATGGCGAATGGGATGGCAACAATCTAAGAGAAGGTCTTGGTCAGCTTACCGACGGCAAGTTTGGCCACGATGATTTCAAAACCGATTTCTACGACGGGCAGACTTGGGTCGGATGGAAAAATGAAACCAGACACAACAAGCCCGTCGAAATAGTAGCTGAATTTGATAGGGTTAGGGAATTTTCCGCTGTACATATTTATTGCAATAATCAATTTACCAAAGAAGTACAGGTAAGAAAAAATTGAACATTTTTGTATTTCTGTAAGTATAAGTTTTGATTGAAAAAACTAAAAAAACTATTATGGTTCTTAAAGTTCCTTGTTTTATCAGAGGTTGGAAATCGTTATAGAATTTCATTAATTAACACAATTATTAACACAATCTCTAAAGAAAACTAAGATGTAGAGAAAGCAGTAGACTATTTAACAACAGTTTTACAAACAACAGGATGGCAAGCAACACCACAGCGCCAAAGAAGTGTGCAAGAAAACCATAATATCCCCCTCCATATAAGAGTACTTCTTCTTCTTCCTCTTTATGAGCAATTCTGCTTGTTCATTGGCGGATTAATATCTCTATAGAAGATTGTCGATGTCTTTTCATTTTCTCTACATTTTCTTCTAATGATTTCACTTCTCTTTCGATCTTTCAGCGTATTTCCTGTAATTCTTCTAGGTACTCTTATCTCTGCTGTTTCCAGTAGCTTTTGCATTGTGGCTGTTGCGGGTCTTGTTTCTGAGGCATATGTCATTATTGGTCTTACACTGGCTTTATAAATTCTTGACTTCATCTCAGTATTAATGTGTCTGTTTCGCCATATATCGTCAGACTATTTGCTTTTCGTACTTGATCTCTCATATCTTTGTCCAGGTCTCCATAGCTAGACGGTATAATTCTCAGCTGACATCTCCACCGACCACAATCTTCTTCTTGCAACAATTTGGATAGAATTTAAAAGAACAAAAAGAAATAAGCAAATAATAGCTATTAACCCAGATAAGCTTAAAGATGAATCCACTAGTAATAAAATACGGGAAGAAATACATAGACACTTAAGTAACAGAACAGTACAATCGACACAAACTACCGAGGAAGACTGGCACTATATTGAGAAAACACTTACAAGAGTAACAGAAGACTACCTCAAACAAGATACACGAAAAAAGAACAAACCATGGATGACAGAAGAAATTCTAAACATGATGGACGAAAGAAGAAAATACAGTGGTAAAAATGAAACAACATACAAGCAAATACACAAGAATATCAGAATAAAGATCCAACAATCCAAAGAAACCTGGCTAAGTGAAAGATGCCAAGAAATTGAAGAGTTGGAACAAAGACATGATACTTTCAATCCACATAAAAAAGTAAAAGAAGCCGCTGGAATATTTAAACAAACTCCTACGTCTTTCGTCGAAGACAAACATGGGAACCCGCTACTGAACATAGAAGATCAAATAGGTAGATGAAGAGAATACGTTAAAAAGATGTTTCAAGACCGAGAGAAGACAAACATTTACATGCAGGAGGCATCGACTAGACCTTATATCACAAAGCAAGAAATTATCAAAGCGGCAAATCAGATAAAGAACGGAAAAGCTGTTGGGGAAGATAATATCTCAATTGAAATAATAAAGATATTACTAGACGAACACATCGAAGTAATGGAAGATATATTTAACAAAATATACGAAACAGACATATTACCAAATGATTGGCTGACATCCGTGATTATACCACTACCAAAGAAGAGAAACTCCAAGAAATGTGAAGACCATAGGATTATTAGCCTGATGAATCATATGTTGAAGCTTTTTCTACGAGTAATACACAATAGAGTATACAATAAACTAAACGAACACACTGGTCAAACTCAATTTGGTTTTAAGAATGGGTTCGAAACAAGAGAAGCACTTTTTTCAATACGTGTGCTAGTTGAAAGATGTAGAGATGTCGATTCTGATGTATACATGTGTTTTATAGACTTTCAGTCATGTAATATCGACGATAAAGACTTAAGGATCATTTCAAACCTCTACCAAGAACAAAAGGCTAAAATCAGAATAAAAAACGACATCTGGTAAAATCAATATCGAGAAGGAAGTAAGACAGGGATGTGTCCTATCACCTTTGCTGTTCAATGTTTACTCTGAGAAGATATTTCAGAAAGCTTTGGAAGGCACCTCGGATGGTATAATTATAAACGGGCAATGTATAAATAACCTGCGATATGCTGATGACACTATCATACTGGCAGATAATGCTGAAGCTCTGCAACGCTTAATGGACCGAGTAACGAAAGCCTGTAGAGAATTTGGAATAAAATTGAATACAAAGAAGACAAAAACGATGATCATCAGCAAGCACCAAAACAGAAGGGTGAAGGTCAATGTCGACGGAACAGATCTGGAAAGAGTAACAAGAACAACGTACCTTGGAAGTAATCTTGATGAAACTTGGGATCACTCACTAGAGATAAGAATACGCCTAGAAAAGACACGTACAATGTTTTACAAAATGCAAAAAATTCTATGCAACCGCCAGCTGGGAATCTCATTGAGAACTAGAATACTTAAGTGCTATGTTTTCTCCACCTTTCTCTATGGTGTTGAAGCCTGGACAATGACAGAAGCAACACAAAAAGCAACAAAGAAGCAACAAAGAAGCAACACAAAAGTCTTGCGGAGGATGAATAAGGAAAGAGAGCTTATGCTTATAATAAAAGAACGGAAAACACAATATTTTGGTCACATCATAAGAAATCAAAAGTATGAACTGCTCCAACTTATAATCGAAGGCAAATTCAATAGCAAAAGAGGACCAGGAAGAAGGCGCAACTCTTGGCTTAAAAACCTACGTCAATGGACGAACATGACCTCCATAGAACTATTCAGGGCTGCTACAAATAAGATTAAATGGGCAAATGTAATGGCCAACGTCCTTAAGGATCAGGCACCGTAAGAAGAAGAAGATAATTCTCAGGTATTTTATTTTTATTACTCGTTCAATACTTCTTCTTCTTAAACTGCCTATCCGTTACGGATGTTGGCGATCATCACGGCTATCTTTACTTTGTTTACTGCAGCGCGGAGCAGTTCAATGGTAGTCGTGTTATTCCACTTTCGTAAATTTTGAAGCCAGTAAATGCGTCTTCTTCCCGGTCCTCTCTTACCATTTACCTTCCCTTGGAGAATCAGCTGGAGAAGCTGTTCAATGTTCATTCATCAGCGTTCAATACTGATGCCATCAATTTATATTTTACGTCTGGTTGGTTGTTTGCTGACTACTATTTTTTTAGTTTTCTGAGATGGGATTATCATATTAAATTCTTTTGCTCTTATGTTAAATCTGTGGACCAGTCTTTGCAGACTATCTTCATCTTGGACTATCAATATTGCGTTGTCTGCGTAATAGAGTATTTTTATTTCTTTGTTTCCCATTCTGCATCCTCTTCATTTGTTAACGCTTTTGAAGATTTTATCCATCATCAAATTGAAGAGCATGGGGCTCAATGAATCCTTGTCTTATTCCGCTGCATATTTCTATAGGTTCTGTAAGTTGTCAATGTATTCTGACTTCCATTTTGTTATTTTTGTAGATGTTTTCGATAGTTTTTATATTTAGGGGAATTTGGAGCAGAAGGACAATAAGAACCTACCTTAACAGGATAGACTAAATAGAGCATTATATGAAGAAAAATGACTCTTTTCAGTTTTATGTTTCGAACCTTTCACATGAAGACCGCTCTATATGGAAAGCTACAAAAAAACGACTAAAAATATCAAATTCACTTTTAAGAAAAACAGATATGACCTGGGCCCGCTCAAACGCAGAAAAAACAACAGTCGCAGAGCATCTTGCAACTGTATTCGCAGCGGCAGATACTAATAATAATAAAGATGATGATATAAGAATTTTATCTCGTAACTCCATGCCAACTATCTTTTCCTCTGACAATATTTATAATACTGATAACAATAGAAGAACACATCAAAGGAAAATACAAGGACACTCGCTTCTCGTCTAGGGTTTCGTCAAGACATTTATTTTAACAGACAAACAATACTGGACCACGGATAAGGTATTGTTCTTCTTCTTCAAGTGCCATCTTCGTTTCGAAGGTTGGCGATCACCAGGGCTATACGTATTTTCGAAACTGCTGACCGAAACAATTCGTTGTTGCTACAGTTATACCATTCTCGTAGATTCTTTAGCCAGGAGTTTCGTCTTCCTCCTATGGACCTTTTTCCTGCTATTTTCCCTTGCATAATTATTCGAAACAGGTCATATCTTTCGCCTCTTGTAATGTGTCCCAAGTATTGCAGATTTCGTTTTTTGAACGTAAATATGACTTCCTTTGGTAGTAAGGTATTGTTAAATATAGGATAAACAAAGGGTACAAGTCTAACCCTATACACGCTCATAAAAGTTTTCATGAACGAGTACCGAATTTGTAAAGCTATGCATATGTCACAAAAATTCTATAATTAAATTATATATTGTATTATATGTTCTTTAACAATATAAAGAACCTATGGCTAACAAGGACTGTATATTACAGCCATCTACTTTTAAATTGCATTAACGATACATTGATAGGCGAGGCCACAACTGCTTCTCGCTGCTTTTATAATTTGTGATGCGTGCAAATCGGTATTTGATTCTCGCAGCTGTAAAGTCATATTACCCATGCATTACGTTATGCTTCTGGCGGCAGTGAAAGTGTTAAGGACATAATAAAGAATCACTCAATAAAATATCAAAATCGCACCGCTGATCAAAACAAAGAACTAATAAAGATTTTATTCTCCCAGCCACTTGCTGAAAGAATATTGAAGAGGGTTTGGCCAGAAGACCTATCGCAATAATATTTAAAGAACCGTCACTGGATGGTACTTAACTTACGTTAATTTACTTACATACTTACTTATTACTCTGTGTATATACTGTGTGTATGGAAGTATGGAACAAATTCTTTTTTCGCTAAACAGAACATTTTAAGAAATAATTCTGAAACATGTCGATTTTTGATTTTAATTTACCGTATTTTAAAATAATATTCTAATATACAGGGTGAATTACTTTAGAGTAATGACGTCACCGTCATTTTTTTTTTAATGGAACACCCACATTTTGTCTAAATTTTCGGATTGCTCTAGCTGAGCTGATTCCAAATATGTATCACATGTTGATTCAAATTGGTACAGGGTGGACAAAAATACAATAGTTTTGTGTGTGTTCATAAAGTAACGCGTTAGTTAAATTACCAATATCAAAAATACTTATTGTCTAGCGGACAGAATGTGAAAGAAATTATTTCTTATTAACTTAAAAGAAACATAGTAGGCTATGGTTTTGTTAAATGTCATTCCTTGTTTAGTAATTTATTGATGTTCAGTAACAGTTTAGTACTACAATATTTTTGGTATTTGTGAATGTTTTGATTATTATTCTTCTTCTTCTAGTTCCATGACCGTTATCGATCGTTGGATTATCATGTTGGCTACCATATTCGCTATCGTGACTTTATTGACAGCAGCTCTAAATAACGATGTAGTTGATTTTCCATACCATTGCCTTAGATTTTTCAGCCATGAAGTTCTTCGTCTACCAGGATCACGATTACCTTGGATCTTTCCCTGAATGGTCAGATGTAAAAGATCATATTTTTCAGGGTGTCTCATAATGTGACCGAAGTATTCCAGCTTGCGTTTCTTTATTATATTGACCAGTTCTGTTGTTTAGCTCAGCCGTCTAAGGACCTCCTCATTTCTAACTCTGTCGACCCAGCTTATTTTGAGTAGTCGTCTGTATACCCACATCTCAAAGGCTGTCAACCGTTTAAGCATAGCCTCAGTTAGATTCCACGCTTCCACTCCAGCAGGACAGGAAAGATGTAGCAAGATGTCATACGAACTCTAAGGTCAGTGCTAAGATCGTGACTGCAAAGTACGTTTCTCATTTTTACAAAGGCAGCTCGGACTTGTTCTATTCGGCTTTTAATTTCTGCAGTTGGATCTCAGCTCTCATTGATATTACTGCCGAGATACACGAGTTTCTCTACTCTGTCCAGTGTGGCATCTCCGACTTTTATACCATCATCCTGTATATAATTTTGTTTGCTAACTATCATATAGTTAGTTTTCTTAACGTTGTTGACGGTTACTCCATTCACAATAATACTTTCGGTTGTCTCCATTAAGGTTTCCTTAAATATTTCCTCCGAATATAAGTTAAAAAGTAAAGGCGACAATATACAGCCTTGTCTCACTCCTCTTTTTATATTTATTTCATCCGACAGTTCTTGTTCAACCTTTATTCCTGTCACTTGATGCCAGTATAGATTTGTAATTATTTGTAGATCTTTATCATCCAATCCAGCTGTTTCCAATATTTCTAGCATTTTGTTATGTCGAACTTTGTCAAAAGCTTTTTCAAAATCGATTGCACAAATGTACACATTTTGATTTATATCTCTGCATCTCTCTACTAGCACCTGTATACTAAACAAGGCTTCACTTGTACCCAAGCCACTCCTAAACCCAAACTTCTTCTGTCATCCACCCTTTTTTTTTCTGGCTTTTAGCATACTCAATTTTGTTTCTTGAACAGTCCTTAAGATGTCTTTAATTCTCGTCCAGTTTTCCTCAGTACTTTCTTCTTTGCTTGATGTTAACTTCATTTTTTGTTCTAATTACTAGTTATTCCTTGTTTTAAAGTATCATTTAGCATCGTTTCTCTATCAATAGTAACTGTTTGCTTATTCGTCCTTGCAACTCTTTTTAATCTCAGTCTTATTTTTCCTACTAAAATATTGCTACTAAAAAATTTTTAATTATTGCTTAGATTTATTTTGAAGTAGAAATATAAAGTTAATAAGTAGTTAAATGTAAAGCAAAGAATTGAAATACTTATGATGATTGGGTATGGAGACAGATCGCGAACTCAGATGAAAGTGTGCAATATGTTTAATGATAAGTATCCAGAAAGACCTATAACGCGTTCAACAGTCAGTAAGAGTGAAAAGAAACTTCGAGAAACTGGTACGGTTGAAAATGCACGAAAATCAGGTCGTCCCTCTGCAAATGCTGATACAGCATGAAATGTTTTATACTTAGTTTTGAAGAAGATGCGCACACTTCTGTGCGTAAAGTTAGTCGCGATATCGGTGTTAGCAAAACAACGGTACACAAACTATTAAAGCTTGAAAAATGGCATCCTTATAAAATCAAACTAGTGCAGGAATTAAACGAAGATGATCCGAATAGAAGAATACAATTTTGCGAAGCAATGGTGGATAACTGCCACCGAGATCCTCTCTTGATACAAAACATTATTTTTTCTGATAAGGCCACTGTTACGTTAAATGGCGAGGTTAACCGTCAGAATTGTAGATACTGGGCAAAAGGTAAATGTATGGGCTGCAATTGTAAGAAATTGAATCATCGGACCCTACTTTATCAAAGGTAATTTAACGGGGCAACGTACCTTGAGTTTTTGATTGGGTATCTCATACCTACTTTACGTAATTTGTTTCCCAGCAGACGTAATCCTGGAGGTTTTAATGAAAGTTTATGGTTGCAACAGGATGGTGCACCTCCACATTATGCTGTAGATGTTAAAAGGTACCTAGATGAAATTTTTCCCAACAAGTGGATTGGTAGACGTGGACCTATTGAATGGCCAGCGAGGTCACCGGATTTCAATCCTTTGGATTATTTTATGTGAGGCCATCTGAAGAATGTTGTATATCAAAGGAAACCAGCAAATATTCAAGAAGTACAACAGAAAATTCGGATAGCAATAAACAATATTTCTCAAGACACAATAAACAAGGTTCAAGAATTTGTACAACGTTTGGGTTACTGTCAAATACATTAGGGGCTGCAGTTCGAACATTTATAAACTAATGTATTTCATCATATTCTGTCCTCTAGACAATAAGTATTTTTGATAATATTGTTAATTTAACTAACGCGTTACTTTATGAACGCACACAAAACTATTGTATTTTTGTCCACCCTGTACCAATTTGAATCAACATGTGATACCTTTTTGGGAATCAGCTTAGCTAGACTAATCCGAAAATTAAGACAAAATGGAGGTGTTCCATTTAAAAAAAAATGACTTTGACGTCATTACTCGAAAGTTGTAACACACACAAAACTATTGTATTTTTGTCCACCCTGTACCAATCTGAATCAACATGTGATACATTTTTGGAATCAGCTTAGCTAGAGTAATCCGAAAATTGAGACAAAATGGAGGTGTTTCATTAAAAAAAATGACTTTGACGTCATTACTCGAAAGTTGTAGAAAATTATTTACATTTTCTACAATAGTTTATTTATTATTCTAATAATTATTATTATTCCACTAAATTGTCTCAACTACCCTTAATATCACCTCGTTGCTGCCTTCTCAAATAGAAGGACGTAAGTCAATTCATTTTTTCAGTTTCTCAAGTAGAAACAAGATACTTCTGTTCTCGCGCTTCTCAAATAGAAGCAGTTTTTGAATAACTTATTTTATTAAATAGTTAATTAAACTAAATTCAGTGTTTGTGTATCAAATATGTAAGTACCTGAAATATTTTTTTCTTACAGAAGATAATCTACGGTTTCGTGCCAACTTTTCATGAATGCCGGTCCGACAAATTACAGGGTTGCCGGATATTCAATAATCTACATATAAACTTTATTGTTCTATATTTTCATATAAACAGTTGTGCGTTTAAGAACATTGTACATGAACATTTATATTTTATTATTATAAAAAGGGTGATTTGTTGGCGATTCCGCTTTTTTATTTATTTTTGTAAATAATGTAATAAAAATATTTCTAGCTTTTATTCTTATTTTAATTATTTCATTTTCTATTTTACTACTCACTACATAATTACATATCCGCAAGTTTGCGACCTATGGGTCGCTGGTCCTTCGAGGTTTAATTTATTTTTTATCTACCAAATGTAGGAAGGTGAGATCATAATTTTTCAAATACTTATTTACTTTTAATTTATCGAACCAGCTACCTCATCCTTTCCCCTACACAAGTAATTCACCCTGTATATTAGAATATTATTTTAAAATACGGTAAATTAAAATTAAAAATCAACGTGTTTTAGGATTATTCCTTAAAATGCTCTGTTTAGCTAAAAAAGAATTTGTTCCATACCTTACGGACCCAGTGTAGACTAGATTGTAAACATGCAATGTAACAATAAAAAAAATTCACTAATTAATGCCTTAAATTCATTCATTTTTATCTTTACAGCATCTAACTATTGTTTGTTATTTTTTTAGGTATTTTCTATGGCCAAAGTTGTTTTTAGCATAGGAGGCAAACATTTCGGCAGAGGTGAGCCAATCACGTACGAATACATCGAAGACAGAATATTCGAAAATTCCAGAAACGTATCTATAAAACTGCACCACAGAGTCGGCAGATTCGTCAAACTGCGCCTATATTTTGCATCAAAATGGATTTTAATTAGCGAGATTTCTTTTGATTCTGTTGTCGCCCATGGAAACTACAGCGTCGAACCAGAGCCCAGCACAGTGGCACCGGAAGTGGATCTGCCTGATGGCGACAAACACGATCACAAAATTGAAATTCCGGTCCCCAATGAAATCAATGAACCGACGATAATAGCTATTATACTGATAGGTGCGTATTATGGTTTGAAGGTAATAGTGTAATCCATAAAGAGGCTTTTCAATACCTAATGGGAATGGTAGATTTATGGAAATATGAAAAGACTCACTGTTAATAACGAATATGCATTTTTCTAGTGATAGTTAATGTTGATACACTGCTAAAGTAATTTAGGGAGATTTTTAAAACACATAAATTTTAAATTTATAATGAACTTCTAAATATTTAGTAAATTTATTTTTGCTTTATAGACAAAATTATAAAAGGGTTGAAGTTATTTTCTTGCAGCATGTTTTTCACTGAATATTATTTTTTAAATGGGATTAAAGCAGAATTTTTAGACTTTGGACAATCCGAAAATCGTTTTTAAAAATTTATAAGTTAAAGTTAGGGTAAAATACCCAGTAGTTAACCTTTTAGAGAGAATCTTAATTTGTTTCAATTGCATATAAAAAAAATAAAGGCGTTAAATAAAAACAAATATTTTTATTAGAAACTTTGTTTATTAAATTATCGAAATAGATTAACTAAATGTTATTATTATGTTATAATTATAAGAAAAAACAACACTCACAACAAAATATGGCACTTTTCACCTGTAGTAAGCGTCATTTCTCCGCAAGTCAGCCATGTCTACCCTGTAGTCCGCCACTTACTTATTCTTGCATGTTGCACATCATAAATCCTTATTATATACATACTCATAAACGTTACCAGCAAATTCAGTACATTTTAGATCAGGGTTGTCCAACTGGCGGCTATTTGTTGTGACCAACGTAAGATTTTCGAAAAGCATATATTTTTTTTAAATACTGCAACTGTGAAAAAAGATTTTTTAATTTATTTTATATTTTATGGTTTAGCAGTGTTTTTACATCACAAGTACTGTACCGCGTGCCGCTTCGCGGACGTGTAACGAACACAACCGTCCTCCACCACTATGAGAACTGTACTGATTACTGCGCATCACAGTTCACGCAGGCCACACCTCCCACTGCTAACCATCCGTCGCCAGCCGCCATCGTGCCAGTGTGCTACTGACACGTAGGTTAGTCGGCTAATCTATTACGTTGCTAGTGAACAGTGAACTTGATTAATTCTTTGTCTTGATTCCTCTTATACAATAATGAGTGTAAAACCAGTAAAACGGAAAATTGATAGTGAGAACAGAATTTACAAAGAAAGTTGGGAGAGTGATCACTTGATTGCTAACAATAATGGAAAGTTGCAGTGGTTAGTGTGCATGAATGTCGTTTCAGTGCCTAAAGAATATAATGTGAGAAGACATTACACAACAGTGCAGGAAAATAAGTATGCTACGTACACAAATGAAAGTCGGCGCGCCCTAGTTGCAGATTTGAAGAAAAAGCTTAAACAGCAAACTGGTATGTTCAGTATTCCGGAAAAGTAAAATATTACACTCTCAAACGCATTCTTTGCATGCCTCTTATGCTGTGTCGCTTGAGCTGGCAAAGGCAAAAAAACCTTTCACTGATGACAATTTGATAAAAAAATGTGCTGTTGAAATGGCCAAAGCTTTCGGTGATTCTAAAATGGCGGAGAAATTTGAATCAGTGCCACTTTCACATCAAACCATACAAAGAAGGATTGTTGCTATGGGTGAGTAAGTAGAAAAATCTATGCTCAGCCTGGTTAAGAAAAGTTCATATTTCTCACTTTGTTTGGATGAACGCACTGATCAAACCGATGTTAGTCAGCTGTTAATATTTGTGCGCACTACTTTTGACGATTTTACCAGTAAAGAGGAGTTATTTGATATTTGTCCTCTTTATGGAACAACAAAAGGAAAAGAGATCTATGAGGCTGTGAAGAAAACAGTTGACAGAATTGGAGGCTTTGATAAATGTTTAGCCATAGAAACAGACGGGGCCCCATTAATGACAGGTAAAAAAATTAGATTAGTGGGTCTGCTTCGAGAGAATGGTGTCACTTGCCCAACAATTCATTATATTATACATCAGGGAGCTTTATGTGGAAAATCAGTCAAGGAAGATCAAGTTTTCCAAACCGTGATTAAGATTATAAATATGATTAGAGGTGGAAATCGATCTCTTTTACACAGGCAACTTAGCAGATTTTAGTGAAAACAGAGGCTAAGCATGGAGACTTGCTAATGTACAACCATGTCAGGTGGCTGAGTGCAGGAAAGTGCATGGAACGATTTTTTGTCATAAGAAAGGAAATCCCTGCATTCCTCAACAAATACTGGAAGAGAAGTTTAAGGATCCAGAATTCTTAAGACAGTTAGCTTTTATAACAGATCTAACTAATCATCTTAACATGTTAAACTTGAGTCTTCAAGGAAGAAACCAGATGGTTTCAGATTTGATCGGAATGATAAACGGATTATGGAATAAGCTGAACGTGTTTAAACGTAATTTGGAAAAAAACAATCTGACACATTTCAATAGCTGTCTACAAATAGCAGAAGAATTCAACGGTGAGGAAAATATTGAGTTTTCATCACCTGAATTTTTCAAATAACTGTCAAAGAAGAAATTCCCAAACCTGCGAGATTTTGGACTGAAAATGACATCAATGTTCGGAAGCGCATATACATGTGAAAGTGCCTTTTCCTCCATGAAATACATAAAAAATAAAAACAGAAGCAACCTTACCGATTCTTCCTTACATCTTCTTATAAGAGTGTCGACAACTGAACTGGAGGTGGACATTTCTTCATTGGTGGATGAAGCCAATCGACCACAGTCCTCACACTAATTGGTACATCTTTTTCGTTGCTTTTGCAATGTTTGTCTTGATTATTGAAAAGTGTTTTTCAATAAATTTTCCGTTTATAAAATAATATATAAATAATTGTTTTAATTATTTTTATACCTCACTTTATTTTGTTATTACTTGTAACAAAATTATTATATGGCCCGCGACAACATCAAAGGTTTTAGTTTTGGCCTTTGAGGCATTGCAAGTTGGACACCCCTGTTTTAGATGATACCACGCAGGACAATTGCTACAACCAATATTCTTTAATTCGTTTATTTCTGTGTCAGTAGTCAGTTCCTCTTCATACGAGTCACACTTTATTCTGCTCATTGTGCAGGTGCACGTTGTAATATTCTTCCTCTTTTTATTGTTTTTGGACTTCAAAATAGCTTTTCAGCTCTTCTTTTTGTAATTCTTCTTTTTTTGTCTTTCTGTCTTCTTCTTTTCCTTAGCTTCCAGTCTTTTAATTTTTTTAATCAATATATCTTTCTTTTTCTGCTCCTTAATTTCTTCCTTCTGCTTCTCAAACTGTTTCCACTCTTCGGAGAAAATGGCTCCTATTCTATTAATGGACATTTTCTTTTTTATGGTTTTAGATGTACTAGGTAAAGTTAAATACTTACCTAAAACTGGTGATAGATTTGTTGATTTGACGACAACATTGGACAAGATATTTATTTTTATTTTTGATAATTTTTGACTGTCATTTAGTTTGTTTTGCATATTTTGTGTATTATTTTCTTGCCAAATATCATTTTCAGTGAGGTTTGGGTTCCTGTACTCTTTATTTGTTATTTTTATATTCTCGGTAATATAGTTATGTGTACGAGACGCATAACCAAAGCCTCGATGGTTAGCGGACTGTATACTTAATTAACTAAAATGAGACTACACGAAACTTACTGTAGTTACACCTTTATTTAATTTAGATTATTCACCATTCACTTATGATAATTAGATGGCTATAAGCCAGAGCTAATATAATATTTACTATTTCAATAATAATAATAATTAGATGGCAACAAGCCAGAGCTAATGTATGTTTTTACCTTGTATAAAACAACAACTAAAAATGGCGTTATGCGTATTATTATGCGACTGGTGCAGAATGTCACTTGTCACTTGCTGGGGATGCAGGGAAAAACACTGTCACTTCCGACCGAACACACCCGAACCTACAAAGCGTCCCAACAATTTTGCATAGGTGTTGGATATTGTTTCCAACATTACGGTTTTCTAAAAGTTCGTCTTCCATTCGATTTTATTTATCATCCTCCATCTTATCTTGGGTAATGTTTGTTTCTGTTTCAGATTTCTTAGATGATATTCTCAACTTATCATGTGTCGGAGGTTCTTTGTGACAGTTCAGATCTTCTGGCGTATTTGCATTAAATTCAGCAACTTCTGATTGCTGTGTTTCCTGGACTTCATGATTTTGTGGTATGACTAAGTCATTTAAGTCACTTTTTGTCAAATTATTCAAATTATTTTCCAGTGTATAATCACCTATATTTGGTTAACTTATATCAAAAACTTGAATTGGTTGTGACATCATGTCTGATTGATTATGTGTATGATTAGGAAAACTTATGTCATTTGTTTGTGCCTGGCTAATTGAGTTTTCTGTTGAATTGAGACTTTCAAAGACTTTGTGTTTAAAACATCAACAACGATTTTTGAGTCAACTCCAGCATTTTTCAACTCGTTACTAAGCTGATTAATTATCTTGATGGCGATGTTCAAATGCCTGTTCTTCATTTTCTTGTCTGGAGATTTAACATTCTTAGTGGAATTCTGATGTTTTTCAATAATATTTTGTACACATTTTGAGTAATTCAAGGCATTTGGATTGTATGAATATAAGCCACACTTGCGAAAACTATTGCTGTTAATAACAGGCAATTTTTTTGTTCTAAAACTTTTTTGAGCAATGAACAAATAGTTGATTTGCTTAAAATATTATTAACATTTTCAGGACGAGTTATCCATTCGTATACTGTATCTTTCTATTGTGACTTTAAAGGTTTGAATAGACCAAAATCTGCAGTCTGAATCAAATGTGTCGCATTTGGTGCAAGTGCGTAAAGGATAATACCGTTTTCGTAACAATATTCACTGAGCCGCATTGTTAAGTGGCTTTTATGTCCATCAACAAAAACGATAACTGGCTTTTTGATGTTTTCTTCCACCCATGTGTTCAAACCTTAACAATATAATCATAAAATATATCTGATTTCATCCATCTGGTTTCTGATTTTCCTAACGACCATCCAGCAGGCATACTGTTTATAGCATCTTTTGGTGGTCTTGGTGGTAGTGGTCTAGATAGTGGACACTACACAAGGAGGCAAAATCTTCCCAGAAGCTGATATAAATACAAGAACTGTAACAGCCTCGTTTTCTTGGCCTTTTACAATTTTGTAGACAATCTTGTATCCTCTAGGTGCTATAACTTTTCCTGATTTGGGACATATATAGAAACTGGTTTCATCACCATTAAAAATATGATCTAGGTCAGTCAAAATATCAGTCGCGTTTATATCTTCTAAGTGCTACAGGAATTCAATAAACCTGGGGATAAAATATCTGGGAATTACACTGTCTAGCTATGGAGACCTGGAAAAGGAGGGAGAGATCAAATACAAAAAGCAAATAAACTGGCAAGATGCCTTAATAACACTATATGGCGAAGCAGGCACATTAACACTGAGATGAAATCAATAATTCATAAAGCCAGTGTAAGACCAATAATGACATATGCCTCAGAAATAAGACCCGCAACAGCCACAATGCAAAGGCTACTGGAAACAGCAGAGATGAGAGTACTTTTTGGTAGCCTCCTTGTTGTTTTTTCTATCTTAATATAATATTTATCCCTTTTCTTTTTATTTAATGCATCACAAGCTCCAATCAGACCAACAACAACAGAGGGATGATGTTAGCAATGCCGCCATGTTTGTTTTTTCATCATTGTACAAACATTTTATAGAACGACATTCTCTGCTATCGAAATGCGTTGCAGAGATCGCCACCTACTACAGAGATAGTAGTAGTCTTTGTGGGGAGGTGGCGCTAGAGTTTTCGTTGCGGACAGACAGACAGACATAATAAGCAAATTATCTACATGTGTTATAAGTTTAGTAAAGTTTCCGTTAACAAATTTTCAGCTTCACACAATCTCGTACAGAGTTTTTAAATGTCTATTGAATTGTCCGAAAAATTTATTAGTATTTATTGATAGTTTTAGATAAATAACTTATAAACACAACAGTAATATTTTTAATTTTATTTTTTAGGGCTTATCCTTGCAATACTTATTATCGGAGCTTTCGTTTTGCTCATATATAGATTTAGAAATAGGAAATTCTTCCGAAGTCCTAATTCGTCTAATATCGGCTTCCCCAACAATACCATACCTCACCTTCAACCAGAATCTGTGTATGGTAAGTGTAAGTATACCAATATTTTTATATTATATTTTTACCTTTGATCTATGTTTCTTTATTTATAGCGTACAGTAATTCATGTTCGATATTGTAATGAGAATTAAATTCACAACACCATTATTTTTTTTAAAAGTTGTACATAATTACAACTCCATCACAATAACCGGCCTATATGTACATAGGGAATAATAAAGAAACACTTGTAGGCATTCTTTATAATCCGGTTTTATAGTTAACCTCTACACCTTAGGTAACCAACAATACCCACGAAAGTAGGCCGGATTGCATAAAAACATCATATCATAACAGGACTTAAAAATTGCGCTGAAATAAATTCCTTGTAAGCTTTTTAAACAAAGAGCTTGAAAGAACCAATAGATACATAAGGACTACAATAAAAAAAATAATGGATCAAAACACTAAAAAATTCTTTATTTCTGGATTATAATTTTTATTATAAATTATTAGTGATTTTCTTTAAAGATTTTTAAAACATTTAAGTAACTCCCCTTTTTTTAATTTATTAGGTCTGAGTGAAAAAGGTAGCTCCATCGAAGCATACGGAGTAACAGAAATAGACGACTACCGAATGAGTCACGGAACAATGAAGTCCAGTCTTAGATCTACCCTTCCACTGCCTCACCCTGGCAATATATCCGAAAGCAACGAATATCAAGAACCATATCAAGCGATGAAATTTGCTCCTTACTACAGCTATAGTCCTGTGGTCATGGAAATGCAGAATACGATCCAAGGAACGATGAAGAAATACCCTATTGCGGCAGGTAAGAGTGAGTTTGCCGCTGTTTGGGCCGTCGAGTCTATTTTATTATAATTGCAAATGTTATACTCATTTTTTAGATAACTACGACTATGTTATCCCAGAAGGAAGCAATCTACCACTACTTTCAGAGTCAGAGCAAAACACTTTACCTGTTTCAAGAAGCAGGCTCAACAGTGTAACATCGAAAGGGCCACGAATGTCCATAAAAAGTACTCATAACGACGATAGAGGAAGACAGGTACGATTTATTTTCAAATTTTAATATTTTTTATTTGATTTGCATTGTTTAAGGTAATTTTTTCATATCATAAAGCATTTTTTGATTCGTGAATTTTCTGTTTTAATTGATATTTATTAATGTTATGATTTACTTGTAGTCTCCAACCCAACAAGAAGCTATTACAGCATTAAGAAAAAGATTGGATGGTACTACGATTATGGAATTCCCACGGCATCGACTCAGAATGTTGTCCAAATTGTCTGAAGGGGCTTTTGGAACGGTAAATACTTTACTTCTTTTAGTGTTTAAAAAATTAAATATAAATCAATAGTCAAAATGTTCAGAGAGCCCAAAAAAACATGTTTAGAAACCTTAAGCTTTTAATGTTTCAAATTAAAAATAAGTTTTCATTAATATTATGAGATCAATTTCTTTGTATGATCATTCTATGAATTTCAAACTTATAAAATATGTTCGGCAGTTTATTTAACCACTTTTAACAAAAAAATCTACCTCTGCATCCGAACTAAATCGGCGCCCTTTTGGGTAACTGTTTTAGTGGACCAAACACGTGCTAATCACAGGGTGATAAGTCTGGATTATAGGCGGATGTTATTAAACTTTCCACCTTATATAACCAATCAAATATTATATTTTGACTTGCCAGGGTAACACTAGGTAACCTTGAAAAATCAACATCAAAGAAGAACTTTAGAATGACCAGGAAAAACAACTGCAGATGAAACTGTACAATATGTAGAAACCTAGGTCAACTACCTAAAGACCTAAGTGCTGTGGGACTTGACTCTCCAGATACAGATTGAATTGTGCGACTTACATGTGATCTTACATTGCCATGCAGAAGAATGACAACAGTTGTAAAGCTTTTAAAGACGAATAGTCGTAATGCTGATACGTAAGCATTTTAAGGTATCTGGTTTTCTAAAATCTTTCAGCAATAAAGCCTTGTAATAAAAGGATACAGCCACAATTACTTTTCCTAAAGTAGATTGGAACAGTTTTCGGTTTTCCGGATTTCGAATGCTTCTGATGTTTTTAGAACACCAAGACTTATTATTGATGACAATTTGGTGCAAAAAGAATCACATTCTTGTACATAGTGCATTACATGCAATAATGATAGGCTTCTGGTCTTCGAAACCCACTTAGCAATCTTCTGATTACGAAGACTATGAGTATGGAGTGAACAGTTTCCACGATAATACTTAGCGCTTTTCTATCGACTTTTCACACTAATTGTACGATACTACAATCAGATTTTTCGGAAAAATATTTGCAATAAATCATGAGAAATCCTATTTGTGATTTAAGATAGCATTAAAATCAAAATTGAATTTTTTATTTTTTTACGTTTAGTCTACTAAGTTTCCAAGATGTAGCGGGTCAAGTTTGGTCATGTGAAGCTTTCGACTTCCTATCTAGAGTCTTCATCAGAATCTATTACAGTCCCTCAGTCACCTAACTTGATAGATCACTTCAGTACTATACTGATAGTCACTGAATACTGCCAATCAGTGACTAAAGGAAACAAATAGAACACATGGGATACAGAGGACTGCGAGTGATAAAAGCTCTACTATATATTGTAGTCAAAATACAGTTTTTTTTTGTATTCAACAAGTTTTTTTGTTTAATCTGTTCATGTTTAATCATGTGATCTCTTTAGGTTTATATTGCTGAAGCAGACGGAATAAACGAATTTTCTTCAAACATGTCTACCGAAACCAGATTAGTAGCTATCAAGTTTTTGGGAGAAACAGCTACGGATAAGGAAAGGTGAGGCAATTTTAAGTGTTAAATGTTAAAACATAGTATAATTTTGATCTAAAACCTATTATAAACTAGGTATACCTAAAAGTATATTTGATGAAAATAAAAACATGTTTAAACTATGATTTTTGTCGTTTTACTGCTTTGATAGCTAAAACGCCTTGTATTATCATTGTTTATTGTCTTCTTCAAAGTTAAAAAGTTTCTTGAAGATAATTTATATTGTTTTATTGCTGTCCAAACCACTTGGTCTATTACCGAGGCGCCTACAGTTACCACTTAAGCTTTTTTCTTAGATATTATCTCTATTATTCGGCATATGGCTTATTTATATATTTATTTAATCAGTAAACGTATATAGAAACATAAAAACATGCAGTTCAACACGAACGCCATAGAAAGTGCCGCAGCGGAAATTATAGGAAAAGAAAGGAATAACAAGAAGAAAAACCAGTGGTTTGACCAGGAGTGCGAACAAAGCTCGCATCAGAAAGCAATTAAGAGGCTAGAGTTACTAACACGCCCTACAGATGAGAACAGGGAAGACTACAACAGATTAAGGACTCAAACGAGACGACTCTTGAGAAACAGTACCTAAAATCGCGAAAACAGCAACTGGAGGAGAAACATAGAACCGGTCAGTCTAGATAGTTTTATAAGGATCTAAAAACAATGAAGGGCAACACGACAAACAGCCAAAGATTTATAAAAGACGATGCAGGACAATTACTCACAGACGACGAGGAGATAAGCCGCTAATGGAGAAAGTATTTTGAGCAACTCTTAAATACAGAAAAACCCACAACGACAGGTCAACAAAGACAGTACCAGTTAGCCGAACCTGAAATACCAGGGCCCACACTAGCTGAAGTAAAGTCTGCAATTTTGTCCCTAAAAACCATAAAGCCTCAGGCCCATACGGCATACAGGTGGAACTACTGAAAAAGGGGGAGAAAAGGTCTACCTTGAGATATATCATCTTATTTATAAGTGAAGTCTGGGAAAGAGAAGAAATACCAAAACACTGACATAAGAGCCATATAGTTCCTATCCAAAAGAAGGGAGACAAACAAATATGTTGGAACTATAGAGGAATATTGTTATTCAATAAAACGTACAAAATTATATCCATAATACTGTCTAAAAGACTAACTCCATACGCAGAGGAAATAATAGGCGACTGCCAAAGAGGATTCAGACCGAGAAGGTCGACCATAGACCAGATATTCGCCCTACGCCAGGTGCTGGAAAAAAACTGGGAATTCAATCGCGATGTACACCAAATCTTCGTAGACTTTAAATAAGCTTACGATTATGTTAGCAGAGAAGCATTGTGGGAGACCATGGTAGAAATGGGAGTACCTAGAAAGCTGGTACGATTAGCACAGGTGAGCATAGAGAACGCTTCCGCACGGATCAGAATTGGCAGCACCACGTCGGAGGAATTCCTCATTGACACCGGGCTTATGCAAGTAGATCCTCTCGTCTCCCTGCTATTTAATTTTGCACTGGAACATGCGGTAAGAAAAGCTCAACCACAACTGACAAACTGATTTGCCGCCCAAGGATCAAAAATACTATTGGCGTTGGCGGATGATGTGGACACAATTGCACAATCCACCAGATATGCAAAAGAAGTTTTCTCCTTATTCGAAAACGGAGCCAAGGAAGTCTGAAGTTCAACGAGAACAAGACCAAGTACATGATGGTTACGAAGAACCCAAGGTCAAGGGTTAGACAAAACCTAACAATCAATGAATACAACTTTGAAGTCGTCAAAGAATTTAAGTACCTGGGAGCGATCAGAACATCTGAAAATAAATATGAAAAGAAGGTGGCAGCCAGGATCATTGCAGAAAACAGGGTATATTACTCATTAATGACCGTACTTAAATCAAAAATACTGTCAATACCAGCTAAAATAAGGGTGTATAAGACAATAATTCGTCTTACAATAACGTATGAAAGCGAGACATGGACTCTGAACCAGCGAGAAACGACAAAATTACCAGTACTGGAAAGAAAGATACTGCGGACTATCTATGGGCCTTGCGGAGAAGAGACAACGGGAGAATGGAGAAGAAGACACAATGATGAACTCCAGACAGTAAATGGAGATGAAAACATAGTATGCTACATTAAAGCAAACCGAATAAGATGGGCGGGCCACGTGCTAAGATCGAGTTACGAAAGACTCCTGGATCCACATTCCAGGCCCTATGGTAAAAGGTCAGTTGGTCGCCCAAGAAAGAGATGGAAGGACGCAGTAACCAGCAATGAGAAATAGCTGCTCAGGACCAACAACAATGGATGGAAATGGTAAACGTGGGCAACATTCACATAGAGTTGTAGAGCCAAATGATGATGATGATGAAATTGTTATTTGACAATATTTTGTTCCATTTAATATTTTGATTTACCCGGTCAAAGAATTTCTCGAAGTCAATTAAAGACGAGAACGATATTTTTATATTTACATTTCTATATTTTTTAACCATTACTTACAAACAGTCCGTTGAAATATTTACTGTTTTTTATATATTGTTGAAGAGTTTCTACGTCTAGGAGTACCGTCTTACAACTAGTTTTATGTCATTTAAGCTTGTTTTTGATGCAGTTATTAAATTTTTCATTTGAGGCTGTAGATATCAAAAAGTGTTGTGTAGGTATTTTAGAAGTTTTAATTGTTTGACTAATTATTTTGCAGGAAAGACTTCTACCGAGATGTCCGAATACTAGCAGCCTTAGAAGACCCAAACATAGCTAGAGTTCTCGGCGTCTGCAGTCAAGATGAACCGCTGTGCGTCATTATGGAGTATCTCGATCACGGAGACCTCTGTCAGTTCTTGAGAACACATGTGGCCGCCTCCAACACTTCCACGCTGCCGTATGGACTCAAGTCGCTGTCGTTCGATTGCCTTCTCTACATGGGAGTTCAAGTCGCCTCTGGGATGCATTATTTAGAAACTTTAAATTTCGTTCACAGAGACTTGGCGACGAGAAACTGTTTGATAGGAAAGGGGTACCAGATTAAAATTTGTGACTTCGGTACATACAACGAACTTTACATTAGTGATTATTATAAGGTGGATGGTAATACGCCGTTGCCGATTAGATGGATGGCCTGGGAGAGTGTTTATCAGACTAGGTAAGTACTACTCGAAAAATTAACGAAATTTGATGTAGATTTATTGACGAGATGGAGACAACAGAATTATATATATAATAACGAATTGATTACGGCTGTCACCGTTTCTCCGCCCCCAATTTTCTTCTCCCCAACTTATCCGTGGTCGTCCTCTCTTTCTTCTTTCAGGAGGGATCCATTCTAGTACTCTTCTAAGCCATCTGTACTCTAGCATTCTTTTAACATGTCCGAAGAACAAAATTAAAACCTTTTAAATATATCCAAAGACAGATATAGGACCTATTATAGTGCTTTTTTCTTGCGACTTCTCACAAAATCGTCGTTGTGTGATTAATACAGTCATAACTGTAAAATTATTTTAAAGTCTTTAAAATTTTACCATAACACATAAATTAATGTGGAAATGTAATATCGAAATATTAATAATAACTAATAAATAATAATTAAGACAAAGAACTGTTATTAAATTAACTTTAAAAAACATGTACCTAAATAATGACTTTCAATTGATTTATTGGCTAACTACTTATAAAAATATAAATATTTTCCAAAGTAAACCTTACTTTCATAATATATTTGTTTGTGAGGAAAATTACTTCTCTTCATATATTTCAGATTTCTTGTATCGATAAGAGTAGGTCACAATATTATTGGACCCAAGATCACATCAAAAGGTATTCTACAGGGAGCTGTTTTAAGTCCATTTCTTTTTAATTTGTACACATACGATTTGCACAATTTCCAATATTGTTTGCTTACAATATGCTGATGATATTGTCATCTATTCACATAAGAAAACGTACAGTGAAAGCACTACTGAACTGAAACATATTATGTACAACTTGGATAATTGGACTTGGTTAAATGGATTCAATATTTCGTACCAAAAATGTGCCATAGTATTTTTTTCAAGAAAACACCATATTAAACATCACGCTGTAAGTTTAAATGGCAATGATATTCCAATTGTTTCGGAATTTAGATATCTTGGTGTCATACTTGACAGAAAACTGCTTTGGACTCAACATATTAATTATACAATTGGTAGCTGCGAAAAAGGTATTAATTTTCTTAAAATGGTGTGTAAGAGATCGTGGGATGCAAATCAAAACATTGCATTGAATCTTTATCGAGCCTATATAAGATCTATAATAGATTACTGTTGTGTGGTATATGGGTCAGCTAGCCTAACCAATTTGCGTAAACTTGATAGAATTCAATTTAAAACTCTAAGGATTGTGTTAGGATTGATGAAAAGCACTCCAAATGAAGCCACCCTAGCTCTAGCATCTGAAAATCCACTCTCATTACGCAGAGAATATCTGGCAAGCAAATATTTCCTAAACCAACATTATCGTGGCACTTATAATACAAAAATAATTAATAAATTAAATACAGCTGATTTAACATCTACATACTTCGTTAAAAAAAACTCTCCACCACTTGCAAGAGCAATTATAACTTGCAACGAACTGAAGTTAATAAATTCCCCTTGTAATCTTATCTGGGAATCGTTGGAAATACCACATCTAACAAGTGTTCTAGCTACAAATATTATTATCCCAAAATACCAAAACGAATTTTGCTACACTACTCTTAAAGAAATCTTAAGTGGCTATTCAGATCATATTCTGATCTATACAGACGGGTCAAAATCACCAACATTTACAACCAGTGCTTACTTTGTACCAAAAATGAAGATTAAAAAATCATTTATTTTAAATAATCAATCCAGCATTTTTTGGGCACTGCTGAAGCGTGTGCTATATACAAAGCCCTTGAATTGTGCTGTGAAAACCAGTGGAACAAAATTGTCATATGCAGTGATTCACTGTCAGTATTGCACTCCTTGCAAAACTTTAAATTCACAATCAATAGCAATATATTCATATTAGAAATTTTTCAACAGTTACTAAAACTATCAGATCCATATGGTACTAAATTTCTATGGGTCAAGGGACACTCAGATATTGTTGGCAATACTATTGCTGATTCTATAGCTAAAAATCCATTACAGCACCCACATATGGTGATAGAAGAATTTAACACATGTGACCTACTTGCCTATATCCAACAACATATTAAATTTAAATGGGACAGACAATGGATTCAGTTTGGTGAAAGCAGGGGCACTAATTTATACAAATTACAACCCACAGTAGATGTAAAACAATTTTACAAAGATGTTACATTAAGCAGAAACACAGTGTCGACTGTCTTAAGATTAAAAGTAGATCATGGATGTTTTCCGAAACATCTACACAAAATAGGAGTTCTCCCAAAAGAGGGATTAAGTACACCATTAAACGTAAATCTCCTATTAAGTGAAGACAATATAAAAATCTTTAAAATAATTATGATATTTCTTGTAAAAATTAAATTAAAGGTATGAGTGTAAAATTGATCGTATGCTTGAACATTTCCTTTGTATGTTTACCATATATGTTGCCCACCTACCTAACCGTGGTTTATGTCTTGTTTGTTACAATAAAGCCGCCCTGAGCGTGAAAAGTGTCCTCCTTGTACAATCCTGTATGAATGAATACTAATATTTATATGTAATTACGTGGCTAAAGGTTTCAAGCTAAAGCCAATAAAAAAAAATTTCAGATTTCTTCCGATATTTTAACCTTCATCGAACGGGCCTCAACATATTACACAAAAGACGGGTCTGAACGGACCCCATTCTTAAATGGGCGAACTAAAGTAGAGACACCATTATTTGACGCTTTAAGGCCATAGTGATACATTTTCTGATATTAAAACGTTAATTTTACTCAGATTTTTTGTGTTCTATTAGGCAAAATATATGATTAAGTTTACTAATTGTACGTGTGAAATGAGATTTGATTTAAATAAAACTTGCCAAAAAATATTTATTTTTAATTACAAGTTTTATCCCCAATACCTGGCATTGCAAATTTTGCAGAATCCAAAAAAATACCCAATACCTGATATATTAAAAAAGGTATTTAAATAAAAAAAAATTAACTTATTTACCACACGATCAAATCAACAAGTCAAACACTCTTTGCGATACACAACTACGGCACTGGAAAACAGCAAACTGGCCGTTTCTATGGTAACACTAGTAAACAAGAACCACTGCGCATGGTCGATTTATGAGTCATATTCCCAAACTAAACTTTGTCGGAGTCTACCATAGATAAATAATATTAGGCATGCAACATTATGCATTCTAAAAACATCCCAACACTGTCAAACCGAAATATTTTAATTCTTGGTTGACATTTGCGGCTATAGGTATTCAGCTTGTACTTTCGATAAACACAACCGTTATTATTTCTTCCTTATCTGTATATGTCATCAGTGTTTCGGTATTTTTTTTTAATTCTATAATATTTTAAGAGCCTCGAACGAACAGACGGACAAATCTGTCTCTCTGCCTGTAATACCCTTGCCTCTTTACCCAATAACTTAAGATCTTAATGTAATAAAATAAAATGATTTAATTGTTTCTATTGTTGCATTTGCAATATTAATGTAAATTATACTTTTGTAGGTACACAACGAAAAGTGACGTTTGGGCATTCGCCGTGACACTATGGGAAATCCTAACGCTTTGTCGCCGACAGCCGTACGAATTCCTCACCGATCCCGAGGTGATGGAGAACTTAGCACGCTTACACTGTGATGATGGGCAATTCAAATACCTACCTCGTCCTACGACCCACAAGGATATATACGATTTAATGTTAGAATGTTGGAGGAGGAAAGATTCTGATAGGCCTACGTTTAGAGAAATACACTTATTCTTGCAAAGAAAAAATTTAGGATATGCTCCTACATAGTACTTAGGAAGACTGGTTAGATGATAAAAGGGAACAATGTTGTAAATAGAACACAGGGTGATAAACTATACTGTACTTTATTATTTATAGATACGTCTAATGTTTATTTTAGATGAAAAATCATATAGATATATGATGTAGAAATATTTACGTACTTTTAAGTCAGTCCAGAACATGCTTTAAGAAATATGCGTACCTACCATTAGAATCCAGGAAACTAAAATAAATTAAAAATTCAAGCTATATTTTTTTAACATTTTTATTTTGTTTAATTTACATGCTTCGCTGTACTGTAATTTTTTCAGATGGTAAATAAAAAAGCAACCGTAGGACGCAGCAAAGTATTTATTAAAAACCATTCGGTAATGGTAAATTACATTTGTCATTGAATATTTTGGTATCAGACATATTTTCAACTGTTCATTTAATATTCCAATTGATCAAGCTACCATAATGTATGCTCACTGCCGTTCAGCTACCGTTACATTAGATGTGGCAACACTGTCAAGCTGTCAAATAGAGGGCCTATTTGTAGATATATTACTGGACCTATATCGAGAACCGAGAAGAATACAATTTAAAAGAGTTTTATTTTACTACTTTACTAGACATCTAGCCAATTAAAAAAGTTTTCTAAAATCAAATTAAAATTGTTGTCATCAAATGGTTTAAAAAAAATGGCTTATCTCTAAACGACTCTCTCTCTCTCTCTCTCTCTCTCTCTCTCTCTCTCTCTCTCTCTCTCTCTCTCTCGGTCTTTTTCTTGGAAAAGTTTTTAACACACCATCAGCAGAATGCATATATAAATACAAACAGATCTTTTCAAAAGCCTTCTACTCACTGTTGTCAAATTTCCATGCCCTGATGATTACGACGGCCATGGTGTGCCCCATGTGTTGTGATACCTACCTTGTATTAATAATTTTTTCATTATTGATCTATCTTGGACTCTGCTCTGCTCCAAAAGATTTGAATAAACTTGATCTAAATGGCTGTGAAAGTAACGGATCTTACATTGTTCTATCTAAGATCAATCAAATATTCCTTCTTTCAATTTTTCCATATTTGGAGGACATTTATTTGCAAAGTATCCAAAACAAAGCCAATTTGGTCTAAAGTTTTCCCAAAATGTTCCCATAAACACAGAAATATAGAATATGTTCTATGAAATCCTTCCCCTTCCACTAACAGTTCTCATATATAAGTCATTTCGTGTTTGGTTTTGTGAATTATTATCACTTATGTATTCTATTTATATTAAGTAAAACTTCTCTAAGTTCCACTTAAAAAAAAATTGTTTATAATATCACAAATAAATTTTTATCATTTTGATGAAATGGCTAGAAACTTTTAAACACAATTCAACATCACACTTTATCATTTAATTATTCCCGGAAGTTCTTGAAAGCCCATAATGATAATATAAGTCTTAAAAAACCTTCCTTATAGCCAAAATTTCTCAACAAAATCGTAATTTTTATATATTCTTTTGTACTTTAGCTTGTCTACATCATCCCATGTGTATATCAGCAGCAATTTCATCATTTACTTCATTTTCATACCCAATTTCCTCACCAATACGTCTTTAGTTACTTGCAGTTAAAACTGCTGGACATAAATTGTTTTACTGGTTGGTGGCATATATAAACACCACTTACACTATAACTTGGCAGAGACATGTAACACTTTAAAAGTCTTTAGGTGTGATCATTGTAATCTATAGTGACTAATATAGTCACTCTCGAAAGTGGAAAGTGGACTATAGTTACCACTTAGCGTTAATATACAACAATTTATTAATGACGCTGGCTGTTTCCTTTACTAGAGTATTTCTGTGTGTTGATATTTCGCTCTGTGTTCCAAAGACTTAGAAAAAAACCAGAATTTTTTGTCCACTTAGCAAAGTCTACTTGACCCCAATGCCAAGGAAATACATTTGAAAAAATTTCTGCAAAAAGATTTTTGTATTTAGGTGTAGGAACAAGCAACTTTGAAGACCATTTTTAAAAGTTTAAATGTCTAATAAGGTTATTTAGTTCTTCCTACATATACCGTCCTAGTAACTTCGATACCCTTTAGCCTGTTGTCGTGTTTCTCAGAACAAATTTTACCATAATCCTCTGATAATGTAGGTGGCTTACACAAGGTTGGAGCCAGTGTTTCTTTTGAATATGTAATTGGTTTCTTGCATTTGAAACTGCTAGATAAATATCATTTTCCTGAGTTGTTGCCCCTATAAATGAGACTTAAACTGTTGGTTGGTGAGGGAACTTAAAGTGATTGCTGTTGAAAGCTTGTGTGAATTTCATAATTCCACAGAGGTGAAAATGGTATAATACACCTTACGAACTTAGTCTCTATGGAAAGTGGTATCAATAGTTGCTACTAAATGATAAAGGGTTAATATGCAAGGGATTAAAAATTGTTTTTTCTTGATCTACTAATGATTGGAAGCATATTTTTTTAACTTACAAAGTATTTATTATTTTAATATGTATTCGGCACATAAATAATCAAGAATATCTGAATTATTAGTAAATTGAAATGTCACTTGTGACATTTGCTTGTGAAACCTGTTTATTGTGTAAACACTTAAGAGCCTTTATTCATGGAAAACCGTTGGGCAATTAAAAGAAATTGAATAAAGGTTTCTGAAACTATTTTTTCTGGCATGGTTAAGTTAAATATTAAGTTTTTTATATTGGGTGTGGCTTAGTCCAATACTTGTGGCTTGTACAACCAATAGTTGTGGCCTAATCCCATAAAAAACATAATATTTAATTTAAATGGAATATAAAGTTTCTTGACTAGAAGCATTAGATAAGTAATAAAAAAACATTGATAAATGATTAGACAATTCCACAGACAATACAGTATGTTCCGAAGTTTAATAGAATGAACATTTATGAAATCTTTAATTTTTGTTTATCCCAAAACCTAGTGCTGATGGATCACTATGCATCTTTTTTTAAATAAGATCACTTTTTGTTGAATAAAGAATGCTTTTGAACTAAAATTTTATAAGTATGGTACACTAAAGACAAACCAAATTATAATTTAGCTGTGTTTGATGAACTACTTTGGTTTATTTGATTTAAATTAGTATATTTCTTGAGCAAGTTGGGTCTGACTTACATTATATATTTACGAAAAGTTGTGTTTATTGAAAAGATTTATATTTTCAAAGATTCTAGTATGAAAATGTTTATTTTTACGACGAAAATTTCCAGTGGAGGTATTTTTAATACAGTAAAAACTCTTTGAAGTTAATTCAGTAAAAATGTGTTTATATGTGATAAAGTTTTTTGAATTTTTGTCGCTTATCAAGGTATCTTTTACAACTTCAACATTATTTCATTGATGCAGACATAATATACTATAATAATACTATAATTTACTCGGGTTAGTATATAGAATTTTCTTACCTTCGCATATTTAGGCTCTGGCTAATGATACGCCCTTCAGTTCCTCTGGAAATCGGATTTTTTCAGTACCCGACACTTATACGGAACTATAACCCGTCGAAATATAACAATCGCGCGTAATCCGCACCTGGTGCCGACTCTTGTATTAACAACCCTGCCCGAAGACACGTTTAACAAGGTTGCGTTTTCGCTGAGTTAGTAATTCTATGCTTCATTTGGGTCACAAGCGGTGTTATCTTTACAACAACAGTTTCTGTTATACGTGCTTTTTCTACGTTTAAACAATTATCAAATAATGCACTAACTAGGTCAATTTCTTTGTGTAATTTAAAATGTATACTTTACTGAATTAATTATCCTTTATTTGATTTGGAATATATAATAATCATTAAAATCATTATTATTCTCCCCTATGCTACTAACTTTTATTTTAATTCTTCACTTTCTTGCTATGTTTACATTACAATGCGATGTTGTCTGAAGGTGAGGGACCGGTCCAGAGTTACTCCAAGATTTATAGTAATGTATAACCATTTCACGCACTTTGGAGTTTTCGCTTGGCTTCCTTTGCGCGAAGGTGAAAAGCGCAGATTGGGTTTTAGAGGGATTGGATTTCAGGGAATTCTGCAGATAGTACGGTGTCATTGTTTTTAACCCAGATTCGAGTATCTTCTCCACTTCTTCAAAACTATTTCCTTGAGCACATATTGCAAGATCGTCAGCAAAGAGGAAGTGCTTGGTTTCGGTTGGCGTAGGTTGGTCGTTTGTGTATATATTGAAAAGCATTGGTGCTAAAACACTTCCCTGTGGTAGGCCGTTTTTTTTAATTATCCACCTACTTACTCCTCCAGCACAACGAAAAAACGTCTGGTTTGAGGTAAGGAATATACGACTTTCCGCAGATGGTTATCATTAAAAGTGTCGTTACTTATGCTAATAATAATAAATAAACCTAAATATTAGATTTGAAAAAGCAAAATTTTCCAATGAACACAATTTTTTGTTACCTTGTAGAAATTTTGGAACACTTCCCGTTACATGAGAATGTATTTATACGTGCAATATAATTAGATATCTATAGTTGTTACATGGTGGGAACGGTTACATAGACGTCAATACACCACCAGACTTTTTTAACCATTAATATTAATAACAAGTGAGGTAACATAGATCTTACTATATTAGTTATTTCAATACTACAAAACCCGTTTTAAAAACGATCTTAGACATTTCATATCTCAAAATTTTATACCATTTGTTAACCGTTTGGTTAATTTTATACCACTGTAACAATTAGCAATTAATGAATGGTAAAGTTACCGTTTGTAAATCCACTTTCTTCTACATTTAGAAGGAAATAGGAAACTCTGAGACCTGTCAGAAATAAGATCATTTAGATAAGTAAGAGTACATAACATATATAGAAGCCAAAGTATGTTTCATTCGTTTCATTTTGGATAAGTATTAGCAGAAGTCACGTTTGGATGTTAATACAGCTATTTAAAAAGAAAACTTAGGCGTTTTATTTTTGAGAATCAGAAACTGGACATAAATATTTTTTGGTAATTAGAAACTGCGCAAGTTTGTAGTGTTAAAACGCAAAAATCCTAGCAGTTTATTATATATTATACTTTTGAGATATTAATTTTTATTATGTAATATTTTTATTCAGGGCATTATTGATTGAATTTTTTTTTGTACTCTTAGTACTCTTTTTGTACTATGTTAAAAACAAACATTTTATTTTTAGCACGTTTTACTACGAGAATACTAATTTAAAAATCCAAATGCAGTCGTCCATGTGTCATACATAATTTTCTCTCTTCAACAGCCGCCTTACTTTACTTTATCGTGTCCGGACATGTCATTCATAAAATTTCGGCCCAGTATCGGGCTACGTCGTTTCCATCTTTGTTGGCGAGCCACAAATCTTCAAGGGTACATCGATAAGGACAGTTTCTGCATGTAAGAAGATGTTCCATATTCTGTGTTTCTCCACAGTCACAGTTCACATCATCTTGGTCTATTTTTCCCCATTTTGCCATGTTTGATTTTACTGTAGCAACCCCCGTTCTTATCCTATTCAAGGTTTTCCACGTTTTAAAGTCTAGGGTCTGGCCGGTCCATTGAACCTGGGGAAGTGAAAAATACTCAGGCGGTTCATCCTGCACTGTTCCAAGGAAGCTTTTCCTAGATTTTAGTCGCTTTCGTGGTGTTCGAGCTTTGTATAGGGCATGCCGATCGTGCGCGATCTGTTTAATTATCTCTATGTGTTCTGCAGCGCCTCTGCGTGTTGAGGGTTCTGCAAAACCCGCTCCTCTATATAGATTTGAAAGTGGCGTTGGTTCCATGCACCCCGTTACTATCCTGCATGTCTCATTTAGCGCAGTATCAACTTGTTTGGTGTGGGCAGATCTGCTCCAAACGGGGCACGCATATTCAGCAGTTGAGAAACACAGTGCCTGTGCCGTTGTTCTTAAAACGCTAGGACGTGCGCCCCATTTACTTCCCGTTAGCTTTCTGAGTATGCTGTTCCTAGTTGTTACTTTCCCTCTTGTTTTTATGCAATGTTGTCTGTAGGTGAGGGATCGGTCCAGAGTTACTCCAAGATATATAGGTTGATTTGTATGTTCTAATGCATTACCATTCCACACAATTTGGAGTTTTCGCTTGGCTTCCTTTGTGCGAAGATGGAAAGCGTAGACTTGGGTTTTAGAGGGATTGGGTCTCAGAGAATTCTGCAGGTAGTACGCTGTCATTGTTTTTAAGGCAGTTTCGAGTTTCTCCTCCACTTCTTCAAAACTATTTCCTTGAGCACATATTGCAAGATCGTCAGCATAGAGGAAGTGCTTGGTTTCGGTCGGAGTAGGTTGGTCGTTTGTGTATATATTGAAGAGCATTGGTGCTAAATCACTTCCCTGTGGGAGGCCGTTTTTTTGAACTCTCCACCTACTTACTTTACCCTCCAGCATAACGAAAAAACCTCTATTTTGCAGTAAGGAATATACAACCTTTCCCAGATGGTGGTCATTGAGAGTGTTGTATATTTTACGGAGCAATGTTTTGTGCCTTACTGTGTCATAGGCTGCTGTCAGATCTACAAAAGCAGCCCCTGTTATAAGTTTTTCTTCAAAGCCCTCTTCAATGTGTTCTGTTAATGCGAGGACTTGACCGGTGCAAGATTTGCCAGGTCTGAATCCTCCTTGTTGTGGGATGAGGTGCTTGTCGACATTTTTTTCTATTCTAGCGAGTATGAGTCTCTCGTATAGTTTAAAAAAGTGACACAATAGCGAAATAGGTCTGTAGCTACTGGGGTCTTCTGGATCCTTTCCTGGTTTTAACAAGGCTATTACTTTAGATTTCGTCCATGATTTTGGAATTTTGCAGGTTTTGCAGCACGTGTTATAAAATTGCAAGATCCAGTTTTTTGCTCCTTGGCCTAAATGCTTTATTTGTTCACTGCATATATTATCCACACCTGCAGCTTTCCCGTTTTTCAACCTGTTCAGACCGTCGTGGAGTTCTTTTAGTGTAAAAGGAGTTCCTAGGTGGTTTGTCTCCGAATACAATCTTCTCCTAGTGTTTGGGTCCTATTGTATTGTATTTGTATCCACAGCCGCTAACTTTACTCGGGTGGTGTGCCAATCTATTTGATGACACTTAGGCATTTATTTGCGTGGATGCAAATACTTTTATGCCAAAATATCCAGTTATCCAGCAGAAATACACATAGAGCATAAAAATCTGCTTGAGTTTTTAAATACACGCTGTACCAAAGTTCTTCTTCTTAGAGATGCTTTGTGTGGTCTCCTGAAGTTGGAAATTATTCTTAAAAAATCTGTTTTCCAATAGCTGTACTGTTTTATTTATATTTAAGTGTGTTCTTTAGATAGGCCTTAGATAGGTCTTCGATCAAACCAAAAATGCTCGAAGTAACTTTACGCTCCTTTAACTTTGAGGCAAAAATCCCAGAAATTTCCTTTTTATTTTTGCGAATTGTTCCCGTAACAGTTAGTTTGTGTCTTTTAGAAAATTTAAGGCTAAAGGTATCGACCTAAACCAATTATCGAAAGTTACATTTCTTCCAATTCCAGAAATTGGTTTAATTAATCTTTGTACGACTAAAGAGGCGCTATTGTCGACTTTACAGGGCCCATCTGGTTGAGTCCCAACATACACCTCTAGATTATAGGTGTAATATGACGTGGAATCAACAAGCGCTAATATTTGGATTCCATACTTTGCAGGTTTATTCGGTATATATTGCCAAAATCCACATTTGCCGCGAAATAACTCAAGCATTTTATCAATTGTCACAAATCCATCAAAAAGTTCTCTATAGGAGATGGCTTATCGTACTGTTTCTGTTCTTCTATATTATCAAGATGACGGAGCCTGGAGCAATCAATTGCCAAGCATCAATAATGGTTTTTACTTCTCTGGCTTTTCCAATTACTCCAGAAGATTGAGTCACTATGTTTCTGCTCCGGTTATTTTTTTAAACTGCTACGGGAAATTTATTCTACAACGTCTTTTTGTCCCTTCCCACAAAACACAGACGAGAATTTAGATCTTGCTGAGTTTCGTTAAAATCTGGTAGCTCTTCTCCTTCTAATTGCTCTGAACTAGAGTCGTGATCATTGTTCTCCAAAACGTCATCTTGATCTTCAGGAGGTCCACCTATATCATAGTCGCTCTCAATTTCAGTCCATATTTCTTTCTCGTAAGAACACATAACCTGCAAATTAAAAAAAGTATCAAGTGGCGTCATTTTAAAATTTATTACGGCTCGGTTCTTTCGATCGACACGCGTGTAGTCCCGGGTTAAAGGTATTCCAAATATTTTTCTATATATCCACTTTTCAAATGCTTTAATGAAATTTAATGCAACACATTTAAAATTGTGTCAAATGACGGAATCACACGAAACCAGATAGACTATGTGCTTATCGATGGAAGGCATTCTAGCACTATTATCAGCGCACACAGTCTGAGGGGAGCAGAAAGTGACTCTGACCACTTTCTGGCTAGAACAAAAGTGAGAACAAGGCTAAAGACGAGACAGCTAAAGCAACGCCAACAAGGAAACAGATGGGACATTTCAAGGCTCGATTTACCTGATAATGAACGTCAATATCAGGCACTGATCCAAAACAAATTGCAGACACTGGAAGAAGAAGAAACATCAACGCCAGAATTGACCATAGACCAGAAATGGCAAAATATAACGAACGCCATAGAAAGCAATTAGGTTAGAGTTACTAACACGCCCTACAGATGAGAACAGGCAAGACTACAACTGAATAATGACTCAAACGAGAAGACTTTTGAGAAGAAAAAAAGGAAAAATACATAGAAGCGCAAATACTGGAGGAGAAACATAAAACCGATCAATCTAGACAGTTTTATAAAGACCTAAAAACAATGAAGGACAACACTACCAACAGCCCAAGATTTATAAACGACGATGCAGGACAATTACTCACAGACGACGAGGAGATAAACCGTCAATGGAGAAAGTATTTTGAGCAACTCTTAAATATCGAAAAACTCACAACGACAGGGCAACAAAGACAGTACCAGTTAGCCGAACTTGAAATACCAGGGCCCACACTAGCTATAGCCCAACACAATGAAAGTCAAGCCTCATTGAAGCTGGCAGTGGAATAAGATCAGAAAAGAAATGAAAGGCAGAATTTACAAAACAGTCATCAGACCAATAATGACATACGCGGCAGTAACAAGACCTGACACAGGGAGGATAAAAAGGATGTTAGGAAGGAAGAAATAGCAGAGAGGAAAAATTGCTGGTAAGGCACTATGGGACAGAGGTAGAAGTGCAAATATACGATGTAGATGCAAGGTGGAGAGCATCAAGAACTGGGTAAGAAACAGAAGAGTAGTATGGAATGATCATATAAGCCGATGACAACAGATATAGTAGTAATGATGGCAAGAGACAGTTCCCCAATATAAAGACGATGTGTAGGAAGACCACGAAAACGATGGAACGACGAACTTTGCGAACGACACACGAAAAATAGGCATAATCCTGTCTACATAAAAAGAAGAATAAGAAGAAGAGGAATACACACTTAAGAGTATTCGAATAAATATACGAAAAAATGAGTTGCAAAACATAAAAAACAGTAATTGACTAATACTGAAGAAGCAGAACAATATACAAAAAGTAAAATCCATCAAAAAATTAGTAGATTATTCTATTTTCACAAAAAATTTAACTTACATAACAAATGCTAATACATAACAAAAATCGATACCTATTTTGAGTCAACTTAGTCCACCCCGTGGTTCAGTGGGTGGGCAAACTCACTTTATGTAAATATTTTACTTAGTTCGTGGTGTAAACCTTACACTGTTTAGTATTTTAAATACCTAAATAGATCTGCGACTTTAAATTGTGCTTTAGAGTACAAGTTTAGTGTACCATTCGATGTCCCGATCGAGGTATGATTCAATGATGCATCATCATCATCATCATCTTGGTGCTACAGCCCTTAGTGGGCCTCGACCTTCTCAAGCTTTCTACGCCATTCTGTTCTGTCCCTTGCTTGAATTTTCCAGTTGCCGAATCCGATCTTCTCCGCATCTTGTGTTACCCCATCCATCCACCTCAGCTTTGGTCTACCCCGTCGTCTCATTCCCACAGGTTGCGCTGTTAGAATTTTTTTTATCATATTCGATTCAGGGGCCCGGGCTACATGTCCTGCCCACTGCAGGCGGTTTCGCTTAATTATAGTGGTAATATCTTTACCACCAAACGTATGCTTGTAGATATTCTGCAGTTCGAAGTTATATCTACGCCTCCATATTCCGTTCTCACAGACCGCTCCAAATATATTGCGTAGCACCTTTCTTTCAAAAATGGATAGAGCGGATTCATCTGTTTTCGTTAGCGTCCATGCCTCTGATCCGTATGTAAGAACGGGGACTATCAGTGTTCTATACAGCCTTATACGAGTTTTTTGAGATAGGCGTTTGTTAGCTAAGTACTTTGATAGACCATAATAACACCTGTTTGCAATTATTATTCGCCTTTTTATTTCCTCAGATATATTATTATTGGGGTTAACCGATGTCTCTAGATATATGAATTCATTGACTGCTTCGAAGTTTTGGTCATTGATGATTAAATTTGTGTCAACATTTCCAGCTCTTGTGTTTGTGTTAGACGCCATGAATTTGGTTTTATTTTGATTTATATGTAACCCCATTCGTTCTGCTGCTGCTACTAGCTCGGTTAGGATTTCCGCAGTTCTCGCCCTAGTTCTTGTTATAATGTCCACGTCGTCTGCATATGCTAGAATTTGGACTGATCTATTAAATATTGTTCCCCTGCTATCTAAATTAGCGTCTCGTACAACTTTTTCTAAGGCGACATTAAAAAGCTGACACGCCAGCGCATCTCCCTGCCTTAACCCCCTATGTATTTGAAATGGGGTTGACGAGTCGTTTTGAATTTTTACTGCTGATAGCATCTTCGCCATTGTCACTTTTATCAAACGTATGAGTTTTTTTGGAATTCCTAACTCATTCATAGCGTTGTAAAGACTTGGTCTTAAGACACTGTCATATGCCGCTTTAAAATCGACAAAAATATGATACATATCTATGTTAAACTCTTGCGCTTTTTCGAGGATCTGTCGTAGTGTAAAAATCTGGTTAATGGTTGAACGTCCAGGCCTGAATCCTGCCTGATATTCCCCTAGAAACATTTCAGTATAAGGCTTTAATCTCTCTTGCAAAATATTTGATAATATCTTGTATGCTGTATTGAGGAGAGTTATTCCGCGGTAATTATTGCATTCCAGTTGGTTTCCCTTTTTGTGTAACGGGCAAATTAAGCCTAAACAATTTCTCGCATCACCTTGGTGAGCTGCTCTCCACCGTGCTTAAATAACTCTGCTGGGATGCCATCGCTACCTGGGGACCTATGGTTCCTTAGTTTTTCTGTAGATGTTTTTACTTCATCTACCGAGGGGGGTTCCACGAGTTCCTCATTTCGGTATTCCAGCTCTATATTGTTAGTAGGTTCCCCTTCCAGCAAATCACGAAAGTGCTCTACCCATCGTAAAAGGATGTCCTCTTTGTTGGTAAGTAAGTTGTCTTCCTTATCATTACAATAGTTGATTCTTGGTTTAAATTCTTTTCTAATACTATTTATTTGATGGTAGAACTTTCTTGTTTCTCCGTGACTCATATGGCTTTCGAGCCGTTCTAACATGTCATTTTCCGAGTCTCGTTTCTTTTTTCGGTGTATGCGTTTTTCCTCTATCCTTAAGTTTTTGTATCTATCTATTGTTGTTCTAGTTTTTCGTTGTTGCATGGTTCTAAATGCCTCGTTCTTCTCATATGTTATTTTTTTGCAGTCTTGGTCGAACCAGTCGTTTCTTTCTTGGGTTCGGGATATTCCCAATATGCTTTCGGCTGCTAATTTCAGAGCCTCCTTGCAGTTGTTCCACATTTCCGTGCTTGACTGGTCGACTGCCCAGGTGTGTTCTAGGGTTTCTTTTATATGTGACTGGAACTGTTTCTCATTGTTTTCAATGATGCATCCAATGATTCAATGATGCATCCAGACCAAAATCCGCACCAAATATGAGGGTTCTTGGAATCCCAAAACTAGCAATTTTCACTATTAGCAAAACCATCACGGTGAAAATGTGCTTCATCGATTAGAATGTTTTTACTCAAAAAATCAACGTCCACTTGTTACTATTCAATAATCCATGCAACAAAGTCTCTTCGCTGTGCATGGTCATCAGACTTCAATTGTTGTGTCAATTGAACGTTATAAGTATGGACATGTGATCTTCAACGAGTATACGCTGTAATTCAAATATGCAATTCTTGTCCTTTACGCCGAATTGATGTTCTTTACTTTCACCAACACTCTCACGTACTGCTTCGATATTTACATTTAAGCGGCTTATTTTTGGACAACCATTGCGTTTGTCATCACCAATCGATCCAGTCTCCCTGAATTTTTCAATTACTATCTTCATAGTTGACAGAGTTGTTTTCTATTATTTTTAAAAGATTGTTCAACAATGAAAACTCGTTCTCTCGAGTAACACTCAATTTTTACTGGCCCTAACCTGTCAGCTGTCAAACTTTTTTTGTGTTCTTCTGTTGATAACACTTTACTGCACAAATAGCGGCAACTTCAAATCTTGCTTGAATTTTGTGACATCCTATAGAAATTGTCGCATTATAGGTCACAAATATACATCACTTTAACTGTATCTATATAGAAAGAAAATATGCATGTAATTTTTACCTATATATTGACTACCACAGATAGTTTACAATAATAAATAGAGAGAATATGTATTTTCTCCCCATACACAATTTCATAGATTTGTTTAATTGGCTCCTGTAATACTTTTAACACTAAATCTAAATTTGCTGTCAATATATAGGTATATGTTATAGTTTTCATTGTGTTAATCTCATAGACAGACACGCAAAGCTAAATGAATAAATGTTTTTAGTTTATATTGTGATCCACAGACATTTATAATTGTTTCAAGTAAAAACCCAACAGTATTATTAATGGTTTTATATATATTTATGTTTAAATAACTAGAATGTCCAATTCTGAGTCTCAAAAACGGACCTAAACAGCTGATCGACCATTCCATTAGCATATTTTCAAATCTCTTTGCAAGACATCATCACAAATCACATACTTATTTTAAACTTATACTATAGGATAAAGTAAGAATAAAATTTTGATAAAGGCACATAATTTAGACAACACCGATACAACCTAACAAATCAAATCCTCTCACAGTAGATATTTCTACCTCCATGCATACAAGTACTCTGTTTCGCTACATTCCCCTGTTCCTAAATTTCTTCACGTTGTACATTTTTTAAAAATCGGGCCTTCTAGATGCTTATATAGATCTCGCTTATCAGAAGATTGATAATCAACCTCGATGCGTAGATGTTTCTCTTAAAAGGTTATCTTCTGATAAAGGTAAAGTTAATCATCTGCTTTTTATTATTAAGTTTAAGGCCTAAAAGGGACTAAAATAGTTTTTGATAAAAGTTCTATATATTTAAATACTACATAAAGTCATTTTATGTTGTATAAATTTAAAAAGGTAACGTGTATTCAACTTTTTTGTGGATTTTTACTAGCTTATAGGTTCTCATAGGACCAACAAATATAAATACAATGCGTTAGGTTTTCTAACGTTCATCGTCTAACTTGTTAAACTGTTTGTTAGTGCTGTTAGTTAGTCTTGTTAGTTAGTTAGTCTTCTGAGATTAATTCTCGACGTTTCCCCAACACTAACGATTGGCTACTTCTGGAGATGTTACTTCTTCGCTTGTAAGCTGAAATTGAGGTCAGTTTCAGCTTACAAGCCAGCTGTTGCAGAAGATGCCAATCGCTAGTGTTGGCGAAACGTCGAGAATTAATCTCAGAAGACAATGGCCTAACAGCCCGAACAAACAGTTTAACGATATAAATACAGTGCGAAACTGGAACAAACTGAAATTTTAACATTTTAATTTAAACAATATATTGAACAAAATAATGCCAGACATGTTTAAAAACTTGAGATCAAATTCCCTAAACAAATAATAATACCTGTAGTAAAATAAGAAAAAAACATTTTATTCTAATTTTTATTATAGTTTTATTCTTAAATAATCATAACTTTTGCAACAAGTAAGAAGAAAACTTTTGTGTGATGAACTGGACAGATTTATGGGTGGAACAAAAGTGGCGCAAGCTTGGAAAACATTAAAACAGTTTAGGAAAAATGAGAAAAATGAAGACAACATTTCTCTCATAAAGTTAAATGAATGGGAAGAATATTATACGAAACTGCTGAAAGAGGATAGAGTAGAGTACAGATGGGAAAAGATAAGGGAATTAATAGACAACAGAGACGAAAGACAGGAAATCCCTATAATAACATTATCTGAATTGACGGAAACCTTAAAAGAGGTTAAAAACGGAAAAGCCGCAGGGCCTGGAGACATTCCCATAGAGCTGGTTAAATATGGGCCGACTGCACTTTTAGAATTAATAGTAGACCTTTTCAATAAATGTATGTGTGGAGACCAGGAAATTCCTAAAGATTGGAATAAATCTTATATAAGCTCCATATATAAGAGAGGGAATAAAAGAGACTGTTCCAATTATAGAGGTATTAGTGTGACGAGCTCTGTGGGCCGGTTGTACGGCAGAATATTAAAGAAGAGGGTTGAAAGACAGATACAAGATATTGAAGAACAAAGCGACTTTCGTACCGGGAGATCCTGCCTTGATAATATATTTATCCTACGACAAATAATTGAAAAGCGTGTCGAAAGAAGTAGAGAGGCCCATTTGGTATTTATAGACCTTGAGAAAGCATATGATAGTGTCCCGTTAAAGAAAATGTTTGAGGTCCTCAAAAGGTCCGGATTGGATTCGACGTATATCCGAGCGATATATAAATTGTACGAAAATGCAGTTAGTTGTGTAAAAATTGGAACCAGAACCTCAAATGAATTTAAAGTCACTAAAGGCCTAAAGCAAGGATGCTGTTTGTCACCGACGCTCTTTAAAATATACGTCCAAGAAGCATTGAGGAATTGGAGAAATAAATGTAGATTTATGGGCATCGAAGGGGGACAAGAAACTCTGTATACGTTGTTGTTTGCAGATGATCAGGTGGTGGTTGCAACCGATGAGGAAGATGTAAATTATATGAATCGAAAATTATTTGAGGAATATGCCAAATGTGGGCTTATTGTAAACATAAGCAAAACAGAATATTTAAAAATTGGAGGAAATACCACAGATCTGAGGCTTGAAAACGTAGTCATAAAAGGCTGCAACCAGTATAAATATCTAGGAAGCATCATATCAGCAGATGGCAGAGTTAAGATAGATGTACAAAATCGAATAACCCAAGGGAAAAAATGCATCCAAATACTGAATTCATTACTGTGGTCTAATAAAATAAAGATGCATACCAAACTTCGCGTATACAGAGCAATTGTAGAACCAATTACCACATATGGTGCCGAATGTTGGACGATGACAAAGAATGAACGAGATAAAGTAGACGTTGTGGAAATGGATTATCTTAGAAGGTCATGTCGAGTATCGAGAATGGAAAGAATCAGGAATGAGGAAATACGAAACCGTACAGGAATTAGAGATACTCTTTCAGATAGAATACAAGGAAGGCAATTACAATGGTATGGTCACGTGATGAGAATGGAGGAGGAGCGGTGGCCAAAGAAAGCCTTAATGTATGTTCCGCCAGAAAGAAGGAAAAGGGGAAGACCACCAAATTCCTGGTAAAGAGAAATTACAAAAACAATGCAATCTAGAGGCTTGGAAGAGGGAGATTGGAGAGATAGGAAAAGATGGAGGCTGAAATGCGGGAAGCGGCAATCGCCGTAGGACCCCCGTTATATGATGATGATGAAGAAGAAAAAAAAATCAGAATAAGAATAGCTTGTACTTTAAAATAAAAAAAAACAATAAAATTCTTCCAAACATAAACATAAAAAATACTACCTAATTAAGAGCCTTCTTCTTCTTTGCGTGCCTCTCCTATCGGAGATTGGATATCATTATGGCGATTCTAATTGTATTAACTGCTGTTTTGAATAATTCGTTATGAATTATTCGTTTTGAATAATTAGGAGCCTTTAAACTTCGTAAATTAGGTTAGGTTAGGAACCTATACCTATACCTAACAAAAAATAAAAATTAGGAAAGCAGATTAATGAATTAAGGGCTCAAATATTCCACCTCCTTGTGCTAAACAGTAACCAAATCTGTCATACAGATTTCTCCTCATATTTTATAGTAGGGCTGGTGTAATGCTTGCAGAGAAATGAAGTATTTTTGCCCTTAATTCGACTAGGTTAGCGGCCCCTTCAAACTGATGTCTATAAATGTTTTCTTTGAGAAAACCCCAAAAAAAGAAATCGTTAGGCGCTAAGTCACAGAATCTAGCGGGCCATTTAATTGTACCACCTGTACTTATCAGTCGATCAGGAAACATTTGATTGAGGAAGCCAATAGTTGCTCTAGAGTTGTGACCCATCCTCTTTGACATAAACCTCCTAAAAATTAACGGGAAGGCGTCGAACTGCCGGAATGATCTCATTCTGTAAAAGTTGTAAATGTTTGAGCCCGTTTAGGTCTCTATCGATAAAAAATGGACCGACAATATGGTCGTCTAACATCACAGTCCAAACATTTAACTTTTGCGGAAGCTGCGTTCGCACCGAAACACTGAGGTGCTTATTTTTCCGAGAATAATACCTTGAAATGGATGGATTGTGTTTATTATGTAATGAAAATGAAGATTCGTCAGAAAATAAAATATTGTTTAAAAAGTGTACATTTTCATTCGGTTTATCTAACATAAATTCACAAAACTCTATCCGCCTAAAGTTATTTTCCGGAAATAGCTCTTGTATTGGTTGTATCTTAAAACAGTGATACCTTTTTGAGAACTCACTAGACAGTTCGAGCATTCACGTTAACTTCCCTAGCAATTTGTACACTATTGCAGGATTCACTAGCTTCCACAAAAGCACAAATATCAATATCCCTGTTTTAACACTCCTCATCGACAGGTCTAACACCTGGTACATTAACAGAATCGATTTATTGCGTGACCTTCATATGAGTTTCTTACAGGTTTTCTATTTAGCACAATTTTTCCCATTATAACGTTTCCCAATCTTTTCACGCACTCCAATCATGATATTCTCTGTTTTGTATGTTACATTCATTATATACTATAGATAAAGTCACGTTCAGATGGCAGTGTACGGATATAGGATAACAGCGTTGCCAATTCTACTGCCATTGTAAGTTTTGCTACTTTTGTAAAATAAGCTGGGCCAAACTCACGGTAAACTAAGATATATTTAGGTAAGCTAAAGTTGTTAATAGAAAATTCGTGAATGAAATAAATGGTAATAATTCCAAAAATGCTTTTATACATAATACCGCAGTTAATAGGGAAAAAAGTATGAAAAATATTCTACAGGTTTTTTAATGTTCTAAACGGTAGATAAGGGATAACTGATGATAATTCCTTGAAGAATTACAGCCAATTTTGCTTTGTTTATTTTTTAAGGAAAGATGAAGTTTGGAAAAAATCATTTTTTGCCTATTTTGTTCCTCGTGCATTTTAGGGGAAAATGTTTCAAATAAATGTTGCAGATCTTAAAAAGTTTTTTAATTTTTTAGTTTGTAAATTAAAATACATAAACAAATGACTGAGATAATTGCAAAAAACCCCTAATTGAGGCCCCTAGAACACAAGGGTGTAAGTGCAGTTGCTTATCACTTAGCAACTGATATCTAACAACAGGCACGTACTTTTGGCTTCAAACTTTCTACATTAACAACAATAACACCATCAAAAATTACATGTCATTGAAAACATGCTGAAAACTGAAAAAGTGCTACCTAGGTTTTTAAATTTATATCGAACTTTGAACAAAGATTTTTCAAAACTTTGTTTTTGGCACTTACACCCCTTGTGTTCTAGGGGCCTCAATTGTGCACTAATTTATTAAATGTTCATAACTTTATTTTTTGCATAATGACGTCTAATATAACTACTTGAAATTATGTCGATTAATGAGTTATTTAAGTGTGCTACATTTCAACCAGATCAACTAAATATTTTATTACCTTTACTGAGAAAAGAATACACCCGAAAAACAATTTTCAATCATCTTCATTTTCATAATCTAGTTCATCTTCAGAGTCATCGTTTAATGAAATTCTAATAGGTTCAATGTCATCTTGAATGTTGTCTACTGTCCAAAAATTATTCTCCAATTTTATAACATGGTTGACGTAATTTTTCCAATGTCCATTGTTCTGTACTTTATCATAACCTTCATAAATCAATGTTTTAACGTCGTTTTGTTTGAAACTTGAATTCTTAGAGCACACGTACCGTTTCACTTCACTCCACACCATTTCTATTGGGTTCAGTTCACAGTGATAAGGCGGAAGTCTTAAGATATGTACATCTACGCGGCATTGTTCGTCACTGTGATTCCTGTATTTTTCACAAATACAATCAATTTTGTATTTGTCATAAATTTTTTAAATACATTAGCAGTTTCCAGAAGTTCATTTTTTAAGTAATCTTCTTCAAAATAAATGTCCTTTTCATAGAGCCACTCCTTAATTTGACGTTTCACCCAATATTGTTTGGGAAAATTTAATTTCCTAGAGTGATAAGATGCATTGTCCAAGATAATGACATTCTTTTTATTTTTTGGGAGATTCGGTATTAACATCTCTTCAAACCATTTTTCAAATAGATCTCCGTCCATCTCTTCATGGTAATCTTCAGCACCTTTTTTGGCAAGAAAAGTGATGTCAGCACCTTCAACAAATCCGTCTTTGTTTCCTGCATGGACTAAAACAAATCTTGGTCATTTTCCGGTCGGAGTTTTTAAACCTGTGGTAAGTCCATTTACGAAAGCCTGTCGGCTATTTTTTATTGTTGTATCTTGCCATACTTGCCCATTGGTTATTCCAGTATTAACCCATGATTCGTCCATATAAATGATATTGGCTCCTTCATTCCTCAGTTTCTTTATTTCCCGGAGATAGTGACGCCTCCAAGCGACTATTTCTTGTTTTTCTATTAATATTGAATTTCTGCCTTGTTTGCCATATATAAAACCCATGTCGTGCAATAGTCTTCTCAACGTACTCTTGGAAAAATTCGGAAGATGCTCCATTTGCTTAATTTTTTCTAGTACTACGTCAAGGGTTGGAGGAATATTGTCCATAAAAAAACCGTGCACTACTTGTCTTATTCTAGACCGAGTTGCTTCATCATATCTACTCTCACGACTATTCAAATAACCGGTTCTTTTTTTTTCTTATAGGAGTTACGAGTGGACCATTTTTACTTCACTTCTATATCGGAGTATCGTTCGCTCAGAGACTCCAGTCATAGCAGAAACTTCCCGCACTATTGTTGATACACTTTTATCATTATTACTGTTTGATAAATAGTTAAAAACATTTAACACTATTTTTTTGCATTCACTATTTAACAAATTACCGTTTTTGAATTTTATTACACTCGCGGCCATTTTGACACTGACACGACACAAACGTCTGATATCAACTGAAAATTCTTTTAATGACTCTCAAGTATTTACCTGAATTTATACTTGCTGGCATTAGACAATAATTTTGAATTTATAAATAGGTATATTTTTTTAATTCTAAATTATTTTTTAATGTCTGTAACTGTAAATGCAGGTAGAGAAAGTGTGTCATTAAAAGGACATTAAGATCAAAAACGGATTATACAAATAATTATTTCATTTCCACGAATTGTAAACAATTTTGAACAGAAGATATAATTCCGAAAAGACCAGATTTCCGAAATATAACTTTCTATTTTTAAAATACCAACAGAAAAATTATATAATTAAAAAAATGTAGTATTTTTCCGTTTCACATTCATAAATATTTCCGAAATTATAATTCTTTTATAGGAGCCGGCCCATAACGTACGATTGTAGGTACGATTAAAAACTGACAACAATGTAGTTATTTCTGGCATATAGAAAGTACAGGCCTATCTCTGTAACGCTGTCATCTGAATGTGAATTTATCTATAGTTCTTTTTCTCTATTTGTTGCTCCTTTCCATTCTTCGCTCATGGTTTTTAATAATTCTTGTGCTTTTTAAACAATGTCAACAATAAAGGACCACATAAGTTTCTAAAACGCTTAGAACTGTCACAGATAGCTTTTTAATATTTTTAATGTTGACTTTTGACAGTTGACATTAATAGATGACAGCTGACAGTTGGCAGGTGATAATATAACACAGTATATAGTTCTATTTGTATATGTACTCTGTAATATAATATATAAATCCCACAGGTTTTGATACACGGCTAAGAAATAAGAGAAACTATGACTAGTAGAATGTATTCGTTATAAAAATAACATTATTATCGATGTTAAATATGTTTTCAATACATTTATGTATTTAAATACTCATATATAGTGTCTATGATCAACATACGTATAAAAACAATAAAGGAACTTATCAAAAACTGTCTTGGTCCCTTATTTTCTTTTTAAATTTCTTCACATGGCACAATAATTCAAGACAATGTCTAGATTCTAACGTAAATTAAGAATATAAATGTTGTAATATTTGCTATATATACTAGTCAATTGAGACAATTGTAATATATTTTCAAGAACGATAATGAAAATTCCTGAGCTTAGATATTAAGTATTTATGATAAACGTAGACTGAGTTTTGGTTTAAAACAATATCGGCAATAGAAAAGCTTTTTGATCCAGCCATACTACAATGTCATAGAAGTTACAACGACCTCTAAATAAATCATATGAAAGTAGGAACTAGTTCAATATTGGATTGATACATTATTTTCTGAGTCTACAGACCACATATTTTTCTTGCATACATTTCGTCTGGTATATACATTATCAAAGCAGGTGCAGACTTCCGAACGGCTGCTGATTGCTGCCAGGCGAAAAATTGTTAAAACACTAATTTTTTGCTGTTCAAAAAGGCATATCATAAACAAACTGTTATATTTGTTAACATTTAAATCCAAAATACAGCTGTAAAATGATTCTTTAAATTGATTCTTTCAGTTCATATTTTTATGAAATTTTTTATTTACATTATTTGCTATTTACTATTCTTTCCAGCATGTTAACACATTCTTCCAATTACCACCTCGCCAGCTGTACACGTGGAAATCCCCTAAAGACAGATCCGGGAGGACTATTAGGAATCAAATAGACTACATTTTAGTAAATAAAAGATTCCGAAACAGCTTTACATCTGTCACTCCCTTATCCTGGAGCAGACTTAAAGACAGACCACGTTTCATTGGTGGGGGTATTTCGAGTCAAACTCAAAACAGTGCAGAAAAGGAAATATAACTGATTCTATTGTTCTGAAGCTATTTTCTTGTGGCATTGTAAATTAATTACTATTAAACTGGGAATAAGCCACAATTAAAGATAAAAATACGTTTATTGACGTTTCAATTTCCACTTCGGAAATCGTTCTCAAAATACAAACAGTAAATTAAACAAATTTTGTTTTTTGTTACATAGTGAAAAATTCTTCTAATAATTTAATTTTATCTGACTCATTTATATTGACAATTCAGACATACATTATGCATTTTAAAGTAGACGACTTTAAAATGATATTGCCAATATTATTGAGTTGCGCTCCTGGGACGGCTTTACTTATAAGATAGTTCATTCGATTACATGAAATCAACTTTAACTTGAGAATATCCGTCAGAAAAAAATCATAGCATGTAATTCGTCTTTAAAAAGACAAACACATGACATGATGACAGTAAAATTCTCCTGTTAGTGATTCCATAGTAAATTATGAGGGAAAACCAGGAAAAAAACCTCATAATACTATCCCGACATTGTAAGTATTTGTTCGTGAATTTAGTTTACCTTCAACAAACATCAAAATTCTGAGTTTATATGTTACGTTATTTAAAAAACATAAATGATGTATCCTCTATATGTTACTGACTTACTAATACTGGTATTTTCTTATTAATAACTTCCTCTTTCAATATTGGTAACCAGATCCTACTACATTCTGCCGAGGAATTTGCGACACAATTGGCCTCATTTAGCATAATTAGTGCCGCTTCTTTGATTTTTCTTTTTTTACCATCCGTTTCTTTTAGGACTACATTTGAATTATTCCATTGAACCCTATGTTCATTATCCCATGCGTGTTTACAGATTTGAGATCTATCAAATTCTTTATTTTTAATATAGGATTGATGTTCACTTATTCTAACATTTAATGGCCTTGATGATTCACCTAAATAAAACTGATCGCATTCACAAGGTATTTTATAAATGCAATTCTTTGTCCTTTCTTGTTCATTGTTAGGTTTGGTTTTGGACAAAATAGATCTCAACGTGTGTGTTGTTTTGAATGTTGTTGAAATGTTGAATTTATTTCCTATCCTTTTAAGTTTTTCTGATAGTCCTTTTATGTACGGTATTGTTATTTTCCTCGTATTATTCCTTGTGTATGCTGTAGGATCTCGTTCTAAGTTATTCTGTTCTATTCGATCGATTGTTGAAAATTCCTTATTTATAAACGATAAAGGATAATCATTTTTTAATAAAACAGATGTTAACAAATGTTTCTCCTCCAAGAACGAATTTTCATTAGAACAAGTAATTTTGGTTCTATCGTATAAGGATTTAATTATTCCCTTTTTTACATTAATATTGTGATTTGATTTGAAATTTAAATATCTATTGGTGTGTGTTGGTTTTCTATACACCTGAGTCTCATATCCAGTATCGTTCTTAGAGATTAAAACATCCAGGAAAGGTAGCGTGTTATTATATTCCTTTTCCATGGTAAATGTTATTGTCTCTTCTTTATCGTTTATATCATTTAGGAATGTGTCCAACAACTCTGATCCATGAGGCCATATTGAGAATACATCATCTACATACCTCCACCATACTGTGGGTTTGAAATTTTGTTTAGAAATGATATTTGTTTCAAAATCTTCCATAAAGATATCGGCAAAGAATGGAGATAAACTAGAACCCATTGCTAGACCAAAATTTTGTTTATAGAATTCATTATTTAGTTGAAAATATGTATTATCAGTACATAATGTTAATAACTCCATTATAGCCGATATGTTTAGTCTTGTTCTAGTTGCCAATGAATCATCACTCTCTAATTTTGTCTTAGTTCAAAAGTATGATTTGAATTAAATTCAATATTTGATAATTTATTTAAAAAATGTTGTGTATTTTTTATGAATGTGTCATTTTTATTTGTAAATGGTTTTAAAATATTTAATAAAAAATTCCTCGGCAGAATGTAGTAGGATCTGGTTACCAATATTGAAAGAGGAAGTTATTAATAAGAAAATACCAGTATTAGTAAGTCAGTAACATATAGAGGATACATCATTTATGTTTTTTAAATAACGTAACATATAAAATCAGAATTTTGATGTTTGTTGAAGGTAAACTAAATTTACGAACAAATACTTACAATGTCGGGATAGTATTATGAGGTTTTTTTCCTGGTTTTCCCTCATAATTTACTATGGAATCACTAACAGGAGAATTTTACTGTTATCATGTCATGTGTTTGTCTTTTTAAAGACGAATTACATGCAATGATTTTTTTCTGATGGATATTCTCAAGTTAAAGTTGATTTCATGTAATCGAATGAACTATCTTATAAGTAAAGCCGTCTCAGGAGCGCAACTCAATAATATTGGCAATATCGTTTTAAAGTCGTCTACTTTAAAATGCATAATGTATGTCTGAATTGCCAATATAAATGAGTCAGATAAAATTAAATTATTAGAAGAAGTTTTCACTATGTAACAAAAAACAAAATTTGTTTAATTTACTGTTTGTATTTTGAGAACGATTTCCGAAGTGGAAATTGAAACGTCAATAAACGCATTTTATCTTTAATTGTGGCTTATTCCCAGTTTAATAGTAATTAATAACTGATTCTGACGGAAACATCATCTTGGACAAACAGAGTAAAATAAGGACGTGGAAAGAATATCTAGAAAAATTATTTGAAGACCAAAGAAATAGCACCTTTGAGCTAGAAGGAGGGGTAAATGATGGACCAAGACTAATACAGCAGGAAGTTTATTGCAGCAGGATGAATACCTAAAAATAAACTAAAACATATTCTTTCATCTATGCAAATTGATTTGGAATTTGTTCATTGTTTTATATGAACAGTTGAGTTCAAGTGCATGCTCAAAGAACCAGATATATAGATGAAAAATAGAAGGAAAGATTGGATATTTCAGGATCTACCGAGAAGCATTAGTTTTATTTATTTTGACAATGCTTTAATGTTAATATAAACAAGAAATATACACAAAAGTAACAGGCATTTGAGAATACAGCAATTTTACCGTTTTTAACCATGAAAATATCATAGTTTAAAAATAATGTTTTTTGCCACGAATTGTTAAATTACTTATTGAAAAGCAGGTCCTTACAGAATTGGAGCAGGTTCTACAGTAAAAACTTTTTTTAAGAAATTGTTATGTTAGTAGATCAAAAAACTTTTCTACTATCGATTTCCTTCAAATTCTATATTTTCTAGCTGCCCAATGTACCTAGATCATCACAATACTTTACGCCTTGACTGAAATTCAGAGATATGCTCTTGCTCGACTATGTACAATATTAAATCTATGTATTTTTTAAGCAACGATATTATCTTTTACCCCTGTATTATATATTAGATATTAAATGAGTAAAAGCTTGATTAAGTATATCTGTAGATAATTGATCCAGAGGGAGCTATGTGTCAGAACATTGTTACATATGAGAGAAACTTTCCACAATTCTTTTTGTACTGCTTAAAAGTGACAGTGTCGTTTCAATTTTTTTATTAATTTTATATGAACTTTCTGTTAATCCAAAACATTAAATAGATAGTCATAGTATTGCTTTATTTACTAAAATAATTTGATTGCAGAAAGTCATAAAATTTGAGAGTGTACCACTAATAACACTGAAGTACAATTTAATATTTGAATAATTCTTATATAAACACTTTTATCTCTTTGTTTTCGTTTCCCCATTAATGAGCATCGTGATATTCCTAACTTAATGCGATCAAGAAATTACGTTTCAGTGTAACATCTCTTGATAGTTGGGTGAAAATCTTTATCGCCATTGAAGAACTATTACCAAAAAAATTCGTTATCTAGGTACCCGATATATTATCGAGATATTTATTACATTAAAACGTTTTGTATCTACACGATCACAAAAATAATAACAATACACATGTATGTATCTCTATTTTCTCGTATTTCCACAATAAAGCATAATTTTTCTTCCTTGCAGTATACGAAGATTAGACATAAGTCAGTTATTTTAACAGTTTGAAATAATTAATACAGACTTGTCGTTTATTGACAACACTGTAATGATTCTTCCGCAGGTTCACCTACGGAAACCTTGTTACGACTTTCACCTTCTCTAAATCAGTGGTTCTCAACCTTTTCATCACTGAGGACCACTTTGTACCTTTCAGAACTCTTGGCGGAATACTTAAATATTATTATTAATATTTCCTAATAATAGGTAAAATGAGATGAACACTGAAATTTTACTAATGAATTTATTATTTACAAAATAAAAAAGAAAATACATAGTGAAAGACAAAAGGTATATAAAAAACAAAATAAAAAATCATAGATAGCCAAATTAAGGCTTCTCACTTGAAAGTTTCTCAATATTTGGATCGAAAGAAGTTAACGCCAGTCTCATAGGAGCATTTAAATTTAGCAACCTATTTCTGTGTTTATTCTTAATGACATATAATGTTGAGAATGATGCCTCGCAGAGATAAGTGGAATGAAAAGGAAGAAAAAGTTCCAAAGCTTTTTTACTTAGCAGTGGACTTTCATCAAGTAATCCCCTATCCAAAAATCTGCAACATTTTCGCAGTGAGATTTTATCACTTTTAAATGATCATCGGATGAAATTTCAATAAGCTGTTCTTCATTTTCATTTCATTTTCCTGAATAGACAGATTATTATTGTGGGTAGCTAAAAAGGGATCAATCACCCACAGATTATTTTTCCTCACATCTGTATCAGCAGGGAAGTACTTTTCAAAGTAATCTTGAAGCGACTTAATGTAGGACTTAACCAGTGAATGTAAAACATCCTCATTTAAGCCTTTATTTTCAGAGATAAAATCTGAAAACAAGTTGAACATTTCAAACGATTCGTTTCCAGCTTCGGACTCCCATAGCAACAATTTTTTCTTAAATGAATCAATTTTTTTCCAAAGGTCAAATGCGGTTTTAGATGGTCCCTGCAGGCCTAGATTCAATATGTTGAGCTGTTCAAAAATATCTGCTAAAAAAGCTAACTGGACCATAAATTCTCCGTCACGCAGTGTTTTCGCTAAATCAGGTTTTTTTATCAAGATACATACATACTTCTTCTCGAAGTTCATAAAAACTTCGAAAATATATTTAAGTTGGCACAAATATAACACTAATTCAAAAAATTTTAATATCTTTCTCTAATAATATTACACTCTATATAAATCTTATTACAATTTTAGTTGATTATTCTAAGAATCGAAATTATTTTTCATACTAATAAACAAAATATATTTCAATTGATTTTTAAACGACATTGTTCTTGCACACTTCTCTCTCTGTGTAAAAATGACATATTCTTTTATGTCGAGCTGATGCGCTATATTAGATTCTTCAACGATTATTATAGTTGTAGGTTAACAACGAATCAGAAAAAAAGAGTATATTTACAAACTAGAATTACGAAATTTGAAATAATCATTGGGAAATAAAAACTGTTTTAGTTTTACTATTGTAAAATCAAGTTAAGGTATTGCGTCGGTTGTGATAATGAGTCATCTTGTGTTTTTTTTTGTATAAAAAAATGTTCATTGATTGGATTTTATCGTCCATTATTATTTTAGTGCTCAATTATATTTTACAATGTCTATAATCGTTTTCATCGTTCTTGGAGTGTGCGTGTAAAAACACTTGCAATAAGTTGTTTCATCTGTCTTTCCTTGTCTAAGCTCGATTCGTTTACCTCCTCCAGTGGCGGAGCAAAATGTAGCATGTCAAACGAAATAATAGTTATAAAAGAAAATTATAAATTATTTTTTATTAAATTTCTAATAACGGAATATACGTATAAATTGCGAAGAAGTGTTTTTCTAGCTTGTAGTACAATAGGACAGGATGTAACGAAAAATACGTTTTAAAAGAATTTTGAAATATTCCCAAAAAAGTGTTAATTATTTAAACCACTTTAATTAAAAAATGGTACAGATTTTTTAAGTTTTAAGCACTGTAGCGAATTCTGAACTGTTACAACGTACTGACCTTGATTAATTAGCTAATCAGTCAGCGTCTTCACTGGAACTGTCTTCATCATTGGAATCTTCCGCCAAATCGATGATAATCCTACTTTCATTTTCATCATATGTGACCATTTTTGCCCAGTCGTCCTGAATTATTTTTTCAGTATGGTTAACACAACTCGCCCACACTGCAGGTGTTGCCTCAGCTAATACATCGCCCCAAACTTTTTTTACTGTTTCATGTTCTTGGAGTAGCTCGTCTATAACGCACCTGGAATTTTGTGGTTTATTCTGGCGACAAAGACTCAATAGCTCTGTCTTGCCCGAATCGTCGTCAAAAATTATTTTTTTCGCTCGTAACCATTCTTGTAAGTCCGATTTTTTCCAACTGGCATTCGGTAACTTTTCTATTAAAGAGCTATGGTATGAGGGATTATCCATAATAATTAGAGATGGTTCCTTCAACATTGGTATCAGCTTTTCGGAGACCCACTTTTTAAAAGACTCTTTTTCCATAGAATCATGATAGTCTACACTCTTTGATTTCGTAGAAAACAGTAATCCAGCATCTTTAACAAATCCTTGCCTACTTCCGGCATGTAAATTTCGTGTCCTTTTCTGATGCTTTTCACACAGTCATCTTGCCAAGTACGTTTATATGCTCCTTTTAGGAATATCCATGTTTCATCTAAAAAAAAAACGAACTGAAGTGGGCTTGGACTTAAAAAATTTCTCATATAATGCCTCAAAAAATACAGTCGTTTGGAGACAATAGATGGTTTCTCACATAGCACTCGTCTACTATTTTCTAGTTTGTATGAAAACCCACAATTTTTCATAAGACGCCACAAACTTGTATCAGAATTGTCATAGAGATGCTTGTTTCTTAATTGTGTATTTAGAACTTTAATTGTAACGTGCTCTCCTTTTGCTTTCATGCCATACAGTACATTTCTAATCTCTCCTTTTATAGTATCGCTGACATCATTTGTCTTTTTTTTTTGTACATTACGTGACTCTCCTGGTGTAGTAAGAGCTGCCCCTGTCTTGTATTCACTCTTTATTCTTGTCACTGTGCGAAGACTGATTTTCAAAGCGTCCGCTACTCGTTCATGTACCGATGATAACGAAAGCAAAGGTCCGTTGTTTTCTTTTTCTTTTTTAAAATACTCCAATAACTGAACTACACATTGTCGCATTTCTCCTGTTATCGTTTTTCCCAGCATTTTTTTTTTATTAAATAGAACAATTAGTTATTCACAACAAAAAATAATAAGTAAAAATGTTCGGAACAAATTCCAACAATGACTGACTAAAATCGACTAAAACAACACAAAATATCAATGGTAATTGCTACAATTATAAACCTATTAGTCAGCTCATTCAAGAACAATGCCACAACTCATTATTGTAATGAGTATCGGAAGAGAGAGAGTTAATTTATAATAAACTGGATTTTTTAAGGTGTCAAGAGTATTATTTTATGTAATGGAATTCCACACAGTAAGAGCTCAAACTATTAATTAATTAAAAACTGTTTACTTATAAAAACTATTTCATCAGCTACTTCAAACCTGCACAGATCAGGGTAACATGTTAAAAAAAACACGTCACTGCCAGCTATCTGTATTCGTAAAAAGGCCGAACTTATCACCGACACCGTCACGGCCAAACGCATCGGTGTTATTCCTTCAATACTGGGAGACATGAGTGGTCTCTTCATTCCCCTCTCATCGCACTTTACCATGACGAACATGACTCGCACAATTGAATTACGCATCTGTGTATCAGAGAGAGACGAATATTAAAAATTCCGTAGTAGCTTATTTCAGGCACACGCCAAGAACGATGAAAACGAGTATAGAAACTTTCAGATCTAATTTCCATTGACGATGACAACTCTTGCTCTAAAACAATGGTACAAAAGGGATACATGCATGCATAGAATGCATGTACATTAGTACTATCTACAACGCTCCTTTAGTCGTTTGTAACTCTGTCCACCCAGCTTATTTTAAGCATCATTATAAGCTCACATTTCGAAAGCCTCCAATCTATCGGCGATCTCTATGTTCAGTGTCCATGCCTCTACTCCATACAGTAGCACAAAGAACACTTAACATCTCCAAAAGTCTAACTGTTAATTCGATCGACAAATGTGTGTTATACAAAACATTGTTCACTTTGGTAAATGGGGCCACCATATAAAAAAATAAAGACAAGTTACAAGGAAGATTTGATAAGAGCATTAGAAGAAAATGATACAAAGTATATTATCATTATGGTAGATTTCAACGCAAAATTAGGTAAAAAAGAAAATACTGAAACTAAAATAGGGATGCATGGTTATGGCACACGAAATGAAAGAGGAGAAAAATTATATAATTTCAGTTTTAAGAAAAGAATTTGTAGGACTGACTGTTACAAAGAAAACGAAAAATAAAGAAGATCGAATAAATGATGGAACAAAACGGTTGATGGAAAAGAGACGCACATTTCTAATCGAAGGAAAACCAAACACCAATGGTTTTAAAAAATTGAATAAACAAATAAAGAAAAGAGTAAAGGAAGACAGCGGATTATCTTCTTACAGTTAGAACGCTAATAGAGAAAGCAAATGAATATCACTTGAACTTATGCATTGGCTTCGTTGATTATGAAAAGGCATTAGACTCATAGAACTTTGTGCAATGGAGAGAGCTATAAACAACTGCAAGATAGACTCTCGATACATAATACTCTCATACATAATATATACAAGAAAGCTATAATGAAAATACAAATAGATGCGAAAACCAAAGCTAGACCAATTAACAGATGAGTTCGACAGGGAGATTATTATCTCATCGAAGCTATTCACACTTGGACTAGAAGACGTGTTCAAAGACATTAACTGGCCCTATGGGACTATGTCATGTCCAGTGATGTGATAAACTTATATTTTTCCGTCACTGTCTTGTATTCCAGCAGATCACATAATAAATTCCGAAGAAGCCATACTCCGAAAAACAGTTTTCAAACAATAGCTTTGTTCCAATACCATTTTTCCCATCAAGAAGCAATTAAAATTACAAAGTACATGTCCTTTAATCCTTATTTTAACTTTAAAGTCATCCAATTATGTTCAAATGTTGACTGTTAATGTTTGAAAGTTGGTATTCCTTATTTCTGGAGACACCATCTTTATATATGTCATGTCCAGTGATGTAGTATTCTAATATTTTTTCTTCATTATCTCGTTCTTTAACAAACCAATATTAAACTTTGTCTCCAAAGATAGTATAGTTTGAATAGCAGATTTCAAACAATTGCTTTATTCTAATACCATTTTTTCTATCATGAAGGAATTATAATTGCAAATGAAGTATCCTTTAATCCTCTATAACCTTAAAATTGTCCAAATAAGCTCACAGTTTGACAGTTGACGCTTAAAGATTGGTAGAACTTGTTACTAGTGGGGCCAACTACATCACTGGACATGCACATCATTTGTCTATTACACTTCCTTTAATGTTTTTTTTTGTGTGGTACACATTAAACTTTGTTACCGAACGAGCGTAGGCTGAGTAGTAGTTTTCAAATAATTTATTTGCTCCAATACTATTTTTTCTATTAGGCAGGAAGTGAATTCAAATTTTGACAGTTAACGTTTGAAAACTAGTAATTATTAGTGACGAACACTAGTATTTCCTTCATTGTCTAGTATTTCAGCATCCTCCTCCTCTATCCTTTATCCTTCGTAAGGATGTGGTGACGTTATAGTATTTGACGAATGGTTGCTATCCATTCTTCCCTCTCCTGGGCGCGGTGTACTGACTCAGACAGAGAGTTACCGGTAGCGAACTTTATTTGGTCTGACCATCGGAGTGGTGATCTTAATCGAGTTTTTTTACCATCTACTTTGCCTTCAACCACCAATCTTCATGCCTACTACATATTAAATCAGCATATTTCAGCATACTACATATTAAATTTTGTTTATGAATAGACATAGTCCAAATAACAGTTTTTAAAAGACTGCTTTGCTCCTCCAACCCTCTTTTTTCGCCAGTAAGCAATTAACATTGCAAAGGAAAGGTCACCCAAACCTTTATAACATAAAAAATGTTCCAACTGAGTACAAATGTTGACAGTTGAAATTTGAAATTTGTCATAACTTGTATTCTAATACTATTTCTTCATTGATCGTCCAGTTCATATAGCTGGTGTGCATTACAATCATATTCGAAACTTTCGACATTCATCCTGTAATACAACTGTACATGTACTATCATACTGAATGTCAACTGAAAACATTTATAATGAACTAAAAATATAAAAGTTAAGCATTTTTTACTCAATGATATTTCAAGTGATCAAATTCTAATGCAGAATCTATTATTTCTTGGTAGACCGCAATAATTTTTTTGTAAATAAAATAAGTGGTTAGTAGCTTTAAGTAAATGTACCTAATTGGAAAAATAGCTTGAACAATCAGTCCTTTTTAATAACCAAAAGTATTGACTACTTGTTATGTCTTTTTTGCACTAAATAATGAGCATATTCATTTTTACATGTTTTTTTCTTTATCTCCCAATTCCTTATATCCTTTATATCCTCCCTAACAGACAGAAATAGACTCTTACTGGACCAGAATACAGGGAGACATTGAATCAGCAGCGAATGATGAAATATAAACAGAAATTTGGGTCCGTAAAATCATTGGTTTGATCATACACACAAGAAAGAACGAAATCACTTAAATAAGGAACTTAACCCTCAACTGGTATGATAGGTCAATATTGACCCGACCAAATTTAGTTTTATAATTTAACCAATATTGCAAACGGCGCAGCTTTGACTATTGTGCGTGCGGGCGACTGTTTTCCAACAACACAATTCGGGCCAAATTTGACCCAGTATACCTTTAGTGACACCATTTTTGTTTGACTGTTTTACATAATGAACCGCCGCAAAAAACTAATTAAAAAATAACATATCTTGCGTATTTAAAATCGTGTAGGTTTTTTGTTCGTGGGTCACCATAGACCCAGCATTCCTTAACAAGATAATTAAATTACAATACCAGTTGAGGGTTAAATATATAAAAAAAACCTCGATCGAGAGAAAGAATTCAGAGCATTCTATAAGAATGTTAACATCAACAGAAGAGAATTCAAGACAACCACAGAATGGCGACCTATTAACAACAAGGAAAGATGTATTCAATAGATAGGTCGAATACTTTAACCAGGCACTTAATATAGAGTAAGAAGAAAACGAGAAAATTAGGGCAAAAGGGGAATAGACGAGAGGGAAGAGGAACCACCAACTATTCTTGAAGATGAAGATGAACACAATTATATCGAGAAATACAAAAATAAAATTCTACAAAACAATAATACGCAAAGTTTTAATATATGGCTCAGAGATCTGGACTCTAACAAAAAGTAATGACATGGATGTGTCCAAAAGCGCCAAAAGTAAATGGCCGACCAATCAATAATATACGGTTTGCCGATGACACTATTTTATTAGCGGAACATCTTGAGGATTTACAACAAATGGTTGTCAGAGTGGTAGAAGTCAGTGCAGTAAACGGACTGTCTCTAAACACAAAAAATACACATTAAAGCCGCGTTTACACGATGACAATTGGCGAGACAATTATTGTCAAAAGACAACTGACTGGTATGAAATTATTGTCTTCGTCTAAACACTTCAGGCCAAATGCCAAAATCCAAAAGGACTCACAATTGGCCCAAAATTCAGTTGTCTCCGGGAGTAGACTGAGGACAATGAGTTGCGCCCAGTGAGCCCCCCATCACTCGAAATCTTAAATGTCGCGACAATTGGCGCCGTGTGAACGGTGTAAGCCAGCAGTGCTGTCTTGTTTTTTGCCAGTTCCCTCTAGTTTGTGTTATTTGCGTTACGTCTGGTTATTCTGTAGCAAAATGGCACCAAAGTGAATGAATTTAAAATTCGTTGAACTTTACAAACAACACAGGTGTTTGTGGGACCATCAAGACGACTTGTACAAGGATAGAAATACTCGCGGAACGGTACTCGTTGCAATTATTGCTGAAAGGATAAACGTTAAAAGATTTAGTGTAGCTGAGGTAAAAGCATAAATCAAGTCTTTTCGCTGTATGTTTAATTGTGAGATGGGTAAACTGAGAAAAAAGTGCCAAATCTGGATCTGGAGCAGCGAATGTGTACGTGCCGACCCTTGAGTAGTTTAAAGTAATGAAGGAAGTGATGGTGAATGGAACACTGACAAGGCAGACCAAAGGAACTTTGGTAAGTAGATGTAGCAAGGAATGAAAGCGTTACTTCCAATTTTAGCTTGGGTAACAATGCTTTTCTCTTTAAGGTATCCTCGTTCAATATTTTACTTTTAACGATGTGTAAAAGTTCATGAAAACTATCCTTAATCATGCTTTATATTCGATTGATGATGAGCAGTCGGCCATGTTTTAGCTGTCTACTGTCATGGCAATATTTGGCCCAGTATAAACATCTTCTCTTTCATCTGGACTGGTGTCATCGAGCAAAAAGATAAAAGAGGGAATGTAAAGGTAGTGGGGACAAAAATATTGTTAGACAGGAAGTGCTATCTTGAGAGGCCACTTTAAACAAGGAAAGAGAGTCTCTTTCCGTGTTTAAGAAGTCAAATTTAGTTTGGTTATGTTATTGTTTGTCCCAACTGTCACATGAAATTTTATTTATATTGAAGTTTTTTACCAATTGTGTCACTTTTTAAACTATTATCGTTAATATTTAATTAAAACTTTCTTGTGTGAAAAATATTTTACAGCTATTGTTAACAAGTGTTGGAAAATTTAAATTTAGCGCCTTTGCATTTCCGGATATGTCCGTCTTTTTGCTCGATGACTGGTGTAAACGCGGCTTAAAGTAGCGGGATTGATATTTTAGTTTATTTAGTTAAAATTTAATCTAAAGGAACTGTTTTAAATATGAATATGGTCTACACTGAGAAAAATTTAAAAATAAAAACCTCAGGTAGGTATACAGGGTGTAATAGGTATTAGTCATCGAGCAATAAGACAAAAGAGGGAATCTAATCCTTATGAAAAGGAGACCAAAAAAGTGGCCTCTGATGGCGGACATATCCGGAAATGCGAATGCGCCAAATTTAAATTTTCAGACACTTATTAACAGTAGCTATATAATATTTTTCAGAATGTGTCTTAGACGAGAAAGTTTTAATTAATTATTAATGATAATAGTCTAAAATGTGACACGATTGTTAAAAAACTTCAATATAAATAAGATTTCATGTGACATTTGGGACAAACAATAACATAACCACAGCCACCTTTACTTCCAAGCCATGAAGTAGAAATTTGGCAACAACGCGTGGTAGTCCGACTTTGGTTTGTTATTGTTTTTGTTTAACATTTCATATAGGAAGGCTTGTAAATTTTGTTGAATTTATTGTTTTTTAACTTTATTCGAATGTTTTATTTGTAAATTGTGTTTAAATCAATTAGACAATATTAATATAAGTAAAATTTCATTAAATTTAGAACTTTTAAAAGATTTTTAACGACAATTTAAAAGGCAAGTATAAATATAACCTACAAAACAAACTGAAAATAATAATACTTTTGCTTCTTGTTACAAAATATGTAAACTAAAAACAACAATAATAATACTTTTGTTTTTTGTTACAGATGCTCTGGCATTGTTGTGTACCTGGTTGCAAAACCAATTATGCCAGTACTTTAAAAACAAAACAGGCAGAAAGTATGTTTTTGTTTCCCAAAGATCCCCAAAGAAGGTATACTGGGTTATGCTCTATTCATATAGAAGGCTGTACAATTACCAAATCTTCCGTGGTATGTGCCAAACATTTTCATGAAGATGATATTCAGCGGACTGAACAATGAGAAGATAAAGATGGAAATGTACACATTGAAAAGTTAATATTTCCAAAATTAAAAGGCAATGCAGTTCCTAATATATTTCCCGAAGTACCATCATATGTAACTGTTCATCGTACTAAAGAAAGAAGGAATCCTGAAGACAGAAGAAACTTTTTGCATAAGAAGAGGGAACAAGAGATAACATAATTATGTCAATTAGACTTGACAATAATATCCCATTGAAAAACTGGACAAGTAAAATTACAAGTGACTGTATATTTCTATGTATTAAACATTAATCAGTTTGGACACAAGTGTGATAATATTTGTGTAATAGTTAGCAGTAATTTTAGTGTAATCGTCAATGTAGGTAAGAATAGATTAAGTGGTAATGATTTGAAATGGATTTTACAATATAGGTAATTAACAAGATGGTCACAATTAGAGAACTTACTTTCTCATTTAGATTTGCTTTTTAGATAAGTGATAACAAATTTGAGTATTACATTCAAAAATCTTTTGAGAATATACGCTATTTTAAATCGATATACAAGTTATAAATGGTATGTTACATTCAACACATTTTTCATGTATACCTCTTTTAACTTGGTCTATATGACAACAAACCTATTCATATTTAAAATTGCTACTTTTGTATATCTAAGTATGAAAATTCAACAAAAGTTGATAAGTAAATAGTAAAATATTTAATTTTCAATTAGATTAATTTAGATCCATATTTATATTGTGTCTGATTTCTTAAGGTCAATTCAGACACATCAGTCACGTCTCGTCACAGTGATTGCGCCGAATCGGACAATCCGTCATACAAAATATTCTTTAATACAAATATGTTGCCGGCATTCACACTCATCAGTTGACAAACAGTTTCCCAGCTGTCTGATAGTTGATAGTTCTGTGACCAAATAGGACCGGTTCGGTACCGTGACTGTGACGTGACTGATGTGTCTGAATCGACCTTAAGGATGAATTTTTTAATCATAATAGTTACACTAAGTTTTTACTTAGCACAAATTTTATATCTTTTGTATTTTTAATAATCTTTTTAAATGTAGTGTTAATGTATTGTGTTATATATATGCTTAAGTACTTAATATTTAAAATTTCTAGAGATTCTTGACTGCATTTGATTGTAAGATTAACTGTTTGACACTGTATTTTAAGTGCAATAAATTTTACTCTAGTGATTATTTTATTGATAATATAACCTAAATAATAATAAAACTTTATATATATTTACTAGGTATATATAAGGTTTTATTAATTTAATTTCCCTAAAAATATTTCTGTAATGAATTGAAGTTTTCAAAATATCAGTTTCCTAAAATTCAAATTGTTTAATATTCTGGTAGACCTTACATCTGATTATCGGACTACCGACGTCATAGAATGCGGTGTTGCCTTTTTTACTTCATGGCTTGGAAGTAAAGGTGGCTGTGACATAACCCAACTAAATTTGATGTCAAACAAGGAGAGAGACTCTCTATCCTTGTTTAAAGTGGCCTCTAAAGATCGCACTTCCTGTCTAACAATATGTTTGCCCCCACTACCTTTACATTCCCTCTATTATCCTTTTGCTCGATGGTATTAGTACAAATAAGAGATTTATTACCCCTATGTTTATCAACTTTTTTTCTTGTTTTGACTTGCTCTATTATCCATTAAAGTATTTATGCTCATATCTTTTACAATCTGTGTAAGATTAAGTTATCTTAATTATGTTTTTTTTTCAGATGCAGGCAACTCGATCACATAGAATTTTGTCTATGGTTTTAAATCGAAAAGAAAATAATCAACAGCCTCCTAGCAGTACCAAGCAAGTTTCTGAAACTGCTGTATTCACTGAGTTCATTGAAGTCTATAAAATAAGTGTCACAGATGGGACCCTAATACCGATAGAAGGAGATTTTCGAGATACTACTGATTGGCATGGTACTGATAATAACTCCATTTTACTGAGCAACGTTCAACAGCAAATATTTCAAGATGAAGTCCTCTGTAAAGACACACATGAGCACCTTGTAGAAACAGATAAAGTATAATATATAACCGGATAACCCCGGTTTAAGCATCACTTCTGAGGATTCCAATCAAAACTGCTTTCAGATAAAACTGCTAATAATGAACAGAAAACAGTGTGAGGAGCTCAGATGAAGATAAACTAAAAGAAGAAATTAGAGTAAGACGCAGAAAGATTAAGGCAGATGTAGAAAACTGGAACAGACAGGCAACAAAATCTAGAAGAGTGCATGGAGTGGAATACGCTGGTTTTCAAAGAAATAAGGATCGTAAAGTATCCTATGGAATAAAGCGACCAGAGAGAAAGTTAAGACGCAGGTGTGTATCTTTAGCATGAACGGAGTCTACAAAGCATTTGTGTGGGTCATTCTCGGAGGAAGAGAGGAATCTTATGTTCCGAACTTTTTGGGGCAAAATCAATGGACTGGCACGAAAAGAAGGCAAACATAACATGGCCTGGGATAATTTTGCCTACTGTGGGAAAAACTGGTATCGTTTCGTGTACCGTCAACTGTGACAGATGGGCAGATCTTCTTTTGGTCCGTCAAGTCTTTATTTTCCTGTAAAACTATTCTTCTTGTAGTCGAGTCATCTAACATGTCGGCTTCTTCTTTTTCGTCATCTCAAGTAGTCTTCTTCTTTTATGCTTAGATCAATACACTATGCTATATACAGGGTTAAGTTAGGTAAATATACTTGGTATAGTCAGAAAATAGAAAAGATTATTATTTAGTGCTTGATAGACCTCATCTAGTACAGAAAACATAGCATCACTGATACATTTATTATAGATAAAGGATAGACTGTGTGATAAAATGTTGTTTTTAACGAGAAAGAACATAAGTCGGGCATTTTATAAGTCTCTCAATAATTTTGGATAGAACCGGTAATAAGGCCTATAGTTGCCGATATTCGAGTTTTCACAACCCTTATGAAGCGAAATAATAATGTCTGTCTTTAGACACTCTGGAAATATACTTTTTTCAAAGGAATCATTAATTAGCAAGACCCAAGACTTCCACATATTTTTTGGAAGATTTAAGAAAAATTTTATGGAAACTCCATCAGTACTACAGGAAGACATGCTTTTGACACTACTTATTATTTGGATCAGTTAAGATTTATCAACTGGTCTTATAAGAAATGAATTCGAGACCTTTTTTTAATTGGGGCGATAGAAAATAGGATCTTGTTGTGGCATAGTTGATTATATTTTTACTCACATTAACGAAGTATTTTGGATGCAGTTCAACTTGAACTCTTTCGGCTTTCGGGCTGTAGTGGCAACAGTTTCGCAGTGATGATTCGCGGAGATCACGTAAAGAAGGAAATTGGCACAAATTTTGAACTCACTACAAGATTTAGTATTCGGATAACAGAATTTCGAGGAGATTGTCCGTACTTCTGTCGTTTGCCGAAATGCATTAATAATTTGTTTCCAACTTTAGTATGCTCATTACAGTTTTCTTCTTTATTAGTTCTACTAGTCTGATGCTTACCGCATAGATAGCGCAAACAATCAAGCTAAATTGTACATAAATTAATAAAATATAACAAATTAATATATCACTAAATAAATATAATATATGCTTCTATTTCAAAATATTAAATTCAACCTTTGATACTCAACTAAATAACCTCATTAACAAATTTTTTATGGCATTTGGCATCGTAAGCGAACAGTGCAAAATCGAAGCATGCGCATAAAAGCAATGCAAAACAGTTTCGTGACCGTTTTAAAACCGTACAAATAGCGTGTTGGAACAAACCGAAAATGATTTACCAAATTTCGTAGCAGGATAACAGAAATGCGAGACGATCCTCCGAATATCAGTGAGTGGTGAGTGTCGGTCGAGTCTAAAATTTGAGTGGGTTGTCCATGTACTTTGGATACGCCTACAAAATGGTGGCCCAATAACTATACATGTTTTAAAGTTTTAAAGAAAATATAAAACCCGAAGTGTGTTGTATACAAATATTAGTATTTTATAAATACCATTATATTTTTATAATATAGTAAATATATTTTAAACAGTTTATTTACATTATATCAAAAGAATTAAATAAATTCTCATATTTCATATTAGCGCTACCTGTTGTCAAATAGACAAAGTTTTGCTGTAAGTTTATTACCGCATTGTTGCCTGTTCAAAGCATACTGGATGCATGCCGGAAAAAATGTAAACTAGGCAACAACGTGGCAGATATGTGACCTTAGCTACCTGCGACATCTATGTGGTAAGAGATGGATGAACAGAATAGACGACAGATTCACTCAACCGAGGATCTCTCATTCTCTTACAAAATCTTGCGCACTTTGAACATTGCGTTTATTTTAAAAAGTTATTTCATTGTTCAGTTATTTATAGTTATTTATGTTAGAGACAAGACAGACATGTTTAGTAAAAACAGTAAAAAATTTAAATAAATAAAAATTGTTTTAGATTGATATTCTGTGGAAAAATTGTCTGCCGCTCTTATTTATCAATCTTTGTTTTTTTAACTCCAATCTACTAATCTACTGAAATACTATATCCATATATTGAAAAATCTGTAATGGTAAAATCATGTTAAAAAATTTGTTAAATTCAGTGCTCAAATATAAATTTTCGAAAAAAATTCGTTTCTCATTTATTATTATACACAATGCAACAACGCATCAATTCTCGAATGCATTAACAAGTGTTTCCACTTAACCCGTAACCGGTGACGTCCGATTTTAGGAACATAACCGGTGACGTGGAGTCTCCGGGACTCATCATAAATATGCTGGTCTCATTCAAATTTAAATAATTATTTTATCACATTGTTTATAATAATCTGTTCTTTAGGGATTTTTGCAATATCCTATTGCCTTTTTAGTTCTTTCTGTTACTGACTATTCTTATTATTAACATTTTGTGTGTTACGTCGGAAAACTTAATTTTTTTTAATATTTCTAAATTTGGTATGTACAAATGGCTTTAATATTAGGTATAACAAAAAATATTGAATAATCTATGGTAATAAAAATTATCATCAGTAGTCTAAACGTAACGGAACGTGCAGGGGGTACATAAGGACAAAAAAATGGGATTATTTTTTTTATTCTTTTTGAACGTTACAGTTTCTGCATGTTTTATGAGAACAAATCAAGCAAATTGGTTTTTTACAACAGACGCATAAATAAGATGTCTTCCTATGAAGTTTTGATGGGCAAATGTAGCAATACTTTCGAACTGCTAACCGATCTTGAATAGAAGGAGGTTCAACCACGCACAGTATTCGCTTTATGTTTTCTCTTATTTCTATCGGGATTCTGCTGTTATACATTCGTTGTTTCATGTGTGCTTCAATTAAGCTTTTAGCCAGTACCTCCATAAAATCTTTCCTGTCTAAGGGTTTGGATTCTCTATAACACTGATACACAACGAAAGCGTTAACTGTACTTATATCTAGTATTTTGTAAAATATAGCCATTGGCCAACGTTGCGTTCTTCTGGACGAACTGTAAACCGTACATTTTTCATCCAAAGCATCAACGCCGCCTTTCGTCATATTATACAGACTAATTATTTCTGGTTTTTGTGTTTTTTCATCTATGGCTATACTATGATGCATGGAGGATAATAGTACCTATGACGGCTTTGTTTTTTTAGGAACATACGAAAGAAGGGTAATGTCTTTTGTAAAACCGTATCTAACTGAACCAATCTCTCTATGCCTTTGAGGAAGAAACTCAGGAGGAATATGTCTTTTAACCTTTTTCATAGTTCCCACATATGTTAGGCCATTAGATTTCAACAACTGAACTAGTTCTATAGACGTGAACCAATTGTCAGCTGTCACATTACGATTACTGCCAAATAATGGCTTAGAAAGCCGTAACACAGATTGAGTAGGTTTAGCAAGCTTTTTCTCAGTTACTGAAAGGCCCATTCCGTCGGAATCTTGGCCTGTATATACATACGCATTGTACACATAGTTGTTTCTTGCATCTGTTAATATCATAATTTTAAGTCCATATTTTCGTGGTTTGTTTGGAATATACATTCTAAAGCGTGATCTACCCCGGAAACCAACTAACATTTCATCAATGCATACATATTCACCAACAGAAAACTCCGTTTGACAGTTTTGAATAAAAGATTCAAATAGTTCTTGAATTGGTGCTAGTGGATTTACCGCTTTTCGTTGTTCTCTCGTGGAAGGGTCATCAAAACGTAAACAAGTCAATAAAACTGCAAATCTCTTGGCACTCATTACGGACCGAAAAATTTCTCTGCCCGTTCCATCTGTAGCAAATAGACATTATATGTCTTCATCATTGGACTTAAATACTGAGGTGTAAATTAGTAAGCCTAAAAATGCTTCCATTTCGACCTGGTCGACATTTTTTAATTCCGGCCTCTTTTCATTTTTGTATTTGACCCTAACACTCGCCAATTTTACATTTGTCCATTCGACTACAACATTTAACATTTGATTTGTAAATAAACAGTTCCAAATTTCCTTTGGAGGTGCCGAAAGACCAAGAGACCGAGCCTTTCCTTGCAGCTCCGGTAAATGTACAATAATATTATGCTTTTGAGTACGAATATTTTTTGGTGCACTAGCTGACCACTTAAATCTGTTTTTACCATAAAAGTAGTTTGAAGATCTTGACGCCAATATATTATTTTCATCATCACTGGACGAGTCTTGGTTTAAAGTTTCTGGAATATTGTCTTCTGAATCAGAATTACTATCAGACTGCTCAGATGCCGACTCATGACTGCTTTCTATTACCGCATCACTGTCAATATCATCAATATCACTATATTCAGAGTCCAAATCATTGAACCAATTTAACACTTTCTCTTCAAATTTCGGATCTGTAACACTAACCGATCGTGACGTACTTGGTAGATGATCCATTATAGTTTATACGAAGAAATATAAAACACTCGATAAAAAGTAACTAACGGTGACGTTGAATCTCGCTGACTCCAATAACGCCGGTTCTCGCAAACGGCTAAACGTAAACTAGTCAAACAAAAACGCTTGGTTTATGAACTATTTTTAGAAAGGTACTTAGCCGCAGGCCATCCAGAGTCGTCCGATTCAATATTTTAAACCGGTTTTTAATTTCGCAAGAGTCTCTCAGACTCCACGTCACCGGTTACGGGTTAAGGAATAAGGGTACCTAGAAAGCAAGCAACTACGAAAATTCTCAGAGTTAGACCAGAGAAACTTTCGCTTGAAGCTGAAGTTAGAGCTAAAGAAGAAAACAAATTAGAAAAAGAGCAAAAGGCCAAAGTAAGAGCAATTAAAAAATGATTAAAGAAAAACTTAAGGATTTGAGGGAGTCTTCAAGTTCGGGGGCAGTGACATTATGCTACGCATCGTCAGAGTCTGAATATGATCCTAATGATGAAATGGAAGTAGAGACAGATAGGGTAAAGTGTGCAAATCGCGGTCACCTAAGAAGAAAATTTAATATAAAAAAAAGTAAAACTCTGTGAATCAAATTTAAGGCGTCAATCCGTAATTTGGGGTTTTAACTTATTGCAAGATACATTTAATTTCAAAAATATAAAATTTTTGTCTTTGACAGAGACAAAACATAAAAAAGTATCTTTGACCGGTATTGTCACCATACATGGACAATACCGGTCATGACTCATGAGTGTGGGTAATGCCAGTCAATTTGTTTGTGTTATTATTAAAATAAAAATCAATATTTATTTAACATTTTTTTGTTATAAAACGATTAACGAATGTGGCTTAATGGGTCATAATTCAAGTAAATCAGTAAGAAAGGTGAAAAAATATTTTTTATTACAAAACAAACAAAAAATAACAAAAATATGTGTTTTAATGTAAAAATAGTTGACAGTCATCGCAGGTATAACTCTCTGCAGAATCCCATCCACTGCACTCTGAATAAGCCCATCGTGAGCAACCGGTAAATATAAAACACAATTCATTGTTTCTGCCAAACTCGCTGTAAACCAGGCATCTATCTTCGTATGCATCGTCACTGTTATCACATGATATATCAATATCCGATTCCAAAGAACTAGAATCAAACACCTTTTTCTTGTAATGCCAATTACAAGAAAAAGGTGTTTTATTACAAGAAAAATTATCTTGTAAACCCAAATGCTAATTTTCTCAGTTCTATTGCTGTTACGCCATAAAAATTAAGCTAAATATTTTTTTTGTGTGGCTATTTTAGCTTCTTGTTCTGCAGAAAATACTGATTTTCTACCTAATGAGACACCTTGAAGATTTTTATTTTTTTATTCTTTCTTTCAATGTCGAAAAATGGATGGATTAATCCCTAAGGATTAATATTATAGGATATAAATTATAGCATGGGAGTAATACCGGTCAACTGACCGGCATTGCCTCCTGTTGGCATTTTTTTTTCTTAGAATTTTTTACTCGTAAACATATATTAAAATATTAATCTTTAAAAAAGGAATAGGCAGCTAACGTCATTATAATCAATTGTAACCAATTTTAAGTTCTACAAGGGAATAAAAAATGAATTAAGACCTTATATTACTCAGCATAAAAATAAGATCGAAAACACTGAAAACAGGTTAATAATATTTCTATGACAACGGTTTGCGCCAACTCAACGCTCGTCAGCAATCTGAATACAGAGTAGTGTAGCGACACGTTGGCAGTTATAGGAGGTTGCCAGATTGAATAGATTTCGCACAATCGGGACGACCGCCATTACCCACTGACCGGTATTTGCACAGTTTACCCTACTGAATGTCAATTAGAAGCAGAAGGTGACGTTAAGACAAATAACGGGAAGAAAGAACGAGGATTTATGGTGTAATTTGCTGGCAACATCTAAATAATTTCTAACATATTTTCCTCTGCATTTGTAAATAGGTATATTTGAGCCTTCGTGTAATCAAGAGAGAAGGATATTTCAACATTTTCGGATCCTTGTCCTTCGGATTGACCTAAAGAAAGCATTTGACAGAGTAAGCCGTAGAGATGTAATCCATCTTCAGTATAATAGAAAGTCCCCTTAAATATTATATAAATCATGGAAAACATCTACTAAAACAACAAAAGGGAAGTGAAAATAGATGGACAACTTACAGAACCTATAAAAATAGGCAGCGTAATAAGACAAGGGGATTCATCAAGCACCATCCTCTTCAATTTGATCATGGATTAAATTATCAAAAGCGTTAACAAGGGAAGAGGATACAGAATGGAAAACAAAGAAATAAAAATACTCTGTTACGCACACGACGCAATATTGTTAGCCCAAGATGAACATAGTCTGCAAAGACTGGTCCATAGGTTTAACATAAGAGCAATAGAATTGAATATAATAATCTCATCTCAGAAAACTAAAACATTAGTAGTCGGAGACATTAACATTGAGATAAAGTTAAGAATTTACAAAGCCAGTGTAACAATGCCTCAGAAACAAGATCCGACACAGCCACAACGCAAAGACTACTGGAAACGGCAGAGATGAGAGTACCTACTGATGATAATTACAGAAAATTATAGAAAAAAAATAGCAAGAGATAAGTCACCAATCGGCAGAAGAAGTATCAGACCACCGCGCAAAAGCTGCAGTCACAACCTTCCTTAGAAGTATTATTTCGCCAATGAACAACAAGAATTACTTATAAAGAGGAAGAAGAAGAAGAATAAATTATAATTCACATTTTACGTATTATTTAGTGGTGGAATTTAATTTTTGAACTTGCTAAATGAGTTCTCATTTGTAATTTAGAACAAGTATTTTTTTATCGTAAGAATCGTAATTGTTTGAGTATTGCTTTTCATAGTACATATAGCAATCTACTACTACTCCATTAAACTAATTGACTTCCTTTTGAAATCGAGATATTTATGTACATCCGTAAAACATACACTTAAACAGATCACGCAAACAACGTTAAATAAAAAAATCGACCTCTATGTTATCGATTCCACAGACCTTTAATAATTCTTGTAGTATAAAACATTAAACATCCTCCACACAACTAGAGTTTCGTTTAAGAATTGATTCAGTCGTTTATTACTCTATTATAATCACGAAATAGTCAGTTTTCCTTCTATTCGAGAAGGTCTGTAAACAGTGAATAATATATAGGTTTTACCTATCAGTTACAGATATTGTTAAATAGTAAGTAAAAAATCCTTTATCAGTTAAAAATATTATAATAGTGGTGATATGTTAGTTTGCGCTAATTTTTAAGTTTTAAAATACAGTTGTCTCTGGATAATCCGACAGGTATGGTACCAAAGAAGTGTTAGATTACCGAAAGTGTCCGGGTTACCGAAAGTGATTATATATTTGGAATTGTTTTGCTAGTAGTAGCCTTGTATCTCCTTTAACATCAAAATATTTTCAAAGTCATATGCTCTCTCCTCGCATCAACGCATCAAAGTGTTTGCAGTCAATGTACAGTGTTTGCAGCATCACAATTGACGGTGAAAGATTTTTCATCTTGTGCTTCCTGAGTCACGTGTTCATCAAATTCTGTCATTGCTTTAATCATGTCTTCATCTGTTAAGTCAACATTGAGATTTTCTTCTAAAATCCACTTTTGTAAAGCTTCTCTTGATTCTGATGATTTAGTCATATCGTTGCAAATTTTGGAGAGCAGCATCTCGTACAACTTGCACAGGTTGGTCATTGGATTCTTTGATAACTTTTATTGAAAGGAGTGGGTTATTGGGCCAAATATTCTTTCACGATTTAATCAGTGTAGTAGGCTTGACTTGCTGCCACTATACAGCATTCACAATGTCCATAAGTTGTTTCTTGTAGTGTGCCTTAAGAGTTTTAATAACGTTTTGATTCATCAATAAATACAGTAGTATTTTTCGTTAAGTATATTGACTCGATATATCCATTGGCAGTTTCGATTTTGAATTCGTCCTTATCAGGATGTCCTGGAGCATTGTCTAACAACAAGGCTTTCACTGACAGTTTCTTTTTTCTTAGCTCATCTCTAACTTGTGGAACAAAGCTATTCTTGTACCAATCCAGAAAAACTTCTTTTTTCAGCCAGGCATGGCTTTGCTACATGTACGTAATCGGTAGCTTCTCAATTTTAACATTTTTATACTCTCATGCCATGAGAGTGAGGCGTTTTTTCCAAAGTTTTCTACCAAAAACTTTTTTTTCGTCTGAAGTGATAAATATCTTTATTGGAAATTGCCGCCAGTTTAGACCGGTTTCATCAGCATTATAAAGTTGTTCAGGAATTAGGTTTAATTCGGTCTTAATCTTATTGCTCAAATTCTGAATAAATTCAGATATCTCAGACTCAACTGCACTCAACTTCTCTTAACTCATCTGCAGAAATCTGCAACGACTTAATATCCAAAGATTTTTTCTTCACAGAATTATACAGAGTCATTTACACTACAATTTAAAAATCATGTGAATTGTACAGGGTGCTCCAAGAGACATTCTTTCTCAGTAGTAATTTCATGAAAATTTTGCTCTCGGGCTGAAATAGATTTAATTGATTACCAATCATGTCAGGATGGAGACTACAAATGTAGTCTCCATCTCCATTCTCATATTAGAAGTAGATAGCAGGTTCTCCACTGCCTAATCATGTTGTTTACAATATATACAAATTTTTAGTTTAGTATATACAAATTTGAAAGTTTCAAGCATACTCCGGTAAGACACCAAGTATGGATAAGAATTATATTTTCCAACATATAGATATCTTAAAAACCTTTTTTGTACCTTTTCAATGAAATCAATATTTACTTCTGAAATCATTCTATTTATCTGAAATCAATTAGATACCACATTCAAATCTAGTTGTAATAGTTGGCAATCACATTGATTTTCTACAATTCTAAACATCTTAAAATCATCTGCAAACATTAAATAAGTGGAAAATTTGAGACAACTAAAAAGATCATTTATAAAGCAAGCAAATAAGAGTGGTCCCAGGTTGCTACCCTGAGGAACTCCAGAAGTTACGAAATATTCCTCTGAGAAAAAATTAACAACTCTAACTTGCTGACTTCTATCTGCTAGGTGCGAATTCAAAAATGTTAATGCATTAATTGAGAGGCCAAAGGTCAACCCTATCAAATGCTTTTACACAATCAGTAAAGATTACATCCATTTGCCTCTTAGTATTTATGGCATCTGCAGCAGATTGTATGAAAATACATAAGTTTGTAAGTGTTGATCTATCTGGGAGAAATCCATGTTGATATTGATTAAAAGATTTGATAAAGTGTTGTAATAAGTTGTTATATAACATAGATTCAAATATTTTTGCCAAAGAATTTAAAATACTAATTGGTCTATAATTTTTTACATCATTAATATTACCAGATTAAAAAATAGGAACTGTAATGGTATCTTTTAATTTTTTAGGAAAGGTATTAGTTTTTAAAGCTAGATGAAATATAACCTGTAATGGTTCAACGAGTTGGTCAATACACCACTTATAGATATAAGCAGATAGATTGTCTACCTGTACATTTCTTGGGTTTTAATCTCTTTACACTAGCTCTAATAGCTTCTTTAGTTGTCTCATCAAACTCTAGAACAGGGGTGCTCAAACGGTCGATCGCATGAAAGCGCAGTAAATTTTGCTGATTTACGACACCAGGTGTCGCTCTTCCGAACTTGCACGGTCCCAATAGGCAACCAATAAAACAACATTTTGTTTAAAACTGTTTATTATATTTTGGTTAAACATATAAATCATACTTATGTGTAAACACCATGTAAATAAATACAGCTAACAATTTACATTAAATATAAACAAAATAAAGGTTTTTACAATATAGTACAATCCAACATTTGTAACTGGTAAATAAGATCTCAACTCCTAAATACTTTTCAGTCTTAATAAAATTTGGTAAAAACAAAACTTAAAGTCGACTAAGTCTACCGAAACTACTTATTCGCAAATAGCTGCTGAACTCCATGGTCCACATTGGAGGTCCAGGACGCTATAATCTTCGAAGTTATGCAGGTGAGTCAATTTGAAAATGTTTTTATCGTCACAAGTTTTTAGCTGGTGGTATTTGTTCCATCCACAGCCGTACAATTGTTTATCATCTGCAAATAAAAAGGATTTTGTAAATTAATGGTCTATTCACATTATCACATCATAATAATGGGTATTATTGTTTATATGGATTAAGCCACAATTATTGATTATAGTGAAAATCACATTTTTAACTAAAATAGAGTAGAAATATGCTTTATTGTCACTGAAAATTGTACAATTTTATGGACAAAGCTGACAAAAAGTAAAAAAATAACAATAACAATTTAAAATTGACTGAAATTACATAAATCGTCATCATCATCATCTTTGGCTCGACAATCCTCTGTGGATCTTGGCCTGCTCTAAGATTCGTCGCCATTCTGTTCGGTTTTTGGCAACATGTTGCCATCTTCTGATTTTTAATATTCGTAGGTCGGTTTCTACTCCATCTAACCACCTAATTCGCGGTCGGCCTTTGCTTCTTGTTCCTACAGGTGTTCCTGTGGTTAGCTTTTTAGCAATGGTATTTTCTGGCATTCGTATTATGTGTCCAGCCCATCTAAGTCGCTGTGTTTTAATGAACGTTATGACATCTGGCTCATCAAAGAGCTGATACAATTCAAAATTATATCTTCTGCGCCACTGCCCTTGGTCGTTTACAGCTCCAAATATTTTGCGGAGTATTTTACGCTCAAATATTCCCAAAAGTCTTTCATCTTTCTGCGTTAATGTCCATGTTTCTGCTCCATATGTGAGGACCGGCCTCAGCAATGTTTTGTATATAATAATTTTAGTTCTTCTTTGAATGTTTCTTGAGTGGAAATGCTTTTGGAGTCCATAGTATGCTCTATTTGTAAGATTTATTCGTCTTTTGATTTCTTCGCTTGTTTTATTGGTAGCAGTCAATAGCGACCCAAGGTATGTGAAGTTGTCAACACGTTCAAAGGTATGACTTCCAAAGACTGTTTCTCGTTCCTCATTTGCTGTCGGATCCTTTGTAACCAACATGTACTTGGTTTTGTCTTCGTTGATGACTAGACCGACTTGTTTCGCCGCTGTTTCCAATTCTAGGAGATATTGCTCAACATCTCGCTTGCTACGCCCTATTATGTCAATGTCATCAGCATATGCTAAGACTTGTATCGATCTATTGTAAATAGTACCGCCGTCCCTAATTCGTGTATCTCGGACTGCCTTTTCTAAGGCAATATTAAATAGGAGGCAAGCCAGAGCATCTCCTTGTCTGAGTCCATCCTTTATCTCAAAGGATCTAGAACTCTCTCCCTGTATTCTAACAGTGGCTTCTAAGTTAGACATTGTCATTCTCGTTAGTCGGATAAGTTTCTCTGGTATACCAAACTCATGCATTGATTGGTATAGCACTGTTCTCTTGACACTGTCATATGCTGCCTTGAAGTCGACGAATAGGTGATGGGTTTCAATATTGAATTCTAATGTTTTCTCGAGAATCTGTCTTATTGAATGAATCTGGTCAATTGTTGATTTTTCTGGAGTGAATCCAACTTGATATTTACCAACTATGCCCACTGTGTAAACTTGCAACCTTTCGTAGAGAATATTTGCTAGTATTTTGTAAGCAGTTGTTAACAGGGTTATACCTCTATAGTTGTCACACTGGAGCTGGTCACCTTTTTTATGTAACGGGCATATCACGCCTTGAGACCATTCACAAGGCATGGTCTCATTATGCCAAACAAGAAGTAAAAGCTTATGCAGTGTCTGTAGTAGGGCATCGCCACCATTCTTGTAGAGCTCACTGCAAATTTGGTCAATACACCACTTATAGATATAAGCAGATAGATTGTCTACCTGTACATTTCTTGGGTTTTAATCTCTTTACACTAGCTCTAATAGCTTCTTTAGTTGTCTCATCAAACTCTAGAACAGGGGTGCTCAAACGGTCGATCGCATGAAAGCGCAGTAAATTTTGCTGATTTACGACACCAGGTGTCGCTCTTCCGAACTTGCACGGTCCCAATAGGCAACCAATAAAACAACATTTTGTTTAAAACTGTTTATTATATTTTGGTTAAACATATAAATCATACTTATGTGTAAACACCATGTAAATAAATACAGCTAACAATTTACATTAAATATAAACAAAATAAAGGTTTTTACAATATAGTACAATCCAACATTTGTAACTGGTAAATAAGATCTCAACTCCTAAATACTTTTCAGTCTTAATAAAATTTGGTAAAAACAAAACTTAAAGTCGACTAAGTCTACCGAAACTACTTATTCGCAAATAGCTGCTGAACTCCATGGTCCACATTGGAGGTCCAGGACGCTATAATCTTCGAAGTTATGCAGGTGAGTCAATTTGAAAATGTTTTTATCGTCACAAGTTTTTAGCTGGTGGTATTTGTTCCATCCACAGCCGTACAATTGTTTATCATCTGCAAATAAAAAGGATTTTGTAAATTAATGGTCTATTCACATTATCACATCATAATAATGGGTATTATTGTTTATATGGATTAAGCCACAATTATTGATTATAGTGAAAATCACATTTTTAACTAAAATAGAGTAGAAATATGCTTTATTGTCACTGAAAATTGTACAATTTTATGGACAAAGCTGACAAAAAGTAAAAAAATAACAATAACAATTTAAAATTGACTGAAATTACATAAATCGTCAATATCACAAAATAAAAGATAATAAAATATATTGCAAAATTTAACTAAATTGCAAATTGCATAATAAAACTGTAACGATGAGTCCAAGCCATCACCGTTAAACCAGCGTGCGCGCGAACCAACCCATGAAGTAGGAGTGTATCGACAGTAGAAAGGGCAAATCTTTGCTATATAAACCGCATTATTTCCTCATAGAGGCAGAATCGTCAGGTGTTGACTGAAGGTTCTCTTCTCCCCTACCCCGGCTTGTGGACGTGTTGAGTTCACAAGTTGTTTCCGTTCCATACCGCCGTTATCCGGAGAGCGTGTTGAGCTCTCCACTACCCGTACTCCGAAGCAGTCGTGTTGAGACTGTCGAGGAGTGTCCTATTAACCCGAATCACTTGAGGGACGTGTTGAGTTTCTTTCTTTCCTGTGTACCTATCGTCCGCTGTTATTAAATCGACACATCGTTCACGTAAAATTCCGAAAACACACTTGATTGCCGATAACACTAATTTCATACGACAAGGTCAAACTTAATTTGAATAAATAGGCCAGGTACTGAGAAGACTAAACTAAATTGTAAATATGTACATAAGATTTTTGTCAATTTAATTTAAGGAAGACAATAAAGTTTTATTTTTATTTTGAACTCTGTCTCTGACTGTCCAAAAGCTACCCGGATAGTGACTCCTACGAGAGGACGTCACAGATGGCGCCCGAGCAGAAAAATTCGTTTTAAACAATAATACCGACCGAATTCCGAATTTTATTTTCATGAGACAGTACTGCATTTCAAACTTTATTCAAATACAGGGTGATTCACAGTTCAAAAATGACAGACGCTCCGGAAACGTCGAAGGTTAGTTGGGTGTACCTATTAAAGAAAGACGAACTTATAGCCGAATTAACAAACAGAGAACAGTCGACGGAAGGGAATTTCAGCGAGCTAAGAGCGAGATTAGTTGCGATCATCAAGGCACCAACTCAAAAAGGCCAAAACCCAGAGGAAATAGAAGAAAACCAGATGGAAGACAGACAAAGAAAGATGGAAATAGTACGCAAATGGGGGTTACACTTTGACGGTTCAAGAGACCCAATAGAATTCATAGAACGGTTGAAAGAACTCCAGACAGCTTACGGCCTACAAGACACCCACGTTTTACAAGCTCTACCAGAAACATTAAACGGGAAAGCATTACTATGGTACAGAAACAATAATAAATATTGGAACGAATTAAAAGACTTCGAACAAGATTTCCGCAATTTCTTCGTTTCCTCCGTTCTCACGCAATCTCTGGAAGCGCAAATCCGGAACCGACTCCAACGAAACAACGAAGGTGTAAAAGACTACATCATTGATATTCAAACAATGATCAGAAGACATGGTGAATTCAATCACCAAGAAGAACTAAACAGGATATACACCAATATGAACCCGACATACAAGTTGTATATAAAGAGGCAAGACGTATCGTCAACACAGGACATCATCAGACTAGCGGAAGAATATGATATGGTCCAAAAAGAAATATATAACAGAAACAATACAAGGTGTGACTGGACACAGGCAAATAGTCGTAATAACAAAATACAGAATTTCGACAGACAGACTTGTTGTTGGAAATGCGGCCGCAGAGGCCACAATAGAAGAAACTGCAGAGCTATCGCTGTACTCTTCTGCAGCCATTGCGGAACCCGAGGAACAACTTCCAATAACTGCCAATGTAGAAGCCGACCGGAAAACTCCAACAGGACTGGACAAGAAGGAGGCAACCCAGTCAGCATTTAGAGTCCTCCCTAACAACCTCCAGCTACGCACACTATAAAGATCAACGACCCCACACAACGATAACGTTCAGCAACGGTAAAAAGTTAAAAGCACTAATAGACACAGGAGCCCAAAATTCGTTTATAGGACAAAAAGGTAAAAAAATATTGGAACAATGTGGAACAAAAAGCGACAGAAAAGCTTTAAAGATCACGCTGGCAGATGGAAAAACCAGCAACATAGAAATCTGTTTTACAGCAAAATGTTCCATAGACAACGTTTGGAGAAAAGCCAAGCTACATTTTTTACCAAACCTAGCTTCAGAAGTAGTACTGGGAATGCATGAAATAACAAGATGGGGCCTTGATTTATCAAACATCTTAAATAGAAATCGCGTAAGAAGGAGAGAACAATACCAAACCAGAACAGAACACAGATCCAGATCGTACAATGCAGACAATAACAGAATACCGACCAATTCCAGGGTTAACGAAACACCAACCGCAAGATATCCGCTCCAACAGAGAAGCAAAATATATAACAAAACGACCTGCCGACTACCGACCGATACCGCGGTCGAAGACCAGACCGAAAATATACCGACTAACGACCGATACCGCGGTCGACAACCAGACCGAAGATATACCGAACTACCGACCGATACCGCGGTCGAAGACCAGACGGAAAATATACCGACTACCGACCGATACCGCGGTCGACAACCAGACCGAAGATATACCGAACTACCGACCGATACCGCGGCCGACGACCAGACCGAAGACATTCCGTCATACATACCGGAATTCACGAACAGTCCGAAACGAGAGCAGCTCGACATTAGTACTACACTAAACAATACCGAAAAAAAACAATTACAGGAATTGTTACTAACCGAATTGGAGAAATTTAAACACATTAAAGGAACAACACATCTAACCGAACATACAATAAAACTTAAACATAATACACCGATCAAACAAAGATACAGGCCCCGAAACCCGGCAATGCAGAAGATCATAAACGATGAGATAGATAAGATGCTAGAAGAGAACGTGATAGAAAAATCTAATAGCCCGTACAGTTCCCCCATCGTTCTAGTAAAAAAGAAGGATAACAACGGATACAGATTTTGCATCGATTTTAGGAAAATCAACGACATCTCAGAAAAAGATGCCTACCCATTACCGTACATCAATCATATCCTAGAAAAGTTAAAATCTGCAAAATATTTTACCACGTTGGATCTAAAAAATGGATATTGGCAAGTACCACTTTCCGAAGCAAGCAAACCCTTGACCGCTTTCATAGCACCAGGAAAAGGACTATTCCAGTTCAAAGTACTTCCATTCGGATTACACGCCGCCTCCGCTACTTTTCAACGATTACTAGATACAATAATCGGCCCAGAAATGGAACCACATGCATTCGCCTATTTAGACGACATAATAGTACTGGGGAAAACGTTCGAGGAACATATGGAAAACTTAAAAGAAGTACTTCACAGACTACAGCAGGCCAAATTACGAATTAATATAGACAAATGTAAATTCTGCAAAGAAGAGATAAATTATTTAGGCCATGTAGTAAACAAGACGGGAATAAAAGTGGACGAAAACAAGACAAAAGCCATAGTCGAATATCCCGCGCCAAAAACCGTTAAACAACTACGCCGATTTTTGGGCATCATCTCATGGTATAGGAGATTTATAAAAGATTTTTCACGAACTACAGCCCCTTTAACAAAGCTACTAAAGAAAAAACAACATTGGACTTGGGACAGAGAGCAAGAGGAAGCATTCAACAAAATAAAAGTACTACTGACACAAGCTCCAATACTGATCTGCCCGGACTTCCAGAAAAGATTTTTTTTACAATCGGACGCTTCGAACCACGGTTTAGGAGTAGCTTTAGTACAAACAAACGACGAAGGACAGGAACAAGTCATCGCTTACGCAAGTCGAAACCTAACAAAGGCCGAAAAAAATTACAGCGTGACAGAAAAAGAACTACTAGCGATCATCTTCGGTGTAGAAAAGATGAAACCCTACATCGAAGGATACCCATTTTCAATTATCACAGACCATCAAAGTCTACGATACTTACAAACAATGGAAAACCCTACAGGTAGAATAGCTAGATGGGCAATGCTGCTGCAACAATTTGACTTCGATGTCATTTACAGAAAGGGCTCCCAGAACGTCCTGGCCGACGCGCTCTCTAGAGAACCAGTAGATCTGGTTTGCTTAATAAACGTAGAAGATGTAGAACCCGACGAATGGTACAATAAAGCTTTAAATAAAATCCAGACAAATCCGCAACTATTTCCAGACTACTCTATCAAAGATGGACTTCTCTATCGACACTTCTGGGACAAATACGATTTAAAAGAGACAGAGGTATCCAACCCCTGGAAACTATGCATCCCAAACCACAAGAGACAACAACTCCTGGCAGAAAACCACGAGCAACCGACCGCAGGACATCTAGGAATAGCTAAAACAATAACCCGCCTAGCTAGAAAATACTACTGGCCAGGGATGTTTAAAGACGCCGCAAAGTTCGTCAGGAACTGCAAGAATTGTCAGCAATTTAAGCCGCAACAAAGCTTAACTCCAGGCCGCATGCAATCTACACAAATTCCCCCACATCCATGGCACACCGTTTCAACCGACATCATAGGACCCCTTCCAACATCCAGCAAAGGAAACAAATATATAATGACATTCCAGGACACCTTTTCAAAATGGGTCGAAGCCATACCGATCAGAACAGCAACGGCAAAATCAGTCTGTCAAAACTTAAAAGATAAAATCATTATGAGATTCGGATCACCCAAAGAGCTAATATCAGACAACGCAAGAACATACGATAACAGGGAAGTACGAAAGTTGCTAGATGAATTCCAGATTTCTAAAAGAAACATTCCGCCATATTCACCCCAGAATAATCCAGTAGAAAGAACAAACAGAGTAATCAAAACAATGATAGCTCAGTTCTGCGATAATAACCATAAGAAATGGGACACGAGCCTTCCAGAACTACTATTCGCATATAATACAGCTAAACACGATTCAACGGGTTTCTCCCCAGCCTTCCTGAACTTTGGACACGAACTAGAAATTCCAAGTAAAGTCGTAAAAACCCCAAACGACACACAACATACCGATCAAAACATAAAATGGCATAAACTACAAGAAACATTCGAACTAGTACGTACAAACCTGGCAAAAGCTTTTACAACTCAAAGCCATTACTACAACTTACGACGAAGAGAGTGGAAACCGACAATAAACGACAAAGTCATGAAAAGGGAATACCAACTCTCAAATGCCGCCAAAAATTTTAACGCCAAATTAGCACCGAAATTTTCAGGCCCATATACTATAACAAAAGTGTGTTCTAATGTAATATTCAAATTAAAACACGACGATAAAAACCGTACAATAACAGCTCATATCAAAGACCTAAAACCCGCATTTACCGATTTCCCTACTCCTTAATCAGTCCAAGCACTTACAGTCAACACCAAGTAGTGACAGTATATTTTAATACAGTTTACCAGTAACCTTCAAGTATAATGTCAGACACGTTAGAAATATATTACAGTGACATAGAAATGGACGGCACAGTTACGCCGCCACCATACACCGTTCCAGAGTTAATATCACCATTGGGGAACACACCAAAACCTAACACCCCGGGCAAAGGCTGCGAGCCCCTGATAAAGGCTATTTCCAAATTTAAAAACCTTTTCGATGAACCAGCCATGGGCATCACAAAAATTCAGAAAGTCCAGTCAATTCCAGTGTCAATCCCGCTGCTCTCACTAATTCCGCCGCAGCATAAAGGAAAAAAATACAGACTGAGACTCCCGAACCAGGTGCTGAGGATAAAAACCAATAATTGAAGCCCCACGAAGGAAGACGTTTTTTAAGAGAGGGGAAGACGATTTTTTTTTAAGAAGACGATATTTATTTTTTTTTAGGGCGGACATTTTTTATTTCGATGTATTGTAAATTGTTTTTTAGGGTAACCAAGTACCTGGCAAGGAATAAAAATAAAAAAAATTTGTTCCAAAATTTTTTTTTCCCAGGAAGAGGGGGTGTAACGATGAGTCCAAGCCATCACCGTTAAACCAGCGTGCGCGCGAACCAACCCATGAAGTAGGAGTGTATCGACAGTAGAAAGGGCAAATCTTTGCTATATAAACCGCATTATTTCCTCATAGAGGCAGAATCGTCAGGTGTTGACTGAAGGTTCTCTTCTCCCCTACCCCGGCTTGTGGACGTGTTGAGTTCACAAGTTGTTTCCGTTCCATACCGCCGTTATCCGGAGAGCGTGTTGAGCTCTCCACTACCCGTACTCCGAAGCAGTCGTGTTGAGACTGTCGAGGAGTGTCCTATTAACCCGAATCACTTGAGGGACGTGTTGAGTTTCTTTCTTTCCTGTGTACCTATCGTCCGCTGTTATTAAATCGACACATCGTTCACGTAAAATTCCGAAAACACACTTGATTGCCGATAACACTAATTTCATACGACAAGGTCAAACTTAATTTGAATAAATAGGCCAGGTACTGAGAAGACTAAACTAAATTGTAAATATGTACATAAGATTTTTGTCAATTTAATTTAAGGAAGACAATAAAGTTTTATTTTTATTTTGAACTCTGTCTCTGACTGTCCAAAAGCTACCCGGATAGTGACTCCTACGAGAGGACGTCACAAAACTTTACGAACTAATAAGTTTAAGTTGCTGAATGTGATATCCAAATATATCGCACCCTCAATGCAAGACTGAAGTAATTCAAAATTTTATAAAAATGAAGTAATCATGGAATTCGACTGTAAACATGCTTATTTATCGCCTGTAAAACTTTAGTAACTTTCAAATGCTTAACCGGCTAAATATCACAACAACAGTTTACCTATTTTGCGTTTTTGTACATAAGTTCCGTGCAAAACTGTTGTAATTCTAATGTAACAGAGTTAACTAGTTAACTGTTATAGTGTATTTTTATGTATGAGAGAGTAATAAAACAATAAATTATGTATGCAAATCCCTAAACTTTTGATACGGGTGACTCAATGAAAAACAGATATTTGTCAACAAGTTTACAGAAGTATATAGGAAAACAATTTTAAATTGAGTATGACCACCAGGTATAAAGGTTGGAGCAGAATAGAATACAATAGTTGTGAGGGTTACTAATCCCTAAATAAGGTTGCCAGTGTCGGAGTGATGGAGGTTAACAGGTACTAATGAATTTGCAAGAAATGTAAGATGTTTATTTTATTGGTTATATTAACCAATAAAAGTTTAATAAGTACCTACCTATTTGCAAAATAAAGTTTAATTCTTTAGATAAAATAAGACGTTTTATTTTATCTGAAATGAGTGCATTCCACGAAGTAAGGGTTTCAACAATCAAACATTTAATTCTTTAATTCCAGGAATCTACGACAGTAATTGACTAGATAATTACCTTCTAAACTTATTCCACAGAAAATGTGATAGTGGGTTTTTCCATTTTGTAGGAAGGTCCAAGTCATCATCATCACTGGCTCGACAACCCTTTTTGGGTCTTGGCCTGTTCAAGGATTCTTCTCCATTCTGACCTGTTTCGTGCTTTTTTTTTCCAGTTTTTAATTTTTAATGTTGTTATATCATTTTCTATTTGTTCTACGTATCTCAGCTTCGGTCTTCCTCTTGTTCTTTTTCCTACTGGCACTTGTTTGAATATTTTGTTTGGTATTTCGCCTTCTTCCATTCTTTCCACATGTCCAATCCAACGTAGCCTTCCTATTTTAATGAATGTTATGATATCCGGATCCTGGTATATGTTGTATAGTTCAAAGTTATACCTTCTCCGCCAAATCCCGTTTTCTTTTGTGCCCTTATATATGTGTCGCAAGATTTTTCTTTCAAAGGTGGCTAATAACGTTTCCTCCCTTTTAGAGAGTGTCCAGGTTTCTGAACCGTATGTGAGTACCGGTCTTATTAAGGTTTTGTATATTTGGCATTTTGTTTTTCTGGAGACGTTATCTGATCTTAGTTGCCTAATTAAGCCATGGTAACATTTATTGGCAATAAATATTCTCCTCTTCACTTCCTCTGCAACGTTGTTATCAGACGTAACTAGGGATCCTAAGTATGTAAAGTTTTTTACCGCCTCAATGTTGTATTCTCCTATTGTTAAATTTGGCAGCTGCCTTATTTGTGCGTTTTTATTTGCAGGCATATATTTTGTTTTTGTCTGATTGATTTTAAGACCACTATTTTTTGCAGCTCGTTCTATTTGAGTGAATGCCTCTATCATTTCTCTTCTTGATCTTGCGATTATATCAACATCATCTGCAAATGCTAGTACTTGCACGCTTTTATTAATTATTGTTCCTCGGGTATTAACTGTTGTGTCTCTTATTATTTTTTCAAGTATGATGTTGAATAATATGCATGATAGAGCGTCTCCTTGGCGTAGTCCCTTCTTCACATCTATTGTTTCCGTTAATTCGTTTTGTATCCGGATTTTACTTTCTACTTTTAGTGTTTCTTTTATCAATTCTATTAGCTGTGTTGGTATATTAAATTCTTTCATTGCTTTTATTAGGAATTCTCGGTTTATATTGTCATATGCGCTTTCGAAGTCTATGAAGAGATGATGTGTGTCGATGTTATATTCACTTGTTTTTTCAAGTATCTGTCGCAGAACAAATATCTGGTCTATTGTTGACTTCTGTCTATAGAAGCCACATTGGTATTTGCCAACTATTTTTTCAGCGTATGGTCTAAGTCTTTCATACATTACGTTGGACATTATTTTGTATGCCGCATTCAACAGCGTGATTCCACGGTAGTTTTCACATTCTAACTGGTTTCCTTTTTTATGTAGTGGTACAATAATGCCGCTATTCCACTCCTTTGGTAGCTGTTTATTCAAGGTTCAAGCTGTTTATTAGGAAGGTCCAAGTGGCGTATTCAAAATTCTTAACAGTTCACTAAAAGTAGGTACTTCAGTTGCAAGGTGCAGTTTATTGTGTATACTAGTGTTATGGAAAATTTGGAAGTGCCGTGTAAACGCCGAAAAATTGGTCCTTTAACAGTTAATGAAAAAACATTAATATTTAATTGTTTTAAATCATTTACAGACAAACGTTTATGTGAAAGTGTTGATGAGACCGTTGAGTTAGTTAGCAGTACACTTGGTGTTGGGAAATCTACGATTTACAGAGTTATTAAAGAAGAGAAATGTGGTAGTTTTCAAATGCCACGTAATGCTCCAGGGAAACCAAAATTTCAAATAGAATATCATTTTAAAGAAGGACTTCGACAGAAAGTGCATGAATTCTTCTTTAGACAAGAATTTCCAACATTGATAAAGTTCTTGTCTCAGTTCGAGATGATAAGGATTACCCAGAAATGAGTCGAAGTACGTTATGGAAACTTTTAAAAGAAATAGGCTTCCGCTGGAAAAAGAATCCCAGAAAGTCTATTTTATTAGAAAGAAGCGATATTGTCATATGGAGAAGACATTTTCTAAGAACCATAAAGGAAATGAGAAACCAAAAAAGAAAAATATTTTATCTTGATGAAACATGGATCAACGAGGGTCATACACCAAATAAATTTTGGCAGGATGAAACTGTTACAAGTCAAAGGCACGCTTTTGTAAATAACTTATCTACTGGTTTATACCCACCATCAGGACAGGGACGCAGGCTGATAATAGTACACATTGGCAGTTCAGACGGTTTTGTTGAAGGTGATTTATTAACTTTTGAATCAACTCGTACCGGTGACTACCATGAAGACATGAACGCTGATGTCTTTCAAGAATGGTTCGAACAAATGATAGATCTTCTTCCTAAGAACTGTGTAATAGTAATGGATAATGCAAGTTATCACTCCAGACTTATAGAAGGACTGCCCACAACCAAGTGGTTAAAAAAAGACTTGCTGAATTGGCTGAGTTTAAAAAATATTACGTACCATCCCGGATCTATAAGAAAGGAACTTTATTCGTTGTGTGCCCTTCATAAAGAAAAATTTAAAAAATACGAAATTGATGAAATTGCCAAAAATCGTGGAATGACAGTACTTAGATCCCCACCATATCATTGTGAATTAAAACCGATTGAACTGGTATGGGCACAGATAAAGAGTGAAGTTTCAAGAAAAAATACCACTTTTAAAATTCATGATGTTAAACAATTGTTTTTGGAGGCCGTAAATAATGTAAAACCTGAAAACTGGGAAACGGCAGTAAATCACACTATTAAAGAAGAGGAAAAAATGTGGAAGCTGGACAATATTACTGATAAAATGATCGAGCCAGTTATTATAAATCTTGGTTCTGAAAGTTCATCTTCTGAATCTGATTTGGATTTGTAACAAGTAGCTGTAAGTTTTATATTAATATTTTTATTCATCTATTTAACATACCTTAGACGGTTTTAAAAACTCTTTCTCTTTTGTAATTTTTAAAAATTAAAAAAAATGTGAATTTTTTAAAACCCTTTTTAATGTAGGCCAGTCAGTTCTAATATAGTGTGTGATAAAAGAGGTCACTTTTGTTTACATATACATAACACTGAAATAATTCATTTATTTTTTACAATTATTCAAAGTAATTTTTCAATTAATCTTGAGCACGCCCATGGAGTGGTCGAAGGTACCAGTTAAAATTATGTTAATTACTCTCTCGTTTATAAAAATAAACTATAGCTACTGTAACAGTTTTGCATGGAACATTTCAATGGTTTCGATAACAAGCAATGAAAGGCATGAAAAAAGTAAGATATTTGTTATTTTAACATCTATATCTGTGGTGTTTAATTTTAATATACAGCGTGTAATAATAATGTAATAAACAAAGATTTACGAGACCAATCTATTCATGTAAGTTTTATGTGCTTTGTGTGACATTATATTTTCCATAAAATGTGTGCAATGTCGTTTGACCATTTATTTATTAGATTGGATTCATCATCATCATCATCAACTAGCCTCTAACGTCCACTGCTGAACATAGGCCTCTCGCATGCTTTTCCACTTGGTCCGATTCTGCGTTATCTGGATCCAATTTGTAGTCACTCCTTTTCTGTCATCTGTCCATCTCGATGGACGTTGTCCATCTGTTAGCTTGTATTCGGGGTCTTCATTCCGAAATTCTTTTGCCCACCGGCCATCAACTGCTACATGACCTACCCAGTTCCACTTTAGTGTTGTTATCCTTTCAATAACGTCTGCTACTCCTGATCTTTTGCGTATAGTAGCATTGGGTATTCTATTATGTAGAGAAATCCCTAACATAGATTCGATTAAAAACACATAAATTAAGAATAGTAGAAGTATTTTTTCTTATGAAAGGAAAAACAGTTATCTTAAAACTTGTGTATTAACAATACTGACAGATTAAAAATATCTATTCTCAGAAAACTTGATCTATAAAAACTAAATCCCAATTTGGGATATTGTATTAAATCTTCAAGTAACCTTCCAGGGCGAATGTCTTATCATATTGTCCCCGTAATTTCCAACTTTTACTAAGGTAGTGAATTTTTTTTAGTAAGGAACAGCCAAAAATTTAAATGGCCAAAAAGAAAGATTTGGTATACTCATGCCATTCGGGTATGATACCAGAAGCCCACCATAGTTTTTATAAAAATATTTTGGCCCAAGATGATATACGAGAAGAGGACAACAACTTACAGAAAATGTGTCTACACTTTCTACAATTTTCTCCATGCAAAAGTGTTAAAAAGTGTAAACTTTGAAATTCCTAATTTTTTTAGCATTAATATTATTTTATTTAAATTTCTATTTTTGGTTAATGTAATATAGGCTGAAAAGCATGCAAAATCATAATTAAATGTTAATTTTTCTCAAAACTTGTATCATATTTCACCGAAATTAGCACGAAAATGAATTAAATCGTCTTTATTTCGAAACTTACTTATTCTGACTTACTGCAGTCTTGCACTGAGGGTGCGATATATAAAAATACTTTATGTAACAATAAAACACTGAAAACTTTGTTTTCAAACTTCCACAAAATTTATTTTAACTATTATCACTACAGCTGTTTCGGCTGATAGCCTTTCTCAGGTGATCTATTTTTGGCTTGGGTTTACAAATTTATAGTCTCTAATGAAATAGGTTGAGGAGGGGAGAACTGTTTGTCTCAAGTTGGTCATTCAGAATTATATCTGTGTTTTTTAATTTGTTGATTTCCATAGATTCTAACAAAGATAGCTTAAGGCCTTTATTTTGAATGTGAAGAATTTTAAATTTGTCATTAAATTAATGATTATAATCTAGAAGGTGAAGTGCGTATGTCGAATCTGTTTTTCTATTCTTGAAAGCCCTTTTACGTTCTGCTATTCGTTTATCAAAGTTTCTACCAGTTTGACTGATGTAAGTTTTTGGGCAGTCGCCACATTGAAGTTTATACACACCACTATTTAAGTGTTTTTTATTTTGGCTCTTGTTATTTTTAATATATTTACCTAGGTTGTTATTTGTTCAGAAAGCTGGTGTTATTCCTTTCTTTTTTTATGTGTTTTGCAATTTTTGTTGTTATTTTGCCTGTATATATAATTGAGAAGAATCGAGCAGAATCAAGCATAGCAGGCTGAGGCTAGTTTCTTACTTAACAAATCGATATGAAGAGACCATTAAAAGTTTGTTATCTATAAACATACAAAAATAAAGAAATTTTACAGAATCAACGATACTAATCTGGCTGTTATTAAGAAGCAAGGGATAAAAGTTCCTTTATAGGTACATGGATATGAATACCGAAACTCAGTGCCACTGCTGCTTATGAACTTCAGTTTTTTTTTACCTTTTCTTAAATATTCGAAATAGCAATTACATATAAAACATCATTATTCATAATTATGTATTAGCAACAGCATACCGTTTTTTCTATTTTTTTTTAATTTGGGACCACGTAAAAGTAAGTTACAAAATAGGGGCATCCAACCTGTTAACCCTAAGCTGTCAGCTGCCAAAATGTTTCGGTTTTTTTGTTGCCAACACTTGACTGCACAAATAACGGCACATTCAAATTTGCGTGAATTGTGGGACACCCGTTATAAGAAACAAATGAGCCTTTGTTGATAAGAATACTGATATAGTGTGTATGTACACTTACTTGAGTTCTATTCTATGTTCAATTATGTGTATTCCTGACAAGTATATGTGAACTTATTGAAAAGTTGAATAAATTATATTTCACTTCCATTAAAATGACTGCAAGTTAATTATAAGACAGACACATAACAATTACTTCAAAAGTATCAAAGATATTAAAAAAACTAACCTTGACATTTTACTACTAATTATGAGTTTCTATTATTATATCTTGTTACAGTTATAACGATGCGATGTGAAGGAAATATTAAGTACTGTAATTAAAGATGAATATTTTATATAAAAATCAGATGTTCTTTATTTCAAAGAAATAAAATTTTAACAATTGAGCTACAGGTATTATTATTTTGATGTGCTTATGAAAACTTGTGAAAGGCAAATAAAACATTTATTTTTAAGCAATTCTTTTTGAGAAGCAAATTGTGGCAGAGACTGATTAAATATCTCAACACATTCGTCTGGAAAACAGTTTATAAACCTTTTAGACAACTGTGACAGTTATGCCCTGAAAAGTGGTAGCTAGTCTTGGAAGACACCTAGCTCCTTAGAAGTATTGTATTTATGCAGTTCTGGTAATCAGTCGTGATTACAATGCCCATTAATTTTTCTTATCCACAAGTGCTGCAGCTAAGGATGAAAATATTTTCCTCCCTAGGTTCATAGTCAGTAACAGAGTACAGCACCTTGGCTTTAACAAAGAGAAATGAAAAAAAAATTACATATGTAATGTGAAGACAAAATAATTGCTCTTTTTCTATCGGTTGACAATGGAAATTAAAGATCTGTACATACAAAGTATGCATTATAACGAGTTAATAGCTATATGATGCTCTAAAGCTAAAAAGGATTATCACATTCTACTTACCTGTATAAACAATAGTATGTCGAGCCCCGCAGGCAACATAAAGGGCATTTAAGTCTTCATTAGAAAATTCTACAACATGCGGTTGAGCCATAACCGCAACATATCCATCTTCTTCCTCTGTTTTTCCTAATCCTATCTGCCCATTACAATTCCAACCCCAGGCATATAAAACGCCATCTTCACTGATAGCACATGAATGCCAACCACCAGCTGCTATTTTCTTAATCTTAATGCCAGCTAAAGCTTCTATTAATACTGGCTCTGGCTCTTCATTCAGTTTGCCATGACCTAGCTGCCCACGGCTAAAACAAAAATAATTAAGTATAGTAACCTAAAAAATATTATCCTGACTAAATTTTAAGATATTATAAAAATAAAGATATTTTATCTAATTCGCGAATTATTTTACAGATATTGTAGATGGTCATACTTTATTGATCCTTTAAGACATTCAAAATAAATGTATAGGATGTCACTACAGAATTCAGTATAAAAAAATATTTATTTATTTATTTATTTATATACGGCATCCATTTACTTACAATTTTTACAAAGTTACATCTTAAAAACAATATATTATTAAAATAACAATCACAAGTTTTAAAAAGTTACACCTTAACAACAATAAATTATTAAAATAACAAACACCTCAGAATAATACAAACATATAAGAATAATACAGATGTATACCCAACTTATTGTAAGATATTTTTTAGTTGTTTTTTGAACAAACTAATTTTGGAGTTAAAAATATCTATTTGTCTTGGCAAGCTATTAGCACTCCGGACCAATCGTGTAGTTGGTTCATTGGTACCATAATTAGTGTGGTGAAATGGCACCGAAAAGATTTCTGATTGTCTGTTGCTTCTACTAGGAACTTTAAGACTAACAAGCGATAAGAGTTGAGGACAATCTATAAAAGCATTGATAACTTTGTGTAAGAAACATACATCCAACAATGTCCTCCTTGACTCAAGAGTTGGTAAGTTAAGACTATCTCTTACCCACTGATAGTCGTATTCCTCTCTCCTGTATCCACTCTTATAGGCTGCTACCCTCAAAAATTTATTCTGGACTCTTTCAATCTGTTGAATGTAACAGTGGTATGATGGGGACCATACAAATGATCCAAACTCAAGTATGAGCCTAACGAGACCACAATAAAGTCTTTTAAATGTAAATAAAGACAGATCCACAGATGTGCGTTGGATAAATCCCAGCACTTTCATCGCTCTGTTTGTTACTTGGTTAATGTGGCTTGAGAATGACAGTTTGGTGTCTAACCAAATTCCCAAATCTAATACTTCATTTTTCGAGGCTAATGGCAAGTTATTTATGTAGTAAACAAATGTAATTGGATTTCTTTGCCTCGAGAATGTCATTTTATGACATTTGTTTATATTGAGTGACATTTTGTTTAAAGTGCACCAATCATAAAACGATTTAAGATCTTCCTGTAATATAACAGCATCATTCCAGGATTGAATTTTTCTAAACAGTTTTACATCGTCAGCAAACATAAGAACACTACAATTTTTGATTTGTTGTACTAAATCAACCAGAAACAAGCAAAACAAAACAGGGCCACAATGGGAGCCTTGTGGCACGCCTGATGGAACTGTTATTTCAATTGAAGTGTCACTTCCCAAGTTAACTGTCTGCTTACGGCCACTAACAAATTCTGTAATCTGTAATATTAATGTATATAATACAATATTCACAGTGTAACAAAATTGACAAAACATAAAATATATAAAATAACATTTTTACAAGTAATATATGAAGCTACTGCAGTTTATCCTCAAGATATTCATTTATAGAATAATATACTTTCCTTAAGGGAGAGCGCCCACCAAAGTAGCGTGGCAAGTAGCATGTAGCACGCGTCTAGCATGTTACTTAAAATGTAACCAATGAAAACTAATGATTCAGTTCACACCAAAATGACAGTGACGTCATTCATTCTAATCATTCGTTTGGATAGGTTACATTTTAAATAACATGCTAGACGCGTGCTACCTGCCACTTTGCCACGCCACTTTGCTGGGCGCTCTCACTAAGGGAGAGCGCCCACCAAAGTGACGTGGCAAGTGGCAAATAGCAAGTAGCACGCGTCTAGCATGTTACTTAAAATGTAATCAATGGAAACGAATGATTCAGCGCACACCAAAATGACAGTAGCGTCATTCATTTTAATCATTCATTTCTTTCACCGTTTTGAGCAAATGATTCATGAAATGAAAAGGTCAGTCCCATATATCTGAAGCAATTTTGAAATTTTGATGTTCTGTTTTTAGGAACTCGTAAAGGTTCAGCACTTCTTGTATTGTAATAGTGATTGTCTGAATTTACTGGAAATGTATTGATTTCCTCTTTTACTGATTTGATTATATATATATATATATATATATATATATATATATATATAAATTTTTCGGATAATTTTTTTTTGGGTAATGAACACTTTGTTACTATCTACTGAGTTCCTCCACAAAATTACATTATAGCACATGTGGCTGTAAGCAAGGCTATAATAAACGTTCATTAATGCCGAGATGGGTAGTATATTTTTAATTCTAGATACTTATAGCATAAAAAGCTTTATACACCCAAAACCTACTTTGTAGAGTGAGTGGAAGATAACATATTATTTCTATCATAGATGGTTAAGATATAGTCATAGGTAGATGAGTTGTATGAATGAAAATAAATAATTTCCATCTTGTTAATGTTTAATATTAGTCTGTTGGTATTACACCAGTGTATAAGGCAGTCAACAACAGTCTTCATTGTGATTATTAATTCCTCAAGTATATGTGCAGAGACTAGTAACTAGGTATCATCAGCAAACATTGATATTATAACTGCACTTATGTGATATGGTAGGTTGTTAATAAAAATTAGGAATAATAATAATGATTCCAACACGGATCCCTGTGGTACTAATCTATTTGTTGTGTATAGTTCTGAGCTTGATTCTTTCATTCTAACAACACTCTTCCTGTCACTTAAAAAATTTATTACCTATTCTAGAAATATCCCTCTAAAACCAACGCTATATAATTTATTACTAAAAAACGAATTAGTAATATCACAAGACTTGGTAATAATTTTATTATCATAATGTAGAATAATATCAAACCTGTTTTTTTTGCCTACTGGTTTCACTGTTTACTAAATTCCAAATTGTTTTTGGTATATTGTAAGATTGATTAATTAAGTCACTATGAAAGTTTTTTTTAGTATTTATTAATAGAGAATTATATTCCTTTTTGCTTGTTTATAGGTATCTCGAGACTCCCTATATTTTTTGCCATCCAGTGTAGATTTTTTAGTTTTTCACTAACATGTTTTACCTCACTTGTTGCCCAAGTAGCCTTATTGGTTTTGTCTGCTTTATACCGTGTTTTTATTGGACAATATAAATTTGGATTGTGATCTAAAATGCTAACGAATGAATTTGTGGCATATTGAGTATTCAATTGTGAATAAACTTTATCAAAAACTGTAGAAGAAATCCATGCTTTAAACATCAACATATTTTCTGACATATCCCTGTAACTGATGGGCTTTTATCTTTTTTCAATACTTTATTGGTTTGCAAATTTACAAGTGAAAATACTGAAGATACATAAGATACAGCGAATTAAACTGTTAAATCTCTACATGAAAAAAACAACATTAAGAGCCTTTAGAGAAAATTTCCACTGATGGTCAACTTAATTCTTGAATATGCTGTAATTGTTGAGAACACTGATAATTTGCAACTAACAGAAAAACTTTCATTAATCTCTTGGACAAAAGCTGATATTAAAAACTGTCCACAGAAAAAGTTATACATTTGTAATGTTTCAAGGTAGCTTCAGATTATAAATTATAGCTTAAAAAATGGGTGACTGTTGAAATAGCTAAATAAGTATTTAAAATGAAAGATCGTAAATTAAAATTACTGCCACCATATTGTAAGACTTAATTCTCCTTTTAAATGTTAAGATACTAACAGATGTTAAGTAATGTGTTACTGTGTTACAGAACAAAAATATCTTGACATACCTGCCTACACCAAATGAGTAAACATTCCCAATTTCATCCAGTATTAAACAATGTTCGTTTCCACACTTCACATCGACAATATTATTACATTTAAACTTGAGAGTCTGCGGAACACTGTCAATAACTTTACACACTGTACCATCTGTTCCATAAATGACAATAATCTTAGATCCACAAACAATATCTTTAATAGTTTTATCAGGAAAATGGTTTTCGTAATGTGTTTGTATGGATTCCTGTAAATGGTTTAAGTCACCTAATAGTAGCTCCCCTGTATCTTTCATGAAAAGGTAAAAATCATCGTTGGAACCAACCATTAAAACATCACCTTCAAATGCTTTGACTAGGTCAATCACACCTTCATGTACATAAAGGAAACATTCTTTGTCTGTGTGAAATATAGAGTAACTGAAATTTAAACATACCTAAAAATATTGCAACATAATTATTATACTTTCTGTAATAGAATACAAAGATATATAGACCTATGTGCATAAAAAACTACTATTTAAAAAATGAAAACAATTTGAAAAACTGATACAAATTAATTAACATCATTCTCACAATATCTATTTCCTCTCACTCCTAATCTAATAGAAATTATAGTTGACTGTAATTTATTACTATTAACCAAAAACTCTTTTGAATTTAAAATAGTATGTTTAACTTCTCTAAACTTATTACCCAAAAGGCACAAAATTTAAATGTTTACCTTTTTTATAACCTCAAATTCAACTACCAGTGTGAAATGATTCAGAATGGGTTCCGTAATCTCCCCGAATAAATTAAAACCCCTACTGTAAATCTTCATTATTGATTATTTTTGCTTTGAATTTGTTTTCATTGACCAACTACTTGGTGATTAGACACAACAACCTGCTTTAATTTTGCAAGTTAAATCTTCCAGAGTAGGCTTATTAATAGCTTTAGAGCATCATCAATTCATGAACTATGGTACGTAACATAAAAAACAATGGAATTTAAAGATATCGTCAAATGTAGCTAATATTTTGCAAAAAATTCATTGTTTGTTATTAATGGATAATGTAAGTTTCCATAGAAACTTCATTTACAACATAAAATCACAAACACAAACATAAATTTTGACATTTTTGACAAATGGCAGTTTTTATTTGATAAATTTATTGGAATTGAAAGTTAGACAATTTTTGCGAAATACTATGCTAAATTTAGTTCCTAATGACGTAGGCGTGAGTATTTATTCATATCCATAGGTCCACAGGTACTAAAATTTGCAAAACAATGCAAAACTTCCTTCCTATGTTTTTAAAATTAAAATATAAAAACATTGTTTTCATTTTAGGGCCTGCTGTCAATTTTAAGAAAACTTCGAACTGCTCCAGAAAAAGAGCTTCGTTTATTATTACTTGGTTTGGATAATGCTGGTAAAACTACAATTTTGAAAACTTTGGCTTCAGAGGATATCACAAATATAACACCAACAGCGGGCTTTAATATAAAATCAGTTAATTCAGATGGATTTAAGTTGAACGTTTGGGATATTGGGGGCCAAAGGAAAATCCGACCATATTGGAAGAATTATTTTGAGAATACCGATGTCTTGGTAATTATTTATATTTTAATTATTATTCACATAATACTCTATCGTGAATAGGAGGCTTTTTACATGGGCAAGATCTACATACTTGTGATTTTCTCGTTGCATTTAACACGCAGATTGTTATTGTTAAGTATCGACATTTCAGTTTGCGTTGTTTATTTAATTAATTTTTAACTTTAACTGTTATCAAATCTCGTCTATTATGAACCACACATTAGTCTGTGAGCACACTAGAATGCCAGTACTTATAGCTTAATTATCATTCTCAAACATAATAGCTACGGCCATGCTACGGCCACTGAATAGTTTATATATCAAGTAGCCGACGTTTTTTAATTTTTACCTCGTTTTAAAGCACATTTTACGTCAAAGTGACATTTCCAGTGGCGGACCCGGACAGAATTGGTTGATTAACCCATTAGCTGCCATGATCCCCATTTGGGGATTTCGCTTTTTGTACCGTTTGGCAACTACGCATATTATGAAACTCTGTTAGTTTAGGTTATGTTTTGTTCCTTGAACATTCACGTGTGTGGTTTTGTTGGTTTACGATATTTTGGTGGCGTAAATATTGAAATATTTAGCTTTTTGTGAAAATTTGTGGCTGGTAAGTTGACCTTTTTACATACCTATATTTTCATTATTATTTTTTGATAGATAAGTTTTGACAAGAGTTTTTTGTTTATAAAGTGTGGATAGAGTAGAGTCTTAAGCATACAAAAAAGATACAGCCACACAAAAAATAATAAAAATGTGGCTGTAGGGTCCTTTTGTGTTCCGATACCCAAATGGGGACCATGGCACATGTAATATTTTTTTCTTTTTTTTTAGATTATGAGTTCCAAACCTTTCCGCTCCTTGAAAGAGCTTGAGGCTTACATAGATGATCCAGAAAATCATGTCTACATTGATGAAAGTGAATATACCCATATCGACATCGTTGAACTTCCACCAGACCGCGTAGACTGCGTGACAGATTCTGAGGATCTAGATGAGGATGTCTTAGGTGATTCCGTTCCCCTAGACCTTCCAGGAGATATTGAGCTTCACGGCCTCACGGATGTTAAAAAGATACCCCAATCTGATCAGCCGCAGCCCAGCTGTTCTACTTCAAAACGGGTAAGATCGAAAACAACTGCCCAAGCGCCCAAGAGATCTAAAATTGCTACCAGTCAACCTCCAGCCTGGAAAAAGGTAGAAAAAGCCAATTTTAGTGTATTAGCTGATCCAAATGAAGCTCAATCGGCATGCGATATCCGTCGGCAAAAATTAAAGATGAAATTCGCGGTAAATCACCAGCCGAAGTTTTTGAGTTATTCTTTGATGAAGAACTAATGACCTATATTGTTAGGCAAAGTGTGATTTATGCAGCCCAGAACAACAGGCATGAGTTCACTTTTTCTGTAAATTGTCTGAGAAAGTTTCTAGGCATACTCATATTGACTGGATATCATTCTCTCCCACAAGAACAAATGTATTGGTCAGAAGACGAAGATTTAAATGTCCAAATTGTAAGAACATGTATGTCTAGAAATCGCTACCTAGAAATAAAACGAAACATACATTTCAATGACAATTCACTTATACCTGTCAAGCCGGAAGAGCATGATAAGCTCTATAAAATAAGACCCATCATAGACAGGTTCAATAAATTATGCATGAGATTTGGAGTTTTCAGTAGCAACCTGAGTATTGATGAGCAAATGGTGCGGTATTTTGGTCATCATTACCTGAAACAATTTATCAGGGGAAAGCCCATTCGATTTGGTTTCAAACAATGGGCGATGTGCTGCTCAGAGACAGGTTTCTGTTTCGATACCGAGGTATACGAAGGTAAAAAAGCCGATACTGCTGCCAGTGTTAGTCTAGGATCTTCTGTAATCTTGAAAAAAATGGAGGTTATCGAAAATCCCTCTGAGCATTGTTTCTACTTTGATAACTTTTTTACCAGCTATGAACTTATGAGAGAGCTATCTGATAAGAAGGTCTGCGCTTCTGGAACAGTGCGCAGTAACCGAATGGGCCGTTGTCCTTTGACATCTGACAATGAGGTAAAAAAAGAGAAGCGGGGATTTTTTGATTACCGTTTTGACCAAACAAACAATATATTTGCGGTAGTGTGGAAAGACAATAGCTGTGTCAAACTCCTGTCAAATCATGAAGAGGTCCTGCCAATAGCCAAAGTCGCTAGATGGTCGCGAACGGAAAAAAAAGAAATACTTTTGCCTCAGCCCAATGTTATAGCTAAGTACAATAAATATATGGGGGGAGTAGACAAATTAGATTGGAATATCCAAAAATATAGAATTAAAATTAGAGCAAAGCGATGGTATTTCCCCTTATTTACAAACGTTATTGATATGGCTCTAGTAAATGCTCACGCAGTCTACTCTATTGCAAATGGTAGTGTTCCATTACTTGATTTCAGGAGAGCTGTAGCCAAAGCTCTTTTAAGGGTGAATTCACTTTCAGACCCAAAAAAGCTTGGAAGACCATCTTTAAAAATGAAATCTCAAAAACGTGTGCCTGAACCAGTGAGACGAGATCCAGTTGGACATTATCTTGAAAGGACTCCCGAAGGCAAGCAAAGGAAATGTGCGGTCTGCAAATCGAATGTAAGAAAACAGTGTTCTAAATGTAATGTTGGTTTACATGTAGAATGTGTAGTTGCTTGGCATTCAAACTAATTGCTTTTTGTCAATATTTTGTAATAAAAATATACCTTGCACTAACCTTGTACTTATGTTATTATTAAGCATAGTATATGCCATGATCCCCAATTGGGGATCCACGATAAAAAACGTCAAAAAATGACAGATTTTATAAATACATACCAATGGAGTCTATTTTTGTCAAATAATTATACATCAGTATTCAAAAAATCGATATTAGCAAGAAAAGAAAAATTGGCAGTTAATGGGTTAAAATTAAAAAACCAAAATAAAATAAATGTAGTTTACAAAATGTAACAAAATGGAAATTATAGAAAGAAGTTTTTGTTGTTCTTCAAGCACTTTAACATTTAGCAAATTCGTATGTCACTGTGATTTTACAGCCTTCTTTAAGTGTCATCTCTGTAGCGAAGGTAACACTTAAAGTCGATTCAGATACATCAGTCACGTCTCGTCACAGTCCTGTCGCCGAACCGAACAATCCGTCATACAAAATATTCTTTAATAGAAATATGGCGCCGGCATTCACATTCATCAGGCGACGAACAGTTTGCCAGCTGTCATATAGTTGATAGTTCTGTGACCAAACAGGACCGGTTCGGCGTCGGGACTGTGACGGGACTGATGTGTCTGAATCGACCTTAAATCATCATAGCTATTCGAACTTTTGAGACGGCTGCTCTGAAAAGTTCATTTGATGTACTACCACTCTCTCAGGTTGCGCAGCCATGACATTTCTACGCCTCACTATGTTTCTTTTTCCTTGGATATTTCCCTGCATAATCAGTTGGAGCAATGTGTATTTCTCTCCAAGAGTAATATGTCCGAGATATTAAAATTTTCTTGTTTTAATTGTATTTAAAATTTCTATTTCTTTATTCATACTTCTCAGAACCTCTTTGTTTATGATGTGTTCTGTCCACGATATTTTCAGAATTCTTCTGTATACCCACACCTCAAATGATTTCAGTTTTTTCATTGATGTCGCATTCAAGGTCCATGATTCCATTCCATCAAACAAACTCGAAAAAATATAGGCCAACCTAACTCTTAGTTCCAATTTTAAATCCCTTGTACATAACACTTTCTCATTTTGTTGAAATTTGCTCTAGCCTTTTCTATTCTGATTTTGATCTTCTGAATCTAATCTAATCTGAATATAATCATTTGTGGAGTTATCATTGTTCTCAGATATGCATATTTGTTGTTTGTTTGTTTTCTCTCATAAATTTTGTCTTCTTGACATTCATTGTTAGACCGTACTCTTTTCCATACTCCATTATTCTGGTCACCATCTGAAGATCTTCAATTTGCCGGATCGAAAGCATTGATTTCCCAAACCATAGTTTCCTATACACTTTCCGCTTTGTCCCTTTCCAATCTTTGCATTCAGATCACCAGGAACTATCATTATTTCTCTTGTTTTCGGTATTCTTAGTGCCTCTTCGATATCTCGGTAAAATAATTCCACTTCTTCAGAGATAGGGAAATAGCATTCCACCGCTCTATTAGATTTTTTATTAACTATTTCTGCCACACCGTGTCTGTGTTGTTTATTCTTGCTACCGCAATAATATATTGTGCCTCCATCTGTTGAAAAACAACCTGAGTTGGGCCACCTGCTTTACTTATACCCAGTACATCGACATTCAGCCTGTTCATTTCTTGAATAACATTGTGCATTTTACCAGACTGAAACATGCTCTACACATTTCAGGTTCCTATTCTAGTGTTGGACAGTTTTATTTTCTCATCTACGTTATTTTCACAAGGAATTCGCTGATTAGCGACCTGAGAGTCCTTGTCTTTTTCTACCCTGCCGGATCTTGGCTTCCGAGGGCAATGATCAGTAATGCCGTTATTAGTTTCTAAAACCATGATGATTGTGCAGCATTACAATGTAAAAATTAAGATGTAAACTATTCAGTAACCGCAGCTGTACATCTTTGTTATAAGGCAAATGGTGAGTTTGGAGCTGATATAGTATGAAATCGATTGTAAGTTTTCTTTTTATTTGTTTATGAGCAATTTTTACCGCTTGCTTTATCTCAATATATTTGTGCTCATTACTCCCTCTTATGGTCATGATTTTTTACTAATGAAATATGCTACCTAATATGAATATTATCAACAATCATCTTGATTTTCAGATATATGTCGTAGATTCCGCAGACAAAAAACGACTCGAAGAAACAGGCATCGAGTTATACGAGCTTTTGAGTGATGACAAGCTTCTAGACGTACCTCTCCTAGTTTACGCAAACAAACAAGATCTTCCCGATTCCTTATCAGCTGCCGAAATTGCCAGAACTCTGGGATTGCCCACGATCAAAGACCGGTCCTGGCAAATTCAATCGTGTACCGCTACTCAAGGCGTTGGTGTGCGGGAAGGGATGGAGTGGGTCTGCAAAAATATCAAAAAGAAATAATATATATCGACGGTGTAGATGTAAATTATAAAATGGCAGATTGTAGAAATCTCAAATGCTTGATTAATTAGTTTTTTTATTAGTGTACAAGTAAGACGAAAACCCCATAGGATTAAAAATAGCTACTATAAATTAATAAAATAGCTACTATGGTTCTTTTCATAGCCTTCTTTTAGCTGTGATGTAATCTTGTGGTTTAAGCATGTAAGGTACATTCCCAAATATAGTGCCTAAACTTATGCATAATTGTAGTAAGCGGTAAACCAAGCAATTGACACAGCAGGGGCGTAAGAGAAGGAAAGACTCTATCTTTAAACTTGTAAAAGGGTTGTGTATGAATTTTAGTCTTAAAATTGTAAGATCCATTTTTTCTGCATCTTGTTCTTCTACGGTACTACAGCTCAAATTGAGCCTTGACCTTCTTTATTATTTGCCTCCACTCTTTCTTATCTGTGGCTGATCTTCTCCATACACGGACTCCTAAAAGGGCTTGTGCGTCGCTGTTTACTGTGTCTTTCCAGCGCTTTCTTGGCTTTCCAACAGTCTTTTTCCATGCATTCTAGCATTCAGTACTCTTTTTGGTAGCCTATACTCTCCTATTCTTATCACATGTCCGGTCCATTGCAATCTTTCTATTCTAATGAAGTCTAACAGTGATCCTTCCTTATAAAGTCGATAAAGCTTGTTGTATCGACTTCTGAAGGTCCTAGTATTCTCCTCAGTACTTTCCTTTCGAATGTGTCTTATTTGCTTTTGGATGTTCCTTTCAGGACCCATGCTTCACTACCATAGCATGCTATTGGTCGAATTAAGGTTTTATAGATTCTCATCTTTGTACTTCAGTGAAAATTTTTAGACCGAAATATATGAGAGAAGGCCAAACAAGCTCTGTTTGCCTGCGTTATTCTCCTCCGTATTTCTTCATCTTCTGATCCGTCGGCATATATTTCTATTCCCAGGTATGTAAACTTTTCAACCGTTTCCGTGTTAATTTCCAGACCTAGCCTTTTGGATTGCGATTTTAGCTCTGCATATGTTTTCTGTGCTCCTGTTGATGTTCTACTCATAACAATAATATCATCGGCATAAGTGGCCAGTTGAACCGTTCGGTTGGTCAGTAGGTTTCCTCGTCCAGTTTGCATTTGCCTAACCGCATACTTCAGTGCCATGTTGAATAAAGTTGAGGCCAAGCCCATCTCCCTGCTTTAGTCCCTGTGAAATTTTGTCTAAAGTCTGTCATTATCGAACATTTAATTTTGAATAGTAACTTTAGTATCACTGACACAAGGAACTTTATTTGTCTAATATAATAAGACGCATTGTCCATAACACCGTTTGGTGGTTTAATGTTCATTATTTTTAAACCATAAAGGTTTCAAATACCTCCGCGGTTGTGTATTGGTGATAATCGACGCAAAATTCACTAAAATATATTATTCTATTAAATATATTATCTTAGTTTTCTCTTTGTCTAGAATGCGTAGTTTTCTCAGAATATTGAAATTAATAAAAAAATCAGAAGAGCGCCTGCCTTTAAATCTAAAGGTCGTGAGTTCGAATCCCACCTGGGTGGAAATTTTCGTTTATTAAAAAATTAATAAATGAAAATAATTTCTATCCTTGTGTGATCGGTACACACCGGAGGGACCGCAGACGTTCGGATACAATTAGCGTCTCTTAGCAAAGACAATGACGTCGACTTTGCTAAGTATCAAGACAATTACTCTACACACACACACACACACACACACACACTACACCTCAAATTGTAAGATTGGCGAATGGATTTAGTGTCCGCAGTCATTTAAACACAAACAAACAAAACAAAAAAATCAGAATTTTTTTAAGCGATTTTCGGCTTTGTTTTAATGGGATAATAAACTATAAATAACTTATAAATTTAATTTAATTTAATTATTATTTCTTTTAATAAAATTAATTTTTAATTTAATAAAATCAAAAAATTGTGTTAATTGTTGTATTATTGTTTATTTAATATTAAGCTATATCCCTAACTTATGCCTCGCAGTTTATTATAGATCCAATAAGTAAATTTAGATAACTACAAACCGCTTTCTTAGTATAAGTGAACTAAGAAATTCAGTGAAAGTATTTTCAAATAGAAATGCACACACACTTGCAAAACTATGCATCTATCGACAGTTCAGTTGAGTGCAATTACCTTAACTATGAAAGTGATAACGAAAAAACCGTTAGAAGGTAAATGCGGAGAAATAACCGACGAGCATTTGGGAATAAAACATGCCCTTTGGGAATTTAATCCCGGTAAGTGCATGTTGCCGGCGTTTTTCGAAAATTATGTTCCTCAAATTTTGAGTGCTCCAGTTAGAAAGGATGATGTCTGGTTGATTAGCTATCCAAGAACAGGTAATTATTTAAAATAGTTTTAGTTGAATAAATAAATAAATAAATAAATAAATAAATATATATATATATATATATATATATATATATATATATATATATATATATATATATATATATATATTAATGTGATATTAAAAGTCTGAGGTGCGCCAAGTAATTAATTAGCTAATTAATTAATCAATTAAACTTATTTAAAATATGCAATTATGATTCTACTACACTATTTAATTCTCTTATCTCAGGGTTATACTCTTTCTTCAATATCTATGCTTTACATGTGATAGGTAAGGTCCAAAGAATACCGGAATAATAAAAAACATATATAATACAACAATGTATATTGAAAAAAAATATATATTGAAATAAAATTCACACTCAAATATCTTCAATAAAAATATCTCATATAATGATTATAAAAATTTTGTTCTACGTACGTGAACCTTCAAAAATTAATGGTACATACAATATAAATTAAGATTTCAAATCAAAATTGTTGTTCTAAATCTCCTAATCAAAATATTCCTATCTTTTCTAAAGCAATTGTTAAACATATGTGTTGTTAATAAAAAAAACTGACGAATAGTAAAACTATCTTTCTGATGATGAGTTGTCCAAATCCTTGTTCCTTGTAGCCTACACTATCTATTCTTAGCAGTCCCCTAGGTCATCAACAATCTTACAACAAATTGTTGCGAGCCTATCGTCTTTAATGATCTCCTTCAAATGCACGTATCGTTCAAATGATGCTAGCCTCTTCTCCTCTCGATAAACTGAAACTCTCGTTCTGGCCTGAACAGTGACTCTTGGAATATAAGTAGAAATATATAACTTACAATATTTTACTGGATCAGCTTCTATCAGATACACTAACTCCACGAAAAACTCACTAACATTCACTTTTACTGCTTGCTACCTCTCGGGAACCACCAGAGAACAATGACTGTTCGCCATGCATACTTGGAAAACAACTGATTATCTTTTCTCCCTCAAAAATCTAGCTAAACTTTACTTCCTACATACCTATCCCACTTTTTCAATCTCCTCCAATCAAAGCTCGCCACAATTATCCCCATCTCTTCATTTAGATAACAAACAATAATTTTACCTACAATTATAAATTTTCTAAAAACTATTAACATGCTAATCGGTTTCTACAAATTCTTAAGAACTAACGGAGAAATATATTTTCTAAATATTACTATCCTATTGTCTTATTCACTGTACAAGTCCATTTGGAAAACCCACTCGCATTATTCATGGTTTCACTAATTTCACTAACGTCACTCGAATATATTTTACAAAGAAAATAATTTATGCATATCTTTAAAATTTTGTTTACTACAGGTAATCCAGGATAATGGACTTTCATTTCTTCGAAATATCTTTTATAGTTTATTAGTCGAATTATTTGAATTATTTTATTTTGTACTTTGAAATATATTAAGCAAACCAATATTATTTTCAATTTTACATAGCATAACAATATATATATATACATATATATATATATATATATATATATATATATATATATATATATATATACATATATACATATATATATATATATATATATATATTATATATATATATATATATATATATATATATATATATTTATAGGGGCCCAAATACCGCCCCCCTAACCCCCTAAGCAAGATCTTAAATTCTGAAATTTGATTTAAAGTTAAAATAATGGAAAAACTGATTTAAGTAACTTAACTTTATGTCTAAGAGTTTTGCTAGTACGATTTTACTAAATAAAATTTCCTGAAATAAAAATAAATAAATAAAGCAAATTTCAGTTCTTTAAAAATGGTATCCCAATTCTGTTCCCCATCCATTTTTAGTTAAAATGTATAATTTTTTTGTAAATCATGATTTAAACAGTACTAATATCTGTTATAATAAATTATTCAGATATGAACATGTTTATACATTTTAATACATAAGTTCTATATATGTAAACCTCCAGACACAAATCACAAACAAAATTTTTTAATTTGGTTGAAGTTGAACACATCTCATGGCACCACTTGAAGCATTCCGAACAACTTATCCATTTTTCTCCTCGCTTGTCTTGTGAAAAACGTTTTCCACAAATGGCACATGGTGCATCTTCATCACCAGAACTATCCTCATCATCGGTTGATACCAGTGGAACATCTGTTTCGTCCTCAGAGTCACTTGAATTTAAATCCCACTTGTTGTTGTTTTCTTTTTGGGAGTTTTGTTCAATGATGTGCCAGGATTCTCTTTATCTTCCATGATGAGACGTTTCTTAGCCTTTGACTGCCTATTCTCTTCTGCCATTAGTTTCTTTTGCAAAGAGATTTTGAGAGAAGTTTTGTGCGGAGATCCAGTTACCAAGAATGAAGTACCGGCTCTAGAAGATGTGGAAGGTTCAATAACTGGAACATTCTTTCAAGAACCAACTTTCTTCTCATTTTCCCACCATCTTTGCTTTCTCGGCTTTATAATCGTCATATCAATAGGCCGCATTCCTAAGTTTTCTTCTGTACATATACCTATATATACATTGTGTGTCAATCAAATGGAATAAATTAGCTAATAAATAAATGAGGGAGTATTCGAAAAAACTAAACTAAAATAATGGCATCAACACCCAACAATAGAGCCAGAAACATCGGCCATCAATTCACGGTTGATATCTCTAC